>JAYEVD010000101.1:0-104347 GCA_036346405.1 Phyllostachys edulis | reverse complement strand
CCTCCGGGAGGTCTTGAGGACCTCTGGAGGTGCGTGGCCGCCACACTTTCGGTAGCACCTCCGGGCACATCACCAAGAGGTCGTGCGGCCCTCCCAGGCACGATCCCGTGGGACCTCCTGGTGGTCTGCCCACCATGCATCCAGGCTAGTCCCGGGACAATCGAGCTAGCTTCGCACAAGAACACAAGCCAATACCACAACCACGAGGTCAAACAAAGATGAAAGCGGACAAATTAAACTTTATATAATAGGACCTTATGGTCAAGCTTGTTAACAAGAGTTACGCCTTTGAGGGCTTACAAAACCAACGAGGACTTACAAGCTGGCGACAAGGGCTCTAGGGCTCAAACACCAAAACACGAAAAGCCATCCAACAAGCACCCGCGGTTTGTCGGGTGGAGGGCGTCCTAGGCATCTTAGTCGTCGAAGAACTCCTCCTCGAAGTCTGCCTTCTACTGCACTTGGTCATCCTCATATCTTGCTTTGACACGGGGCTTAAGCCATGAGTACTTGGAATGTACTCGACAAGTCACGAGAGACAAAGATGCAATAATATTCATGCAAGGACTTACCAATGGAAATTGTATGGTTAGTTTCATAAAAGCCAAGTTTGACAATAATAGCAATAATAGATTGAAAAGCTGACAAGGTAAAACCATAATACATAATACTTTTGATGTTTTAATAAAAGGTGGTGTGAGCACCAACTCACACCCAACAAAAAAATTGGGAGAATGCATCACACGATGGCAGTCCTCACCCAAAACCCACTCAGAACACCCATTCGGAGGTCAAGACCAACCCTGGACCACTACAGGAGCCAACCTTGACCCCTCTGGGGCGGCCAAGGTCTCTTGAGCAAAGCCAAAGCATCTCATGGAAGTGTCGATGGCACAAGCTTTTGAAACATCTACCCTTGCACCATTTCATGAGCATGTCCATGACCAAGGACTTGGCTATTGAATAGATCTTTTACTCTGCGAGGTGTACAACTTTACCCATCCATCCACGATCTCTCTAGCGGGATGGGTTCAGGTCACCCTGCTCACTTCCTAAGGTGGCTTGATCTAGAAAGCAGCAAGAGCCTTTACAAAGCTTTGAGCCGACTAGAAATTTGCTTAAGTTTATGAATCCCCTCGATGGTCTAGAAATCCACGAGGGGTTATGGGGTGCCCCTCTTGCGCCAACGAATCACCGCTCAACCAAAACAGCCCCAAGCCATCTCATTGCTAATTATTCAGCCAGACCATTCCCATAAAATGATCTTGTGGTTGCACTAATTGTGCCCGATTCAACAGACACAAAGTGAAGTCCTTAATTGTGCTAAGGCAAGACTTCCACAAACCGGTGTGCCTGACACCCTACTCACTCCTGCCTTCTTGCCTTAGCAAAACAATTTGTATTAGCCCATGCCAAAGACCACCCGATCTGGCACACAATTTTTAACGTGGTCTCACACCACAATCGAACACAACTTAGGCATCACTGCCATATTTGCTCAACAATAGCACCAACCACATTTCCATAACTTATTAGTCAAGATTATTAGAGATGAAGCATGATTCGCTCAAACCCACGTTTTCTAAGCGAGGCTATATAAGACCTCGGACCCCATGTTGGCAAATAACAAGAACACCAACTAAATTATCCACCCTAAGGCTCACAAGGTGAACATGACAACATGATGGAGACAAAGGTATAAAGGAGGCATAACGACAAGTAGGCAAGTAACTATGTTAAACCATTTTCTTATAAACATAGCCATGCATGATAATTTAAAGCGAAATACATTTGCAAAACTTGGTTCAAGATGATCAAAAGAAGGTGCAGTGGCTTGCCTTGGTCAAGCGGTGGAGAGCCTTCTGACAAAAAGTGGGTCCAAGATCTCCTCGAACTCGTGATCTACCGTTCGTAAGAAGAGAACCAAATAAGCAAAACCACACTAAGCGAGAGAGAACAACAAAAAGAACAAAAGGAACTCAAACCAACTCAGCCAAAAGAAACCAAGAGGCTTAACACGCCTCAAAAGAGCTCTGAGGAGGGTCTTGCGCAAGGAAGAAGCAAAGCGAGAGGAAGGCGAGGAAGAAGAAATGAGCAAAAAGATTACAAAGGCACGCCCTCGGGCTATATATAGCGGAGTTGGTGGAGTGCACCAGAAAAAAGGTTCAATGGCGTGTAGGCAATCGGGATAACTAGGGGGGGCTTGCCCAAAAGAATTGAAATAAAGTACCTCGGATGTGATTGCATTTAATGTGACCCGACACCTATTAATCATCGCCTGAGTTCTGAGCAAAACAAATAATTACAAGGTGAAGAGGTGGCAAAGTGGGGCCGATCAAAAGGTGCTGCTGGTCAAAGGTGGCCCCATCGAAAAAGGTCATTCACCAAAGACCCCTGCGAGGTCTGGGCAAGAGGTCCAAGACACTCAAAGGGGAGGTCTGAGCAGGGAGGTCCAAGGACTCAAGAAGAGATCTGGACAAGAGGTCCTCAAAGCTCTAGCGAGGAGGCCACGACACTCGGACTGCACAAAGGGAGGTCTAAGGGTCCAAGATTTCAAGGGAGGACCTCAGCAGTCGAGATCAAAGAAGCCTGAGGGAGGTCTGACAGTAGATCTCCAAAGGAAGATCTAGCGGTCAAGATCTCAAGGGAGGACCTCAGCAGTCCAGGATCAAAGGCCAGAGGAGGTCTGTGAGTAGATCTCAAAAGGGAGATCTAGCAGTCAAAATCTCAAGGAGGACCTCAGCAGTCCAGGATCAAAGAAGCGCGGGGAGGTCTGGCAGAGTAGATCTCAAAAGGAGATCTAGCGGTCCAAGATCTCAAAGGGGAGGACCTCAGCGGTCCGAGATCAAAGGCGAGGAGGTCTGACGAGTAGATCTCAAGGGAGATCTAACGAGTCAAAGATCTCAAGGAGGACCTCCTCAGCAGTCGAGGATCAAAGAAGCGGGAGGAGTCTGACCTGAGAATATTCAAGGTTAGGAGGGTGGTCTTCACAAAGACGGCAGGGCGAGAGGAGGTCTTGGACCTAAGGAGGTCAGAACCTTTGGATCTCTAAAGAAGGAGAACACAGGCGGCTAAGATCTCGGAGAGGAGGTCCTAAGGCGAGATCTAACAAGGGGGAGGTCGGACGGCTGATCTCAGGGAGGTCGGCGGCTAGATCTCAACAAGGGAGGTCGGCTAGATCTCAACAAGGGGAGGTGCTGGAGAAAGCAAAACCAGCGTGGCAGGGGGGCCAAGAGGTTTTGAAACACAAACCAGTGGGTCCTTGACCAGGAAAACCCCAAGCAAGGGAGAGGTTTGAGCGGAGGAGATGTGAGAGAGTGCGGATCTCAAAGAGATTCAAACCAACAAGGAAGTTAAGAGAGAGAGAGAAAGAACCGAGGGGCACCTGCAGAAGGCTTAGGAACCACAGCAAGGCGGCAAAGACACCACAGAGCCACAACTTGACAAGGAACACCAACAACGACTTAGTTAAGGTTTGATTAATTCCAATTGAACTCTCCAGTTCAAAAATCTCGGGTTAAGCTTTGGATTCTCAATAAAGCCAAATGGTTACTTTTATTTTGAAAACTTGGCAAGGACTTAAAAGAAGCGGGGCGTTACAAACCTTCATAAGGAATCTCGACCTTAGAGATTGGATGAGCTAGGGAATAGGTGGGGAACTCCTTCTGAGGTCCTCTTCTCGTTCCCATGTTGCCTCGGCTTGAGTGGTTGCTCCATTGCACTTACTGCACTTGGTGGTCTTGCTCTGGTAACTCTCTCGACACGTCCAAAATCTTGATGGGGTGCTCTCTGTAAGTGAGGTCTTCTTGGAGGTCCACGACTTCTAAAGGCATTTGGTCCTCTGGCATTATAAGCATTTCTTCAAGCTGTGACACATGGAACACATTGTGAACTCGACCAAGGCTGAGGAGGAGGTCAAGCTGTAGGCTACTTCACCCCTTGGGCAAGAATTTGAAAGGGTCCAATAAATCTTGGAGCAAGCTTCCCACTAACTCTGAACCATTGCATACCTTTGAGAGGTGAAACTTTGAGGTAGAACTGGTCTCTGGGACAAAAGCTAGGTCTCGGCGCCTAACATCTGCGTAGCTCTTTTGCCTAGTTTGGGCGCCTTTAACTTCTCCTAATTGATCTCCACTTGATCCTCGGCTTCTTCGTGGTCAGGACCAAGAACTTGGCCTTCTTGGATCTGTCCGATTACAAGGGAGTCCTACACTTTCTCCATAAATAGCTTCAAGGGACATTTGGAGACTCGCTTGGTAGCTTTGTTATTATAGGAAAATTCATATGGTAACATCTTGTCCCAACTAGATTGTCTTTCTAGGCGCAAGCTCTCGGCATATCCTCAAGGACTTGGTTAACTCTCTCGGTTTGGCCATCTGTTTGAGGGTGGTATCTTTGTACTAAAGTTGAGGTCGGTGCCCAAGGCATCATGTAGCTTTGCCAAAACTTGGAGGTGAATTGAGATCCTCTGCGAGACTATCTTCTTTGGAACACCATGAAGGCACACCACTTTTGCCATGTAGATTTGGCTAGCTTGTCTCGAATAAGTAGTCTTCAGCGGGAATAAAGTGAGCCATTTTGTTAATCTATCCACTATGACCCAAATAGAATCAAAACCAGCTTGGAGTGCGAGGTAAACGATAATAAAATCCATGCGATCTCTTCCCTTCCACTCGGGTATGGGTAAGGGCACTAAAGAGTCCTCAGTCTTTGGTGCCTTTGCTTTAACCTTTAGCAAGTGTCACATTTGGCTACAAAATCTGCTATTTCCTTCTTCATTTTGAGGCCACCGTACAATTCCTTGACATCTTGGTACATTTTGTAACTCTGGATGTATAGAATACAAAGCTTCATGGGCTTCTTTAAGTATTATACCCTTGAGCTCCGTGTTATTGGGCACCACAGAGCCTCTTATCAAACCGAGACCGCACCTAGGTCATCCATAGAAAACCTTGCGACCTTCCCTTCTCTTATGTTGGTCTTGATCTCTTGGATGCTAGCATCTCCATCTTGAAGCTGCCTTGATCTTTTTTTGCAAGGTAGGTTGCACTTCAAGAGTTGCAAAAACCCTTCTTCCACTAACTCAAGTCTAAGCTTCAAAAATTCTTCATACAAAGTAGGTTGGCTCTCCTTAACCATCAAAGTATTGACATAAACTTTTACGCTCAAAGCATACTGCCACCACATTGGCCTTGCACAGGTAGTAGTGAATTCCCATTATAGTCCTTAATAAGCTCAAGCCACCTTCTCGCCTCAAATTCAAATCTGCTTGTGTAAGATGTACTTTAGGCTTTTGTGGTGGATGTAAATTTCACACCTATTACCAATGAGGTAATGGCGCCAAATTTTAAGGCATGAACCCAACTGACCAACTCTAGGTCATAGTAGGGTAGTTTGCTTCATGAGGCTTCAAGCGTCTTGAGCGTAAGCTACCACTTTTATCTGCATTAGAACCTGACCAAGTCCTTGCTTTGGCGCATCACAATAAACTTGAAATCTTTCACGACATCTGGAAGAACCAAAAGCTGGGGGAGGTCAACTTTCTCTTGAGCTCTTGGAAGCTCTGTTCTGTCGAGGTCCAAGGAACTTCTTTTCTTTCTTTAATTTGAGTGAGAGGTTTTGCAATCAGGAGAAGCCTTCAATAAACCTTACGTAATACTTAAGCCATGCCAAAAACTTGAACTTGAGGCCACGGTCCTAGGGGTTCCCAATTGAGCACATCTTGAACCTTACTAGGGTTGTGAGACACTCCTTCTTTTGACAAAACATGCCCCAAAAGACCACTTCTTTTAGCCAAAACTCACACTTACTAAATTTGGCAAAAGAGTGATGAGCTCTCGGCTTTTCCAAAACCGAAAAGAGATGGCTTGTGCTCCTCTTCACTCTTGGAGTACACTAGAATGTCGTCAATAAAGACAATGACAAACTTGTCTAGGTACTCCATGAACACTCGGTTCATCAAATTCATGAAATAAGCGGGGGCATTGGTTGAGCCAAAAAAGACATAACGGTGAATTCAAATAACCCATACCTAGTTGAAAAAAGCTGTCTTAGGGATGTCTTCCTTGCGAATCTTAAGTTGGTGATATCTGTTCTCAAATCTATCTTGGAAAACACAATGACCCCTTCAATTGATCAAATAAATCATCAATTCTTGGCAAAGGATACTTGTTCTTGATGGTGACATCATTGAGAGCTCTGTAGTCCACACACATCCTTTGAGTGCCATCCTTTTTAGGCACAAAAATCCTTTAGGGCTCCCCAAGGTGAGGAGCTAGGTCTAATAAAACCCTTGCTCTGCAAGTCTTCCAGCCTTTTTCAACTCCACATGATCATCAACATGCAATCATGGGCCCTTTTGGAGATGGGGGAGGTCCACAGGACAAGGTTTATGACAAACTCAAGGTCTCTGTCAGGGGGCATTCACAGGAGCTCATCGGGAACACATCCACAAATTCTTTAACATGAGGACATCCTCCAAAACTTGAACTTGAGCACTACAAGATAGGGCTCCTTGGAGTTCTCTGAGGTGGCGAAAACTTCGATGGCACCACTAGGGCTGGTCAAAGAGATACTTTTGCCACTACAATCCAACATGGCATGGTGGTTAGCTAGCGATCCATGCCCAAAATCACATCTAGGGACTGGTGTCCAAAAGGATAAGGTTGGCTAGAAATTCTACTCCTTCTATGACCATTTTCACTTGTGGACAACCACGGTTAGTGCTTAGTTAAGGCAGTTGAACCAACAAGGTAGACTTAAACAACAACAACAGCGGTGCTTTGCGGCAAAACTCAGAAATAAGCGAATAGGAAGCTCAAAGTCAAATAAAGCTGTTGTACTTGAATTTACTAGGAACATACCTAGTACCACGTCTGAGAGGTGCATGCTTCTTCCTTTGCCACATGGTTCTACGGCCCCTTCAAAAGTTTGGGAGGTTACGGCTTGAGGAGGTCTGCGGCTTTGAGGGTCTTGGCGAGGAGGTCTGAAGTAGAAGTCTTGGTGGTTAGCTCTGTCTTTAGTGGGCATTGATTAGCAAAATGCCTTGGTGACACTGAGGCGAGTGATCCCATTCTTTGTGGAAGTCGTTAGGGTTGTCTTAGTCTTTGCCAGATGATCTGTGTGGCGAGACGATTAGGCGGGAGGTCTTAGCGAGAGGTCTGGAAGGTCAGGGAGGTCCTTAGGCGCTTGGGTTAGTCTTGCACAAAAGCTTTGTGGTAGGGGAGGTCTTTCTTGAGCAGGAGGTGGCACCTTTCTCTTGTAGGACTCGGAGAGTTCTCTTGGGATTCCTCAATGAGCATTGCCTTGTTCACCATATCTTTGAAATCGGGATGTCGTTGCCCACAACAGACTTTTAAGTTGGGATGGAGGCCTGCAGCAAGCTTAAGCCTTCGCGCATCATCCGTAGCCACATCTTGCGAGCATAGCGACAATTGAGTGAACTTAGTGAGATACTCACTTCTTGACATCTTGCCTTGCTTGAGCTCTCTAAACTCTTCCTTTTTCATCTCTACCTTCCCATGGGGACATGGGAGTGGCGAAAAGGCTGCGAAGAACTACTGAAGTGATCCTCTGAGAATTGACATGTGAGGCACAAATGTGTCCCACCACTCAGTTGCAGTCCTTCCGGTTGATGTGAGGCAAACAAAACCTTCTCCTGTCTTCACAGTGAGCAATATCGGACTTCTTCTCTGTTGATCTCGGCCAATCATCTGCATCTAAAGGCTTGGGAGAGCTCGAAAATGTAGTAGGCGTGTCTTCATGAACTCTGGCGGCCTTGATTGAGGGTGGTTTGGGGTGGAGGTGGTGGTATTTCTGCTGCACTTCTACTATTCGACTCATCATGGCAAGTAAAGCATTGGTGGTCGGCTTTGTTGAGCCATAATCTGGTTCATAATGCATCATAGAGCTCATCATCGAGCTTGTCTTTATATACTGCCCAAAACCGGGTGCATTCTTGCCCTTTGGAGGAGGTGGGGGTGGAGGCAAGCGTGCAGGGCTCCTGACTTGTGGATTGCCGAGTCTGCACCATCTGGACAAAACTCTAAAGGTTTAATAGGTAAGAAGGAAAGCATAAAGGGTAAGAGGATCTGAGAGAAATAAAGATAGAGGCAGACTATTAGGGGTGACTTGGTTAGCAAAGAGAACCAAAAAGGCGAGGAGGCCAAAAGAACCAGAAGCTTCAAAGCGAGAGGTCTTCAAGACCCAAGCTAAGCGAGACTCGAGAATAGGACCACTAATCCTAACCTTTCTCGATCGGCCCTATTGAAGTTATAAAGGCAAGGAAGTCAAGTTAGATTCAAAATCAAGGTTCGGCAGAGATAAGATAAAGGGAACTAAGGAGGAGTTAAGATGAGAGTAGAAACAGGGACAAGAAAAGATTTTAAGCAAGATAAGGCGACATAGAACCGGCACAAGGAAGAACTACTAAACAAATTTTAAGTTGACTTGCTTTGAAAATAACTTTTTGGATAAAAACTAAATCGACCTTTACGCCTCTGACCCGTCCTCTGACCAGACCTAGGCTCTGATACCAAGCTGTGACCCACCCGTGATGTCTGCAAGAGGTCGGGAGGACCATTTTTTCTTGTTGAAGTCACCACGGAAGGATGTGGTAGCACCGCATGAGTTTCTTGAGGAGGTGCGGGACCTCCCGGAGAATCTTCTTGGACCTCAGGTCTTGAGTCATGCTTGACCTCCCGGGAGGTCTTGAGGACCTCCTGGAGCGTCGTGGCCGCCACACCTCGGTAGCACCTCCAGCACATCACCAAGAGAGGTCGGCGGGACCTCGAGAACTAAGAATCGTGGGACCTCTGAGTGGTCCCTGCTTGTGCATCTGAGCTAGTCGGGACAATCGAGCTAGCTAGCACAGAACACAAGCCAATACCACAACCACGAGGTCAAACAAAGATGAAGCAGACAAATTAAACTTTATATAATAGGACCTTATGGTCAAGCTTGTTAACAAGAGGTGCACTTGAGGGCTTACAAAACCAACGAGGACTTACTGGCGACAAGGGCTCTGGGGCTCAAACACCAAAACATGAAAGCCATCCAACAAGCACCAGGTACAGTCGGGTGGAGGGCGTCCTAGGCATCTTAGTCGTCGAAGAACTCCTCCTCGAAGAGTCTGCCTTTACTGCACTTGGTCATCCTCATAATCTGCTTTGACGACAGGGCTTAAGCCATGAGTACTTGGAATGTACTCGACAAGTCCACGAGAGCAAAGATGCAATAATATTCATGCAAGGACTTACCAATGGAAAGCTGTATGGTTAGTTTCATAAAGCCAAGTTTGACAATAATAGCAATAATAGATTGAAAGCGAGCAAGGTAAAACCATAATACATAATACTTTTGATGTTTTAATAAAAGGTGGTGTGAGCACCAACTCACGCCACAACCAAAAATTGGGGAGGTCAGATCACACGATGGCGGTCCTCACCCAAAACCACTCGAGAACACCCATTCGGAGGTCAGAACCAACCTGGACCGCTACAGGCCAACCTTGACCCCTCAGGCCGGCCAAGGTCTCTTGACAAAAGCCAAAGCATCTCATGGAAGTGTCGATGGCACAAGCTTTTGAAACATCTACCCCTTGCACCATTTCACTGAGCATGTCCATGACCAAGGACTTGGCTATTGAATAGATCTTTTACTCTGCGGTGTACAACTTTACCCACAATCCACGATCTCTCTAGCGGGATGGGTTCGGTCACCCTGCTCACTTCCTAAGGTGGCTTGATCTAGAAGCAGCAACAAGAGCCTTTACAAAGCTTTAGGCGACTAGGGCTGCCCGCTAAGGTTTCATAATCCCTCGATGGTCTAGAAATCCACGGGGTTATGGGGTGCCCCCTCTTGCATGTGAATCACCGCGCTCAACAAAACAGCCCCAAGCCATCTCATTGCTAATTATTCAGCCAGACCATTCCCATAAAATGATCTTGTGGTTGCACTAATTGGCCGATTCAACAGAACACAAAGTGAAGTCCTTAATTGTGCTAAGGCAAGACTTCCACAATCCGGTGTGCCTGACACCACTACTCACTCCACCTTCTTGCCTTAGCAAAACAATTTGTATTAGCCCATGCCAAAAGACCACCCAGTCTGGCACAACAATTATTAATGTGGTCTCACACCACAATCAACACAACTTAGGCATCTGCCATAGTTGCTCAACAATAGCACCAACCACATTTCCATAACTTATTAGTCAAGATTATTAATTGATGAGGCATGATTCACAGGACCCACGTTTTCTAAGCGAGGCTATATAAACATCTGATCCCATGTTGGCAAATAACAAGGAATACCAACTAAATTATCCACCTAAGGCTCACAAGGTGAACATGACAACATGATGGAGACAAAAGGTATAAAGGAGGCATAACGACAAGTAGGCAAGTAACTACAACCCAAACCATTTTCTTATAAACATAGCCATGCATGATAATTTAAACGAAATACATTTGCAAAACTTGGTTCAAGATGATCAAAAGAGAGTGCAGTGGCTTGCCTTGGTCAAGCGATGGAAACCTCCTGACGAAAATTTGGGTCAAGATTTCCTCGAACTTCGTGATCTACGTTAGTGAAGAATCAAATAAGCAAAACCACACTAAGCAGAGAACAACAAAAAAGAACCAAAAGGAACTCAAACCAACTCGGCCAAAAAGAAACCAAGAAGCAACACACGCCTCAAAGAGCTCTGAGGGAGGGTCTCGGCATAAAGGAAGAACCGAAGCGGAGGAGGCGGAAGGAAGAAATGAGCAAAAGATTACAAAGGCTTGCCCCTCGGGCTATATATAGCGGGAGTTGGTGGAGTGCACCAAGAAAAAGGTTCAATAGCGTGTAGGTGTCGGGATAACTAGGGCAGGGCTTGCCCAAAAGTTGAAATAAAGTACCTCGGATGTATTTGCATTTAATGTGACCCGACACCTATTAAATCATACGAGTTGAGGCAAAACAATAATTACAAGGTGAAGAGGTGGCAAGTGGGGCCGATCAAAAGGTGCACCTTGGTCAAGAGGTGGCCCCACCGAAAAAAGGTCATCCATAAAGACCACTGCGAGGTCTGGGCAAGAGGTCCAAGACACTCAAGGGGAGGTCTGGCAGGAGGTCAAGGACTCAGAAGAGGATCTGGACAAGAGGTCCTCAAAGCTCTGCGAGGAGGCCACGACACTCGGACACACTGCAAGGGAGGTCTAAGGGTCAAGATTTCAAGGGAGGACCTCAGGTCCAGATCAAAGAGCGCGAGGAGGTCTGACAGTAGATCTCAAAAGGGAGATCTAGCAGTCAAGATCTCAAAGGGAGGACCTCAGCGGTCGAGATCAAAAGCGCGAGGAGGTCTGGCAGTAGATCTCCAAAGGGAATCTAGCAGTCAAGATCTCAAGGAAGACCTCAGCGGTCCAAATCAAAGAAGCGAGGAGGTCTGTGAGTAGATCTCAAAGGGAGATCTAGCAGTCAAGATCTCAAGGAGGACCTCAGCGGTCCGGATCAAAGAAGCGCGAGGAGGTCTGAGTAGATCTCAAGGAGATCTAGCAGTCAAGATCTCAAGGGAGGACCTCAGCAGTCCGAGATCAAAGAGCCTTGAGAGGTCTGACCAGAGAATATTCAAGGTTAGGAGGTGGTCTTCACAAAGAAGACCAGCAAGGGCGGAGAGGTCTTGGACCTAAGGAGGTGGAACCTTTGGATCCGCTAAAGGAGAACACAGGCGGCTAAGATCTCGGAGAGGAGGTCCTAAAGGCGAGATCCTAACAAGGGAGGTCGGAGTGGCTAGATCTCAACAAGGGAATGCAGGCGGCTAGATCTCAACAAGGGGAGATGCAGGCGGCTAGATCTCAACAAGGGAGGTGCAGGCGGCTAGATCTCAACAAGGGAGAGGTGCAGGCGGCTAGATCTCAACAAGGGGAGTGCAGGCTAGATCTCAACAAGGGAGAATGCAGGCTAGATCTCAACAAGGGGAGAATGCAGGCGGCTAGATCTCAACAAAGGGAGGTGCAGGCGGCTAGATCTCAACAAGGGAGATGCAGGCGGCTAGATCTCAACAAGGGAAGTGCAGGCTAGATCTCAACAAGGGAGGTGCGGCTAGATCTCAACAAGGAGGTCTGGCGAAGCAAAACCAAGCGTGGCTTGGGGGGCCAAGGGTTTTGAAACACAAACCCAGTGGGTCCTTGACAGAAAACCCAAGCAAGGGAGGTTTTGAGCAGGAGGGAGATGTGAGAAGTGCGGATCTCAAGAGATTCAAACCAACAAGGGAAGTTAAGAGAGAGAGAAAGGCGAACCCGGGGCACCTGAAGGCTTGGGAACCACAACCCAAAGTGGCAAAGACACCACGAGAGCCACAACCCAAGGAACACCAACAACGACTTAGTTAAGGTTTGATTAATTCCAATTGAACTCTCTAGATTCAAAAATCTCGGAGTTAAGCTTTGGATTCTCAATAAAGCCAAATGGTTACTTTTATTTTGAAAACTTGGCAAGGACTTAAAAAGCGGGGCGTTACAATCTTGCTCCAGTTGTCGCCCTCTCCTCGCTGCTGGGTGGCCTCCTTCCCTCTCCCGTAGCGTCAAGTTAGCCTCCGGTGGCCGGATTTAGTGACTTCTCAGTCGTGGCCTCCCATCTGCCATCGCAGATCTGGCTCCACAGGTTCCAGCTGCCAGCGTCTCCTCCTGCGCCATCCTCCACTTCTCGGTTACCTCCACATACCCGCTCCTCCCGGCCATCTCCTCACGGCTACCTCCTCCTCCTCCCCAGGCTCTCTCCTCTCATGGCCTTGCTCTCCTCCTCCCTCTACCCACTGCGCTAGCCCTCGCCTCCTCCTCCTTGGCAGCGTTGGCGTCATTTTGCACCCTGCAACATGTCGAGAGCTCCGTAGCTCCGCCTCCTCTTTGCTCATCACCTCTCCCTCCCCGTTTCTTGGGGTAGGGATTCTTGAATTATTGGGGGTTGGGAAATTCAATGTGGTTTTTGGGTGTTTGCTTGGATGATCCTAGCCAATCATGATCGTCATAGTGATGATGATTAAAAGTATTTTTTTTTCTTCTCGATGGTTCATGGATGATTCATGATTGATGAATGAATGATGCTGACATAATACTAGATGATGATCTAGAATTGAATTAGCATAGTTACTACTAGCTAGACTTGTATGGTATGAACTCATGGATGGATGATGAGCATGGTATGAACTATGGCTAGACTTGTGTTATCTTATTGCCAATTATGATCATGTTGAATGTGAGCATGAATGTGGTACTAATCTGAATTATGGTTACTTTTGGTTTGTTTGATCTGGGCTTGTCGTTGCATTTGAAAATGATGAATTGCTTGGATGACCTGATACTTGACGAATCATATATGAATTGCATATTGGACATTGACCTGATACTTGATGAATTGCTTGAATCAGGGATCATTCACTGCATGATTGGTGCATACTTGATTGATATTGATAATTTGTCGGTTCTTGCTTGGTTTACTTCGATATTTAGTTTGATATTGTTTAACGATGAGTGTTTACTTCTTATTCATATCTCCTCTCTTTAGTGCCTTTTGAGTGAAAAATGATCACGAGTGCATCAATTTGATGAGGAGCTATCATCATTGTTGTGAGTAGATGCTACATTGTAAATTACTTTGATGATGTACTCATGAATTTTGATCTCTACCATTTAATTTTAGAGTGTATATTGGAACATGAATGGATATGCAATTGTAGTGAAACTTGCTTTCGAGAAAAAAGTTTAATCCTTTAAACAATGACTATGAGTTGTATTCAACTTTAGTTACTTGCATCCTTGATGAAACCACTAGAAAAAACTTCTTGAGTATTCTTTGTGAATTGTTACTTCTTTATTTTTAGAGAAGTGCGTGTGAGGGTGGGGGTGCCTAACAACTGTAGATCTTGGGTCTGGCTTGGGAAAAAAAGTGGAAGCGGCATGAATTGTCACTTATTGTAATAATTATTTGTTGTAATAAATGTTTATTGTAATAATTATCGTTAAATATATTAATTGTGGTTTATTGCATTGTTTACGGTATATTGTCGTTAATCGTGGTCAATATCGGTAGTTCTCGTCAATTGCGTTAAATATTGTTAAATAACGTTAAATGTCGTTAAATATCATTAAATGTCGTTAAATATGGTCAAATGTCGTTAAATGTCGTCAAATGTCGTTAAATGTCGTCAAATGTTGTTAATTGCATTAAGCGGGATCAAACAAGTCATTCTTGTCATAAGGGCATTTAGGACATTTCACATCTCGAAGCTATGACCGACCTACCTAAAAGCGAACTGACCAAACACCGTCGGAAAAGCCCGGTAGTTCAACCTGACCGGAAAAAGCCACAGCAATTGTAGGAAGCCCTTTTTCAAAAAACCGGTAAAACAAAGCGAGGCCTTAGCATCTCCATCAGGTGCCCGTGTGCAAGCACACCATCGAGAAAAACGATGGGTGCATGCACATAACGATGCTTCATGACCATGCGATACACAGTTCTCTGGCTCTACCTCGACCCTAGGTTAGAAGCGCGGCAATGACTTATACATCTACAACCGCTACTTGAAAGAAAGGCAAGGCCAAGGCGGCGTGGGGGGTAATGAAAACATTCTTGGTAAGAATTTTTTATCGGAGAAGTACCGATAACACGATTTATGGGATTCTTGGAAATTTACTGCGAAATTTTTAATTGAAATTTGATTTTTGAGGATGTAAAGCGAAATTTACCTAAATTTGAATTTAAATTTGAATTTGAATGAAAATTAAATAAATCTGATTTTTTGCCTAATATAAAATTTATCGAACCTCGCGATATTCTGGTAACGGAGATTACGGCAAAATTCGGCGATAACGATTTCACTGGGCGGGAGTGCGGCAAGCGGTCACTGGACCGGTACCTGCAGTCTGCACTATCGAGCGGTGGGCAACCAACCTGCGCTCCGGCAAAAGCCGAGACCTCAGGCAGCTGGCGCGACCGCGGCCTCGCCGAGTTGAGCAATGTGCAGGGCGTCCGGAGACGCAGCTGGAGTGAAGCGAAGGGCATGGCGGCCGCACAGTCGATGGCGGCTAATATTTTCTTATCCATAGCAAGCGTATAGGCATTTAGCTAGTTCTTCTAAAACCTTTGTCCCTACCGTGCAAGATGACTTACGGTGAGGAACTAGAACTATCGAAAGTCAACTCTTGTAAAAAAAAAGAGATGAGATTGACGGAAGCAACAAGATGCAAACTTGTCCTCTACCACATCAGAAAGTCTACCAGCCGTCCGATCGAAATCGACGCTCTATATCCCCATCGACGGGATATTAGCCGAACCCTTCGTCTCATTTCATTTCCACTAGTCTGGGGTCGAACGGCCGTAACCCTATCCGGAACTTCGAGAAGGAGCAGCGAAGCGGGGAAGAAATGGAGAACGGCGGCAGCAAAGGCGACGTCCCGAGGATGCCAACGAGCGTAAGAAATCACTGCCTTCTATGGTTCTCGATTATTACTTGTTCCCTCTTTTCTTTGGGGTTTGGGGTCGATTTATACATCCACGTTTTTATGTTTTCTAGATCGTCTTGCGATAGAAGAAGGATATTTTCCTTCTTTTCTTGGGTTACTGGTGAAAAGATTAGCTGATATGCATGAAAAATTAGGGATTTTTACTTGTTCCAATAGGCTTGATTTATTCAAGCTCCCCTTTGCAAGAACTAGTGTTTGTTTTGCTTTTAGCCTTTCGAAGTTAGTGTTCTTGATTCGTGGGGGTTCAAATTTTATAAGTTTGCTTATATGGGTGACTTGGTTTGTCGCAGATTGCCCTGGAAGGCAGTCGGAGGAGGCAGGAAAGGCAGAGGCCTGCGCCGGATGCCCGAACCAGCAGATTTGCTCCACCGCCCCCAAGGGTCCCGATCCTGGTAATCAGATCATTCATGCCCTTGTCCTGCAAAAATTTGATACAATTTTGTAACTTGCTCTGATGACGGTCTGTTATCATCTTTCATAATCATTTAGTTCAGTTTATAAGTTTTTTTTTAGAATTAGTTTAGGTAGGTTCTGTTGCAGTAGCTGCGCATTTAGTATGCTTTCAGTACGAACTTCCCAAGCTTAGTATATTCAGGGGTGGTGTGCTATGGCGTGGCTTTCGGTGGATCGCAAGTGGAGGAAGAAGATGATCACTGGATTGCGGATTGGAGCGTAAAGGATACCGATGGATAGGTGGTGGCGAGCAATAAGCCTTCCATACACAGCGCCGTGACGGGAAGCTCTGAAAGCTCGCACTAAGTTTACTTGTATTCATATTCAGATCCCTTCACGTTTACAGAGCGTCCTTGTATATAGAAAGACTGAAAGCGTTGTAACCGTCTGAGACTCCAACTCATTACTTTCCTACTAACACCGCTTACCTAAATTAAGTAATGTCACGAAGGGACAAGCTAATAACCTACCATAGCACAAGAATTTCGAATCCATCTCCAAGATGATCTCAAGACAAACTCTAGGAATACGTATCGTATCCAAACTTTTGGTATTCAGCGGAAGGTACATTAGTCAGAAGTGCTTTTGATCTCCTCTGATATGTTTTGCCATAAAAAGCATCAATAACATTTCCTCCTACAGGAGAAAGCGGCTCGTCCTTGGTGATAGTCGGATAAAGTTTTGAATTCAAACCTCCCCGTAGCATCGGCGAGTTTGAAGCCCATATGCCCCGTTTAAGACGAGCACGAATTACTTTTGACGGCGTAGGCACCACTCTTCCATGAACAATCTCCGGTAATGGAACAATCTGCGCTAGTAGAGATCCACGGAAGGATTTAAGCAACGCGACATGAAAAACATTGTGAATCTTTGCGCAGTGGAAGCTCCAAACATTATACTCTGAGACCTATCGTTCAAAAATCGATAAGGACCATAGTAATGGGCGCGATTTGGAATGTGCTTGCGACAATAGTTGTCGCTTGTCTATCTTTGGAAGTAGTAACCATACCTAATCATCCACTTTGAAAATTCCACGTCGATGATGTTGATCATAATGTTCTTTCATATGAGATTGGGCTGCTTTGCAAGCGTTCGATTATCTCGACAAGAATTCATCTCTAGTCGCAATTGATCATCAACGGCGGATACTTTAACCAGACCGGGCTCATAAGACCGCAAAGTAGGAGGAGTCGCCCATAAAGCGACTTGAAGCGGAGTTGCTTTTATCTGGGTTTGAAAAGATGAATTATATGAAATTAGCCCATGGCAACCATTGCACCATTAGCGTGGTCTATCACGACAAACAATGAAGATACATAGCAATGACTCGATTAACCACTTTCGGATTGACCATCCGTGCGAGGATGAAATGCAGAGCTAAAGTGAAAGCTTGTCGTCGGCTAAGCGAAATAATTCTTTCCAAAAGTTCTTTGGTGAATCGGATCCTGTCACTAACAATGGGCGATGGAATCCCATGAAGGCGACGATGTCATCAAAAGCATGACTAAGCGAGCTGGCGGAGTCACGGATGTCCCAATGCAATGAAATGTGCATACTTAACGATCAACCCTTTGTCAATATGACCGACTTGCCGCGACCTTGGTAAGCCTTCAATAAAGTCCATGGAATATCAGGCCAAACAGTTTGTGGAATTGGCAAAGGTTGAAGAAGACCAACAGGATGCAAATGATCTATCTTATTGCGCTGACATACCTGACAGTTGGTCACAAAGTCGCGCACTAGACGAGACAAAGCTAGGTTGTAGAAGGAAGCGCATATACGGTGCAACGTCTTTTGAACGCCCTCATGGCCAGTGTTATGGGCGTCTGCTAGTAGCTGCGGCCATAGAGTTGAAGAAGAAGGAACAAAAATGCACCCTCTATGCAGAAACAGTCCATCAACAATAATCCAATCTGCCTTTGCTGTCCCTGCTATTATCTCATCACGTAAGGACACCCAATCTGGATTAGTGGCAACTTTCGCCCGGAGGGATTGGAAGACATCAAACTGAGGTGCAGAGATAGCATGGACCGACAACTTCTCATCTGGCGAGACAAGGTTATGCTGCTTTGAGTTTGTTTCCCTAACTTTGAATTGACGGTAAATCAAACCCAAACAATTTACTTACCGGCGATGTTGGGGAATTGTTGATAAGCGTTGATCAAGAAGAATTTATACTATAATTATCGGTCGGGACAACAAAAACCGTCCCCAGGTATGGTCTCCAATGACGAACAACTTTGACAAGATCAATCAATTCACGTTCATATCGGCTAGCTTAGCATGATGGGATGCCACCTTACGGTTGAAATAGGCCAATGAAGCCCTCCTTGATGTAATACTACCCCAATGCCCTTCTAGGAGCGTCACAATCTACCACAAATTTCTTAGAAATCAGACAATTGTAACAGCTGCAGCGGACGTCAAAAAACATCTTAAGGGCCTCAAAGGCTTGATTAGCGGTCTCAAATCATGCAAGCGCCTCTTTTTGAGTAAGCGTGTCAATGGTGATGCAATGATGCCATAGTCTTTAATAAATTTTTGGTAGTATCTTGTGAGCCCAAAAACCCATGCGCATGTGACCGATTAATGGGGCGGCCATTCAACCACATCGGCGATCTTTATCGGGTCCATTGCCACGCCTTGAAATGAACTTACATGACCTAGATATGCTACTGACTCCTTGCGGAAAGAACACTTGGATCATTTGAGTGCCAACTGATGGTGGCGAAGAAGTTGGAACACTACCGTATGTCTTTGAAGATGTTCTAACAAGATGCCTTTGTAAATTAAAATATCATCAAAAATCTGAGCACAAAACAGGAGAAAGCGGTTTAAGCACATCGTTCATCGAGAGATTGAAAAGTTCTTTGGCGTTTGTTAGTCTAAATGGCATGACCTAGAATTCAAAGTGACCTTAGTGCGTTCTAAAGGCTATCTTCACATCTGCGGGGTGCATGCGTATTATGGTGGTATCCGCTCTGAAGGTTGAGCTTGGTCATGAATTTGGTGCCTTCAATTAAATCAACCAGAATCGGAAATTTGTCCTTTATTGTCTTGTCATTGAGTGCGGTAATCTACACAAAATCGCCATGTATTATCGTGCTTCTTCACGAGTAAAACCCGTGAAAAAAATAGATGTACTTTCTTGGATGATACCTTGTGCCAACATCTCTTATGCTTGTCGTTCAATCTCATTTTTTGTAGATGTGGAGTAGCGGTGAGGGCGGTGGCAATTGGAGTGGTGCGGGTAGCAAATGTATCTGTGGTTGTCTTTGTCCATTGCGGTGGCAACTTTGATTGCGAGCTCAAACCGTCGATGGTCGGACAACGGCTCGTCTAGCGGATGATGACGGGATAGGGAGTGTCTTGGCGTAATTAATGTAGCTGCCTCCACGCTGCCACACCACAATGATCTGTTCTCGGAAGGACATTGATAGCAACTCAATCTCGGTGATCGGGTAAGTGCATAGCCATTGAGTCTTAGAAATCTGAGCTTCGAAACCGTCAATGGAATTGCGAAGCGATCGATCGAAAATCTTCCTCTCCGCTGGATCGCACCTTCTTTGCAAACTGCACAAGGCACTCGATCCAGTTACCTCTGCGGCGCTCATCCTGGCGTGGTGCCATTGCCAAGCGAAGTACGTAGGTGTGTGTTTGTGCGATAAAGGTATGTGTTGAACGAGTCAACTAAGCGCCTGGCGGACTCCCGATTATCCTTTGGTAGTTGCATAGTGCGGTTTGTGCGAATACCGTGAGGGCATCTGACGACACCTCCGCCTTGGTTTGTCTAATATGTGTCCTCCTTTTCGTCATCTAACTCGGAAGATAAACTCCTTCATGGAACACCGATGATCACGGTGGAATTTCTCTGACGATTGTAACAAAGTCCTTTAACTTTGGCGGTGGCCATCTCTTCGGTTGGCGATCTGGAAGTGTGGCGAGATCCATTAAGGCGTGCCACGCTAGTGCTCTTAGCAATGTTGGCGTCACTTACTGCGATGTGAAAACTTCACAGGGGAGGTTTGTGGCGGTATGGAACGAAGCTCATGTGAGCGTTGTAAGGCGATCTTGGGTGTCGGCTTGGAGTCGGCAGGCGTGTCCTTGGCGTATTACGTAGCTCTGGCAGACTCATGGCTGTTTGTAAGTTGGTTGGAGCTTGCAATTCTACATCTGTTTGGAGCGGTTTCTAAAGCCTGCTTGTGAATAAATTGACTTCTTTGCATCGGCGATAAAGGTTACACTGACGAGCAAGGCTAAGCGTATTTGGTATTCCTCGGCGGTCTGGTGCGGCACAGTGCGCTATCTCCCCGGTAGTTGATCGGATGGGTGGACCAAAGCATGTTAATTGACAAAGCAGAGACCATGTGGCACCCTTCATCTCGTTCGAGCTGATAGTACCACTGTTGGGCAAAGCTGGTGAGATGGTACGATGCCAACCATACCTTCTCCTCTTCCATTGTTCGCTATCCGTGAAAAAATTGTTCACATCTATTGAGCCAAGGTAGAGGGTCTTCTTCTCCATCAAAGATCGGAAAGTTGAGCTTGTGATACCTTGGGGCACCACTACTCGCTCCTCCCCTGTCTTCTCGGTCGGTTGGTTTGGTGAGTGTAACCTCCTTGCTGTTGGTTGGAGCACCACCCTTGTTTTGTTGAAGCTGCATGATTGCATTGCTGTGAGCTGTCTGCTGATTCTTGATGTCACTAATATCTCCCATGATACTGGCCAGCATCCTGGCTAGATCATCCATCGTCTTGGCTTCACCCATATCCGATGTATGACTAGATACGGTTTGCTATGGTAGCGAAAGAGAGGTGGCGGAAGGCTCTGATACCAAATTGTTATGGTGTGGCTTTCGGTGGATCACAAGTGGAGGAAGAAGATGATCACTGGATTGCGGATTGGAGCGTAAAGGATACCGAGGGATAGGTGGTGGCGAGCAATCGCCTTCTGACCCGGCAGCGCCGTGATAGGAAGCTCTGAAGCTCGCACTAAGTTTACTTGTATTCATATTCAGATCCCTTCACGATTCTGAGCGTCCTCTTATATAGAAGACTGAAAGCGTTGTAACCGATCTGAGACTCCAACTCATTACTTTCCTACTAACACACGCTTACCTAAATTAAGTAATGTCCTGAAGGGACAAGCTAATAACCTACCATAGCACAAGACTTTCCAAATCAATCTCCAAGATGATCTCCGAACCAAACTCTCGAATAACGTCGTATTCAAACTTCTGCTGTTCAGCGGAAGGTACATTAGCGGAAGTGCTTTTGATCTCCTCTGATATGTTTTGCCATAAAAGTGTCTATAACATGGTGTTTCTTGTTTGCTGGATTTTGGATGAGCCACATATGACTGGATTAAGATGCAAGAGTCATGCATTACTTATTGTAGAGCTGGTTGCACATCCTGAACAGGCTGAACTACATCTGCAGGGGCTCATAAGAAAAATCCAAGTAGTGGTAGCACCTAGGAACTTATCTGTAGTTTTGACCAGGCAAGGGCCAAAATATTGCAAACAAAGTTTATGGCGCCAAATAAAAAGAAAATTCGGATTGTTCATCAGTTTGTTGCATTTTTTCTTAAACCTGTTTGGGGTAGGTTTTTTATCCAATCTGGTAATCCTCTGAGTTGGTTTAGTTTGGCTGCATACAGGTGGCGAGGGCCTTTGGTATTGTCAATAGGTCAGGTTGGTTTTATTGGGTATTTAGTTGCTGTATGCCACACTGAAAGGACTAAGAACAAACATGTCTACAGATGTTTGCTGGAATTTTGTAAATATGTCATAAATTCATAAATCACAAGTAATTAATTATAATCCAATTAGTTAATAGTAAAATAATCAAATTTATGGATTGTTTGAAAGCTAGACTTATGTCCTGGCGCGTGTCCCTTAAATCCAAAAAAATGTTATGGCGCACGGCTGCGCTACTAGAGGAGCTCACTTCCAATGGTACTGAAGGAGATGGAACAGCTGCTGCTGAAGTTTTAAAGATGTGATGAATCTTGAGTTTTGGTTCTGGAGAGAGTGGAAGGGTTTATCTTTCAATCTTGTTCCTAGTATTCGAGGGGTTTGCTTGGTTCAGTTGCTTCAAACATACAATTTCCTTCCCTAGAGGGAGTGACAGCTCACAACCAACATAATCTACTGGAGAGTGGAGACTGTCATGAAAAAGTCAACTGCTTTTTCCTTTGGGTGGGGAGGTTGGTAGGTGCTGATTTCCTGTCAGTGATGACCATTACCATTTTTTCTACTCCAAAGAAGAAACATTTTAGCCACCTTCTGATCTTTGTGATCTGTTTTATCTTCTAATATGGAAGATGGATATGGCAGATGTTACAATTTGATATGTGTTACTTGAATGTCAGTTTGTTCAGACAATTAGTAAAGTTGCTCCAGTGACTTCCTCAGTTTTAAACTTTTAATAATGGACAGGTTCTAAAAAATGTTTGTTAATAAAAAATGGGCCATGATCCATCTGCCTGTAGAAAATGTTGAGGATTGAAGAATTCCAGATTGATGAGGAAGTCACTGGTGTGATCAGCATCTTTTCCTGTTTTATACTTTAATTTGTAGATGCTCAAAGGAGTGCTAGCAAGATTGCAGTGACTCCAGTCAATGCTAAAGCTACATGCTTAACCTGAATGTAATCATCAGTGTATCACCAAGAAAGCGAGATCTTAAATCGACATTAAAAAGGTTACCATTGTACTTGTTTATGTTACACTGACCTGGACCAGAGCATCATGGTTAAAATTTGAAATATGTGTTTGCCTTATGATTGATAGGTAACTTTTTTTGTTCTTGATCTATCCATTTTGGCATGTACTTCAGTGTGATCATATTGTTTGCCTTGGTGATTTATACGTGTATGGACAATATTTGACTGTTGTTTCTATTTCTTCCATTTTAAGTGAACTAATTGTTTGACTGTATCGGTTTTTCTCTCTCAGATTTGGTTGCTATTGTTGAGCGGATGGCTACTGTGAAACACAAGATACTGGTTTTATCAGGAAAGGAGGTGTTGGAAAGAGCACATTTTCAGCCCAGCTCTCGTTTGCCCTAGCTGAAATGGACCATCAGGTTGGCCTTCTTGACATAGATATATGTGGCCCTAGCATCCCTAAAATGTTAGGCGTTGAAGGACAGGATATTCATCAGAGCAACGTTGGCTGGTCGCCAGTCTATGTTGAGGCCAACCTTGGTGTCATGTCGATTGGTTTCATGCTGCCTAACCCAGATGATGCTGTCATATGGAGGGTCCTCGCAAGAATGGATTGATCAAACAGTTTCTAAAGGATGTTGACTGGGGAGATTGACTATCTTGTAGTGGATGCTCCTCCAGGAACGTCTGATGAGCATATATCAATTGTGCAGTATCTACAAGCCACAGGAATTGATGGTGCTATAATCGTCACGTCTCCACAGCAGGTGTCTCTAATTGACGTGAGGAAGGAGATCAACTTCTGCAAGAAGGTTGGCGTGCGGTCTTAGGTGTTGTGGAGAACGACCATCGAATCACCGATCTTATGAAAATAAAAAGAGGAAAATGGCGTGGAGTATCACGGAAGAGAATGAAATTCCGTTTGGTCTTGTCAACTGCGCCAAAGCAGCCAGACCTCGTTTGGTCTTGTCCTGCGTAAGGAAGCGTCTTCTTTGCTCTTTATTAATATGAGATGGGATTACAAGACTTGACTAGGGACTATCTCCAATTACATGAATGTATTGAATACTCTTTTTACAAGACCTATCGTGTTTGCCTTCATTGTTATTGTGTTGTGTCCCTCCTCGTCTTCTGCGTTCAACCATTAAATAACTCCGAAGGCGGCGATTACTCTGGAGAAAGCGTCCTGATGAAAGCGTTACAAGCCGGTCGGAGGTTTAAGGTAGTTAACAATGTTCTAACCGTCTTTCGGTTAAGTATTTGTGAGACTCTTAACCGTAAGGTGGTTTATCGTCGATGTCTTGTATATCATCGTAAGGTATGGAGCGTTTTGCCGTGTTCCATTCATCATCTGATTAAGGGTGCTGTTCATAGCATTTCGGCGACTACGGTGAAACCTAGTCGACCGAGGTACCCATCGTGTAACCTCTGGAATCCTTCGACCAATGAGGTCGTTAGCCTTAGGGGTTCACGACCATGAAGGCGTATGGTCTTTTATGTATTTAAATTAATACATAGAGGTTTTAATCCTCGTCATCTAGCCCCCGAACTTTAAATGAATAGGTCGTGTGAGCGCCTTCTTACGATGAATTTGTATCGGGCGGACCCCATTTAATGTCGTGACATCAGAGGTGGTTTGTATTCATTTTAAAGTTGAGAACTTGCCTTGGGAACTAAAGAGTTTCTCTGCATTGGGCAAAAAAAGCTTTTGCCATTCGGACTTTATGGATAACCTCCGATCGTAATTTTAAAGACTCGAGGCTATAAAATCCCCATCGCTAGACCTTTTGGATTCTTTATGCTTCCGGACCCCCTTTACGATCTCTTTTACCAAGACAAAAATCTTCATCCTTTTCTTGTTCTTGAGCCACAAAAATCTCCTCTGAACTTTACTCATCCTTGAGGATTTTCATCATGTCGAGCAAATCACAAAGTGGTTGCCTTGGTTTGAGCAAGAAAAAGCTTGAGTCTTTGGAGAAGATTGGGATGCTTCCGGACAAGAATTTGATCAGATGGAGATCGGCATTTGGAGAGCATTTCCCAAGTCGCGAAGATGAGGAAATTCCTGTTTTCCTCGCCTACATCGAATGTGGGTTGAGATTGCCGGTACACAAATTCCTTCTCCGTGTTCTTGAATTCTACGGGGTGGAATTGGTGAATTTGGCTCCAAATTCCATTGCCAATATCAGCATCTTCACATATTTGTGTGAAGCATACCTGGGAGTGCCTCCGAGTTTGAGACTCTTCAGGTATTTCTACCGAATGGTAATGGGGAAAACCACGGATACTCCCGGGGAATGTACATTGCGTCTTCACGACGGGAAGGCCAATGAGTGCATTCATATGTACTCGAAGTCCTCGTGGTCGTCATGGAAGAAGAATTGGTTCTATATGACGGTTACGAGAGACGATGACCTCTACTTCGCCGGGATGAGAGCAAATGAAAATCCCAAATGGAGAAAGACCGTGGAGAAGACAGGAGTGGTCGGAAGATGGGTGGATGCCATCTACGACCTGCGAGTCAAGGGCTTGACCTCTTGGCACGTAGTGAGGGATTTCACTAAGCGCCAGATTAGTCCACTGAAGCTTCGGACTCACTCCCTGATTTGGTCCATTGGTCGTGATGAAGCTATCTCAGGAGGTGGTAAGTCTTTGAGATAAACTCCGACCAGTATTTTCATTTGATTAATGTACTGCCTTAAAACCTGTTCATGTCTTATTTTTCTCTCTTCTTTTAAAGCTCTTTCCCCTGAGGAAATTAGAAAGGATCGGGCTAATACGTGCGAGGGAGCTGGAGAAAAGGTGGATTCACGAGATCTTGGCCATAGTTCATACGAAGAGAGCAACAAGGCTTAAGGTAAACAATAAAAATCTCTTTTATCATGCATATATATATTCTCCGATCAGAATTTTGATCATGCTCTATTTTTGTAGTTGGTCGAGTTGCGAATCACACAAATTGGTGAGGCTAAACATCCCACCGTTGTTCCAACGATTCGTGCCCAGAGCCTTGGAAGAGGATGAATCTCCAGAGGTAACAGAACATTTCATAAGAATATATATATATATATATATATATATATATATATATATATATATATATATATAGTTTAGATAAAAGATTTCACCACCTAACCAAATTCATTTGTTGGTTTAGGTGGAGAAGGTTGAAAACCACCGGTCTTGCGACTAAGGAGGTTGCCAACCCAGCCGGTCGTTGATTTAACGGACAGTTATTCTTGGAACAAGCTGGTATGGAGGTGGTGAAACCACTCCACCCGACCGAGATGATCAGGGCGTGACTTTTGGCGAGTGATCGAGGGCATCGCTTGACATCTGTTGGATGATGCAACAGAACTTGGCCAATCCTACGGTTGGGCCGAGCAAGGTCGAAGAAAAGAAAAGGAAGGGTGACGGTACAGATTTTACTCTTCCGCGTTTTAGAGTCAAATCTCGGAAATTAACTAGGTACGCTCAAATGAAAGTGGTCGTATAAGCGCGTACCTTTAATAATTTCTTGATGATTTGATGCCCCTCTTTTTTTTTAACTTCCCTTCTTTGCTTGGTATAGGTCCTTTGGCGTTACGGTCATTTCTGACCAGATTCCTTCTAAGGACCGGTACTTGAAGAGGTCCATGAGCGGACCACTTCGGGATAAAGTTCCTAAGGAAGGGTGGTCGGAGAAACCACCGGCGAGCATCGGGGCCAGAGTTGAGTTGGAACCATTGGTGGTTCTAACTCCTTCTGAGGAGGTAGATGCCCCAAAGGCCCTCAACGAGTTCCGACCATTGTTGGTAATTCTCCTCAACGACAAGTTTCCTTTTAGCCCCGATTCATTGAGGATAAGGAGCTTGACGAGGCATGGGGAAAGATATCGGATCATCAAATCAAAATGCATCATGATTCAATATTTGGCGGATATAATGATTTGGCGATCCGGGTAAGTATCTCGACCAGTTTCATAATCTCTAAAAATCTTTTAAAGAAAAAATTTTAAAGAGGAAAATGCTATTTGAACAGACATATGGTCGAGAATTTTCTTTGTGGTCGGAGGATGACCAAATGGATTAAAGACTTGGAGCGAAACACTCCGATTAGAAAGTAAGAACTTTCCCTTAGCCTTTTTTTCAATGCTTAGCCCTTTGCTAATTATTCTCCTTATCGTATTTGATAGATTTGGAGAAAATAAAAGAAGAGATCTGGTGAAAGCCAAGGCGACTCTGCTTGAAGAAGAGATCAAAGCTAAGGACGGTCGATCGCCGAGGCTACGACCCGACAAGGAAGATCTTAACAAGAAAATTGAAGGTAATAGGTCGTAAAGTTGACTTATTATCTTCCTCCAATTATTTTGTGCTTATCACTGTTTTACTCTTGCGAGCAAAAACAAGTTTTGGACAGAGTAGAAAAGACTCTGAAATTTGAGCAAGACAAGGAGGCGGCTCTCGTTCAAAGTCTAGATGAAAAGACTGTATGTTTGAACAAGATGGTCTTTGATATGGGATCAGGATCAAGCCTGCCTACCCTAAGAGATCCAGTAGAGAAAATGAACTACTTGGGTCAACTTCTAGAGGATCTTAATACTCTGCTCAAGACTACTCGGAAGAACTATGCCCAGGCCATGAAAACAGGCGTTGCTAGTGGAGTTAGTTTTGCTTTGGCAAAACTGAAAGCTAAAACCGCAAGCTTCCGACCCCTCCATTGATTTCCAAGTTGTTGAAGATGACTTCAACTGCCCACCTGAGGAGGCAACCAAGTTCATGGAAGAACTCAAGCCACTCAGAAATAAAGTAGTAGAGGAGATGGAGGTGGGATCCCCATCAAGCGATAATTAGTGCAGGAATATTTCTAGAGTAGACTCACAAAAAGTGTAAAAATATTGAATATGTGTAAAACTTACCTTTTATGTCATTAACAAAACCTTTGTTTATCTGTTTGACTCTTTTTTAATTCTCACACACCTCCTAGCCCCAGAAGCGCTTTATAGTAGAAGAACTTTACTATACAAGCGGTAGCCAAAAAGAGAATAAAAGTAGAAACCATCATTTTGAAGGTATGTGCCGATATGAAGTCAAAAGCTGATCATAGTAATACTAGAAAATCATTGTGGTCGGAACGACTTATGACTTAGCTCGATTATAGATCTTTGTTTGTCATGATCGAAATACCAATCAAAAGTTATAAATGGTTGGATAAGAGACTTTGTTATTTGACATAAGGAGAAATGCAAAATGAATGCAACAAATTATAAGTGAACTTTGTCTATATCTATTATCCTAAAGTGCAGTGGGAAGAGTGCTTAGATCTGAAATCATATATCATATTTAAGTGAAACATGTTCAAACTCTCTATCCGATTAGTAGCGAGGATCGTAAGAAAAGAACTGTCGCTAGGAAGCTCCTTCCAGTGGGCAGGACCACGTGGCGAAAAAGGAGAGACTTCGACTAAGAGGCTTTCGTGTCCCGACTAGTAGCCGACAAGAGCCAGAACATAATCTTGAAATAATGAAATATAACCTTCATAATCTTAGGCATATCATTCACTATAGAAAGTTATTTGTATGATGCTCAGATTACTCATATATTCCCTTAAGAAAAGAGTGTTGTCGCGCGTGGAAAAATGCTCACGACTAGGACCAATACGGCGTATGACTTAGAAGTCGTTGTCATAGAGTAACAGAGATCCTTTGAAAGGATGTCGGAGAGAAAATTGTCTTCTCAGACCGGTTTAAATTAACAATCATAAGCGACCGGTCTATAGGTATATATATATATAAGCAAGGTTACTTATTATTTTTAAAGAATAAATGAATTTATTGAAATTGAAAGAAAGTAAACAATAATTGAACATAGAACTTACGCAATTGATCAATGTTCCAAGAATTTGACAAAATTTGCCCATCGAGACATAGCTTGATCGTACAAAACTTTGGTGGGTAACCCGACCACGATGTAAAACCCTTCCCACTTGGGGAAAGTTTATTGCGATTTGCACGGCTCTGAATTTTTACGAGAACGGATCACCTCTGACAAGGCTGCGAGGTTGCACCTTCGACTATGGTACCTTCACATGGCTTGTTGGTAGGCTAGCGATCGTACAAGGGCTTGGTTTAAATCGTTCTTCAAGGAAATCGGCGTCGTCGAGTTTCGTTCATTCGATCGTTTTAAGCTAAAGTGATCAGTTTGAGCGGAGCCAATTTTGAGTTCCGGAGGAAGCATGGCTTCAGCCCCGTAAACAAAAAAGAATGGTGTTTCACCGGTCGCACGACTAGTCATGGTTCGAATGGTCCATAATACAGACGGGAGTTCTTGAACCCAAGCTCCTGTTGTTTGATTAAGCTGTTGAATACTCGGCGTTTGATCCCTTGCATAATGATACCATTAGCTCGCTCAAGCTGCTCCGTTGCTCGAGGATGAGCAACGAAGCAAAATGAACTTTTACACCGAAGTTCATCGCGAGAATTCTTGAAATTATTGCTAGAAGCTGGCGCCATTATCTGTGATTATCGACTAGGTACACCAAATCGTGTGATCACATTTTTCATGAGGAATCTCTTAGCGGCCTCGGTTGTTGTTTTAACAACGGCTCGGCCTCGATCCATTTTGTAAACGTGTCAATTATGACAAAAAGGAATTCGAAACCCCCAGGTGCTCTTGGAAAAGGTCCCAGAATGTCCAGTCCCAGGTTGCAAAAGGCCAAGAAAGAGAGATTGTTTGTAAGGCTTGTCTTGGTGATGTACTTATCTGCTATAAATGACATTATCGCGCCGTCACAAGTTCTTTTGCATCATGAAGGCGGTTGGCGATAGTATCCTTGCTGAAGGCTTTACTGAGCCGGTGTTACAGTAGGAATGATGTGCTCTCTGAGACTCCTTTGTGGATTTGATCGACAACTTAATGCCATCCGTTTGAGATATGCATCTCATTAACACTCCATGAGATCCTCATTTGTACAAAGTGCGTTCGATTAGAGTGTATGATTTGGCTTTTTAATGTGCTATCGATCGGCCTCTACATCATCTTCGAGTAATTATGTCATCTTGAAGATAATTGTAGATCGATGTCATCAATCTCTACCTTGATCGCGGCAGTATAACCGTCAACGACACATGGAGCATCCATGTTCCTTTGATTGGTTTGTTCGACACAGAAGAATCATGTATGTTCTCGGAAGGCTCGATTACGAGGGTGAATCGAGTTGCTCGAGAAAACTCGGACGGGGCGGTTGACCTTGTGGAAACCATCCGTGCCAACTGGTCTACCAGAAAGTTTTCCTTTCTAGGAATATGTTGGATCTGAAAACCGAAGAAGTGCATTTCGAGTTTCCGTACTTCCGCCAGATAAGATGACATCTTGGTACTCGAGCATTGATACTCTTTCCCTACTTGATTCACTACCAGTTGAGAATCGCCTTTCACTAGTAATCTGCGAATCCCGAGCAAACGAGCTGCTCGGAGTCCTGCCAGTAAACCTTCATATTCTGCCATATTATTTGTGGCAAGAAAATTTAACTGGATGGCATACTTGATGTGTTCTCCAGTAGGGGATATCAGGATCACTCCAGCCCCCGACCCTTTTAACATCAAAGAACTGTCAAAGTACATTGTCCACTCCTCGTGGTGTTCATACTCGGGCCCTTGGGTGGGTTCGGGGTTTGTCCATTCGGCAATGAATTACATTCTTGCACAGGACTTTATTGTTGTTAAGTGAAATGAAATGGAGGTCAAACGCCCTAGCTCAACCGCCCATTTGCTATTAGTCTGATGATTCCTGTTTCCAAAGACTTGACCAAGGGATATCCGATCGGTATGACTACCTTATGGGCACGAAAGTAGTGCCTTAGCTTCCTTGAAGACATAAGGAGACTGTAGAGCAACTTTTGTACATGTGGGTATCTTTCCTTTGGTCCATGTAAGACTTAACTACGTAACAAACTGAGTCGTTGGATATTATCCTTTCTCGACGATTACACCATTCTTGTTTGTGGTGTTCTTGCCCGTTACATTAGCGATGTTTCTCTTGGTCTCGGAGAGACTAAAACCGGAGCACTTGTAAGGTACTTTTAAGTTCTTCAAAGGCATCGTTTGCCTCTCTAGTCCATTCAAACCTCCCATGTTTCGAAGAAGTTTAAAGAAAGGTAACCCTTTTCTCCTAACCTTGCTATAAACGACCTAGCTTTTGCCATACTGACGGTTAGTTTTGGACTTCCTTCTTCGTGGTCGGAGGTCATCACTGTCGATGGCTGCTATCTTTACTAGATTTGCTTCAATACCTCTAGCCGAGACTAAAACCAAGCAATTTTCGGCGAAACTCCGAACACACACTTTTTCGGGTTCAACTTGAGGTTATGCCTTCTCAAGTTCTTTGAAAGTTTCTTGTAAGTCGAGAGATGTGATTGCTAACGTTGGTGGTCTTTACGACGGATCGTCAACGTAAGCTTCTAGATTCGACCTATTTGTGGACTAAAGGTTTTTGCATCAACCTTTGAAAAGTTGCACCAGCGTTTTGAGACCAAATGGCATCTTAACATAACAATAGGTGCCATATGGAGTGATGAAGGAAGTTTTCTCCTCATCCTCTTTACACATACTAATCTGGTGGTACCTGAATCGCATCTAAAAACTTAGTAATTCACACCGATGTAGAATCTACCGGTTGATCAATGCGTGGAAGGGAAAATCATCCTTCGGACAAGCTTTATTAAGATCTGTAAAGTCGATACACATTCGCCATTTCCCATTATTATTCCTAACCATTACGGGGTTGGCGAGCCGAGAGGTGGTTGACTTCACGGATGAATCCAAATTGAGAAGCTTGTCAATCTCTGTTGGATTGCCTCCTTCGATCGGCGCAAAACGCGCATGACTTTTGCTTGATCGGTTTTTATCGGTGGAGAGCTAGCCTATGCTCGATCACCTCCGGGGACTCGGGCATATCGGACGCCTGCCGGAGAATCGTCTGATTTTCTTGGAGGAAGGAGGCGAGCAATTCTTCCTATTTAGGATCGAGTCTTGCTCAGGCGTAACCTGCGACGGTGGGCGACATCTTGGCCCGGTAGTGACTTGGCGCCGTCCGGGCGCCTTTGTCGAGGATACCTCTTTTATGCAGTCGAAGGGTTTGGGTGTCACCTTCGGTCTTGAGTGCTTGGCTGCATGGTAGATGGATTAGCCTCTCGGTGGGAAGTTCATCGACCGGTTCAAAGGATTTTCGGTCACATGCATAAGCCATTTCACGATCACCCGAATAGTGATGACTCCTTTGGCCTGGCATTTTCAAACTTTGATAACCGTAATGCGTGGCTATCAAGAACTTTACTAATGTCGGTCGACCAAGAATCCGTTGTATCTTGGATTCAAAGTTTACCACATCAAGCGAAATTTTTTTCGTTCGAAAGTTATCGGACCTTCGAGCGTGTCGGTAAGAAACTTGCCCTATCGGCTTAGCGGTGGAGCAGGGAACTATGCCATGAAAAGCATATTTCCTTTGGTTTCACCTTTGACATGGGGACCAGTATTTCTTCTAAAGCTCCATAAATAATATATTCAAAGAACTTCCTCCATCTACTAGGACTCGATTAACCTTACAATTATTAATGGTTGGTTCAACAACAATAGGGAACCTACGGTCGAGTCGTAGGAATGGGCGATCGTCTTCTTTGAAGAAATTACGATGTCCGACCACTTCGATTGCTTGATAATGTTAGGAGATTCGACGAGTTGACCTCCGCTCCATGGCTTTCGGATAGCGTTTGGATTCGTATGAAGAAGATCCTCCAAAAATCATGTTGTTGTATGTTGGGGATCACGGTACTCCATCTCTTCGTCGCCATCCTTGTCCTTTTTGGAGCTCGTTTCTCCGGGTTCTTGTATTGTGGAAAATGATCCTTCACCTGCATAATAATCCTCCAGTTTCTTTTGTCAGACTCGATAGGTGCGTAGATCATGCCCTGCTTGCTGGTGAAGTGGACACCACTTCTTCTTTTCTGGAATCCCTCGACAGACTTCGTCTTGCCCCGACCGGTGTAGTCCTTCTTACCCTTCATGAATTTATCAGGAATGGCTAGGACCTCTTTGTCATCGGGCCTGCGGTTCTTCTTCTTCTTGAGAGACTTCTTATTCTTTTTCTCGGGTTTGTCCAGGTCGGGTTGAGGAATATTGTCTTTCCGATCAAAGGCTTCGCACCACTCGATTGCTTTGCTAGCGGTGGCATACTTGTCGGCCATGTCAAAAAGCTCAACGGTTGTTCTTGGAGGGTTCATTGCTATGTCCTCCGTAAACCGTCGATTTCTCAGACCTGTTTTGAAAGCTTGAATAACAGATGACTCTGCGACCTCGGGTATAGAGTTGCAAACCTGGCTGAACCTCTTGATGTATTGACGTAGAGTCTCATCAGAGCCCTACCGGATTCGGTGGAGATCATCCTCCTTCCCAGGGCGGTCGTACGTACCCTGAAAATTTGCAATTAGAAGGTCACAGAGTTGCTCCCAAGTATAGATCGATCCGACCAGTTGGTTCAACAACCATGGCCAAGGCGGACCCTTGAGCACGGTAGGTAGATAGTTGGCCATCATATTTTCATCGCCTCCGGCAGCTCGATAGTGGTGGTATAGATTTGGAGAAATTCAATGGATTTTGAGTTCTATTAAACTTGTCCAAATTGGCGGTCGGAACGGTTAGGCCAACGCCACGACTTGGAGCCTGCGCAGAGAAGGCTCGACAACACATGATTGATTCATGGCGCCTTCTCTAGGAGGTCTTTGGATTATGTCGGTTGGAGACGGTTCCTAAGATTGGAACAGCTGGAACTACGGTGTGCCGATCCGATTCGTGGACATTGGTATGATGTCTTCAACCGCCTACTTGATTGAGACGATGCGAAGATCGTCGGGTCAAGCGATGGTTCTTCTCGGCGTGATGGGGAGTGGCTTCATGAAATAACCTTCTCCTCGTGACTCCTTGGTCGGAATCGTCGAGGAGGCCTTGGTATCGATTGTTCCCAAGCATGACCATGTAGTCCCTATTTGAGGGAGGAGCGTTGGGATGAAGTCATTGTTTGACTCCACAAACCCTTTGTTCTGATCGCTTCCGTCTGTTGCATAGTGCATTGGAGAATTTCGGATACTTGACCTACAAAGTTTGTACAAAACACAGGTTCCCGCTAAAGCAGGATCAGAATTCTTTAACATATCTTGAACACGTCGCAAGTTTTGTACGATTCTAGAAGGTCTCGGGAGGTTCACACTGGTCGTGGGTGTCTGCGGAGACTGAACCTCCCCGACCCTCGGTTTGATCGCCCTATCAACTACTCTAGGTGGGGCAACGCCAGGCGAATTAGTTGATGGACGTCGATCAGTTCCGTGGACTCCGGAAGTTGGTGCCTGACGGCTCGGATCATCTCTAACAACACGTGATGGCGTGGTAGAGAATGTAGGACCGTGCAGGGCATCTTGATTTTCATCTCCGATCGCGTTGACTTCGTGCCTCCAACATCGATCTTCTAATGAGCTTCCATCGTAACTAATGGAGAGCTTATTAGTGCTTCTGCCAGAAGTTTCCACGACGGAGAGTGGTCAGGAATGAGCACCTCCTAAGGTCTCCTCAGCCTGATTCGGCGTACTGCCGATCGTATCTTTGGCGTGATCATCCCCATGGCCTATGACCAATGGGCTTCATCGACACCGTTACGGATGTCGGTGACTCACGGAATTGCGAAGCCGTAGGAGAATATCTTTCGACTATGATTTCGCCGAGGGTATAGAGATTTTCGGTGGTGGTGCTGAAATTTCTACTGTTTTGCGGTCGAAAGGTAGGGCTTGAAGAGATCTGACATTCGGCGATCGGAATGGTGGTTCTCTGATTGTGCCACCGTAATGGTGGCGCATCCTCGTCCATCCGGTCGATCTCGCTATCGTCGGTGGCGTCGCGGTGGAGGAGGATGAAGGGAGGATGATCGCCATTTTTCTCCATGGCACGAATGCATCCTTCCGTGTCGAGGTTGGCGTAGTCCGCCAAGTCGAACCAATTCTCCTCATTCAAACTCGAGCATATTAGCATTAGCGATTGCGAGAACAGGTGAGGATTTGTATGAGAAGAGTTTCTTGAAACTTCGTCTTCTTCCCCACGGACGGCGCCCGGTTGTCGGCGATCGAATCGCCGATCTTATGAAAATAAAAAGAGGAAAATGACGTGGAGTATCCTAGAAGAGAATGGGGGCTGCTCTTTATTAATATGAACTGGGATTACAAGACTTGACGATTGAGCATGTTGTGTGAATTCAATGGACTCAAGCATGATGCAAAATGGACAAGGTTGACCGAACGAGAAGTTCGGTGCGACGGGTTGCATCAAGTGGCGCGGGGGTCGGTACAAGTGCCATGGTCGTTTCGGTGGGAGCCGGATGGGAGAGACTTACCGACATAAAGAGAGCCACACGATCAACCTACATGTGGCGAAGCATGCAATTGCTTCATGAAGATTGGATTTGGTCTTTGGAGAAGGATCGAGAAGGGGTATTTTGGTAACTTCACCTAAATACTGCCTTGATGACCTTTGGCTAAACCGCGGTGCAAGACGGCGCAAAGAGACGTGGTTTAGGTCAATTGAAGATGAAGATGGTGCTTTGAGAAGCGTGCGTAAGTTAGACCCATTTGTGTGTGGGCTTAACGGGTGCCCATTAGGGTTTCCTCTCTTAGCCTTGCCTCCACTATAAATAGGGGAGGATGCTGGTTGTGCACCTCCCAACCTTTGTTTTCAAGAAACTCTCGTTTGTGTTTAGGGATAGGAGAGGTTATGGTTCTAGAGAGGAGGATTGATTTGAGTGCTCATGTTTGAGCTTTTGTCCTCCATGGTAGAGTGGTTGTAAACTATCTTCAATCTCCAATGAATCCAAGCAAAACTCTTCAAGATGACTATCTCCTTATTCTTTCCCTCTCTTTGGTGATTTTGGGTTTTTGATGATTCCTTGGATTTCCTTTGGTTTCTTATTGTGATCTTGCTTGCTGTGACATGTGGGAGTGCATCTAAGATCAACTAGATCATCCTTTACACACGAGCAAGTTTTTAGATCATATTTTGGTTTTGACTTGGTTTTGAAGCAACCGTTCTTAAAATAGAGAAAAGTCAGAACTTAGGCAATGATCTTCATGATTTTTTGTTGGAATAGGTTCCTAACATCCTAGGGAAGACTTGTTTTAAGTTTCATGAAGTTTGGAGTTGTGGATCAAAAGTTGTGCCAATTTTTTATTTCATTTTTAGGCTGATTTTCCTATTCATCGCCTGTTTTTTTACTATTCATCCCGTAGTACCACACACTATTCATCGGTAGTACCGCTACTATTCATGGTACGACCGGTACTGTTCACAAGTGCTGTTCACCGCCGCGTTTTTGCGTTTTTGGTTGTGTGCTTTGGGGTTTTGATTGGATTAAATACAAGACATCCATTGTGCTTGTTTGTTGATCTTCATAGCTTTCATGGCTATTGGAGAGAAAATCTTGTTGAATCTGATCAAGGTGAAAATAGGCTGAGCTCCTATTCACCCCCCTCTAGTCGTCGTTTTGGTCCAACAAGTGGTATTAGAGCCCGGTTAATTCAATCTTGATCTTAACCGGTCACTGAACTTGGCAATGGAGAAGTACTGCACGAAGCCGCATATCTTCGATGGGCTCGACTATGCCTATTGGAAGAATCGCATGCGTGTCTTCCTTCAGAGTGAAGTACAAGCTGTATGGGAGGTTGTTCGAGCCTCGCTCGTCTTACCTAAGGTTGCTACGCTGGCTTTAGCAGCCCTCTTGGCTAACAACCATAAGGCAAAGAACCTTCTGCATGCCGGGCTTGGTAGACAGGAGTATGACAGGATTTGTAATCTTGAGACCGTGCACGAGATTTGGCATACCCTCAAAACCTACCATGAGGGTTCGTCCCGAATTAAGCAAGTACGCTAAACGGTCTTCAAGCGAGAATATAACAAGTTTGAGTTATGTCCTGGCGAGAGCCTCGATGGTGTATTTACTCGTTTTAACAAGGTGATTAATCAGTTGAGAGAAGTAGACATCGAGTATTCTCAGTCTGAGAATGTCACCCACCTCTTGGCTGCAATCAACACCACGGATTGAAAGATGAAGGCTACTGCCATTGAGGAGAATGTCAATCTCTCTAATCTCTCTTTGGATCTGCTCTATAGCAAACTCAAGACTCAGGAGATCAAGAGAGTTGGTTATCCTAAGAAGGAGAATATGGCTTTGGTGGCTGACCCTCTTAAAAGAACTTCTGATGGCTCTTCTGAATCTTCATCTGGATTTTCACTTGCCTGTTTATCTACAATCCATGAAGAGGAACTTGAGAGTATTCCTGAGGCTGAGTTAGCCCTTCTAGCCAAAAAATTCACACGGGCCTATAACAATGTGAGAAACAAGAATAGAGGCGGCCCTGTGACAAGCTATGAGTGTGGAGAGCTCTACCATATCCGGGCGAACTACCCTAAGCTAAAAGGGAAGGGCAACCACAAGGAGAAGAAGGCAGCTTGGAGGAAGCCTTAAGGGAACAAGTCCAAGTTTGATACTACCAAGCTTATGAAGGCCGCTCATCGGATCCTTGCTACTTTTAGAGAGCAATCCATAAGCGATGTGGACTCTGGGAGCGAGGAGGACAAGGAGGAGGAGCTCCCTCAAGACAAGAAGAAAGGGAAGGCGAAAGACTTCACCAGCATGTGCTTCATGGCCAATTCCGTCAACATTGATGACATGGATGAGGTACCTCAATCCTATGAAGTTCTCTCTACTAGATGTGATACTATCTTTGAGCAATTGCTTAGACAGGATAAGGCGTTAGAGTTCACTACGGCTAGGAATAAGGACTTAGAGTCATAAGTTGATAATCTCACACTAGAACTTGTGAATGCTAAGAATCTTGATACTGATGAATGTTCATCTTGCCGTGCTTTACACTATGAACTGCTAAATTGCAAAATGCTCATGATGTTGCCTTACACCAACTAGAAAATGATAGGACTGAGTTAATTGAAGTTAAATCTACTCCATATGAAAAATGTTTAGAATCTAGCAAGTTGGTCATTTCTGATAAGGCTGAGTCTAGCACTTGCTCTTTCTGCTTAGAACGTGAACATGAAATAAAAGACATATTGGAAGCAGTTAGAGCTAAGTATGTCAAGGTTAAGGACAAAATTAATTCTACTCCTTGTGCTTCATGTGAAGCTCTTAAGCTTGAAGTTGCTATTAATAAGAAGAAGCATGCTAGAGCCATTAAGGCCAAAACTTGTTAATCATGTTTTAACCTTAGAAAAGAGATTGATTATCTTAAGGATACATTAGAAAAATTCTCTAAGGGTAAGAAATAGTTAAACATAATTCTGACTAGTCCAAAACTCCTCATAAGAAGCAAGGGTTAGGATACAACTTTGCCCAAGACAAGTCTAAGATAAATGTTATTCAAATCTTGAAAAATGGCTTAGTTGAGTTCAAAACCCAACCCGCAAAAACCATTTTCAAATCAGCAGGTTTTGCCCAATCATCTTTTGAGCCAAAAGGTGCTTCTCCTAGTGGTACCAAGTACCATTGCACGTATTGCAAGAAGGATGGATATTTGCTTGAGTTCTATTGGCGTAGGTTGAAAAATACAAGGAAAAATCTTGCTAGAATTTCATCTCATCAACCTAGAGCCTTCATTAGACATGGTCATCTAAAAATGAAGAAACCTAGACTAGGATTTGATTCACATGCTCATCATCATCATGTTCTTAGACAGGATGCTCCTCATGTTTGTGTAACAATTGCTCATGACAAAAACCTCAAGTAAGATCAAGGCTAGCAATTGTGCTATTTATACTACTTTCATGAGCGTGTGTCTCGATCTTTGGGTTCTCAAGTCATGTTTAACTAACTTGATGTTGAGACACATCGATCTTCTCATGCCTTGATTTTCGGGATCACCGCGAAGGGGAAGAACACGTGGTTAAATCGACTCGGGCTATTCACGTCACATGACCGAAGACTCAAAATGGTTCATCTCCTTCACGCAGTCGATGGGTGATGACTTCATCACCTTTGGAGATGATACATAAGGGTGGATTGAAGGAACAAGATCAATCAGGGTGAACGACAAATTCATCCTGAAGGACGTCGCTCTTGTGGACATGCTAAGATACAACTTGCTTTCTGTCTCACAGCTTCTTGATGATGGCTATGAGACTAGATTTAAGAAAAATACTTGTCGTGTGCTTGATTCAGTTGGTGAGCTTGTTTTGGGGATTTCTATAGTTGGTAGGATCTTTGGAGCTGACTTTTCTGAATCTCTTGCTGGATCTCTCAAATATTTGATTGCATCTTCTTCTGAGTTCTGGCTTTGGCACCGTCGTTTGGGGCACATTGGTTTTGATCATCTGACACGAGTTAGCAGCCTTGATCTCATGAGAGGTTTTCCCAAACTCAAAGCCATCAAGTATGTTGTATGTGCGCCCTATAGGTATGGCAAGCAAGTTGCTGCCTCACACCATTCATTGATATGGTCATGACTAACGGACAGGAGACGGTTGCTTCATATGGATCTTATTGGTCTGCTAGGTTCCGATCGATTCGGTGGCAAATGGTTTATTCTTATCATAGTTCTTGATTTTTTGAGATACTCTTGGGTGTTCTTTCTTGCTTCGAAGGATGAAGCTTTTGATCATTTTCATGATCTTGTTCTTTGCTTAACCACGAACTCCGGTGCCTGGCGATTAGCGATGATAATGTACGGAGTTTAAGAATGCCTCATTTACCTCTTTCTGTGCTGAGCATGGTATTGAGCATCAGTTCTCTTCTCCATACGTCCCTCAACAAAATGGCATGATGGAAAGGAAAAATAGAACCTTAGTCGAGATGGCTAGGATGATGTTAGATGAGTATAGCACTCGAAGAAGGTTACGGGCAACTATTACTCTGACTTGCCATATTGCCGATCATGTCTTCTTAAGACCGTCTTTGGGCAAGACATCATATGAGCTTTGGTTTGGTAGAAAACCCTCTGTTTCTCATTTTTGAGTTTTTGGAGCCAAGTGTTTCATTCTCAAGATAGGAAACCTAGTTAAATTTGTGTCAAGAACTTCTGATGGTTTATTTCTAAGTTATCCTGCACATTCGAGGGGTTTTCGGATTTTTAATGTTGAGACTAACGTTGTTCAGGAGACATGTAATGTCACCTTTGATGAGACTTGCCCTAGAGCTAGATCAGATGTTTCAGGTGATATACAGGTGACAGAGAGCATCTTTGTAGAGGAAGATGACGATGAAATCGATGATGCTCTTCTACCTATTGCTGATGCTCCTGTCCCAGCTCAAGAACTTGCTTCGACTACTTCACCTTCAATTAAGGCTCCTACTGCATCTTCATCATCAGTAGTACCTACGGAGGTCAAAGAAATGCTATCTCCCCCAGGCGCTCCACTTCACATTCAGAGGCGTCACCCTCCGGATCAGATGATTGGTCATCTTTATGAGAGAGTCACTCGCTCTAGGTACCACGATCCGAGTCTCTACTCCCATTCTCTGATTGTTGCTTCTTTCAAACCCGTGATATATCACATGTTTTATCTGATTCTAACTGGGTTAATGCCATAGATGAGGAGTTAAAGAACTTTGAGAGGAACAAGGTCTGGAACCTAGTAGAGCCTCCTAGTGGTCATAATGTGATAAGAACCTGTTTGGTGTTCAAAAACAAACAAAGTGAGGATGGTTCTGTGGTTAGAAACAAGGCTAGATTAGTAGCTCAGGGTTTTAGCCAAGTTGAGGGGTTGGACTTTGATAAAACTTTTGCTCCTGTTGCTAGATTAGAAGCCATTTGCATTCTGCTTGCATTTGCTGCATCTAAGAGCTTTAGGCTGCACCAGATGGATATCAAGAGTGTATTTCTGAATGGTTACATAGAGGAGGAAGTGTATCTTAGGCAACCCCCAAGCTTTGAGAATCCCAAGCATCCACATCATGTTTTCAAGCTATCCAAAGGCTTGTATGGTCTTAAGCAAGCCCTAGAGCATGGTATGATAGACTTAAGACCTTCTTGCTTAAGAACAAATTTGAGATGGGTAAGGTAGACAAAACTCTATTCGTTCTTAGGCATGGCAATAACTTCTTGCTTGTTCAGATTTACATAGATGATATTATCTTCGGTAGTTCTTCTTATGCTCTTGTTTCCAGTTTTTTTGAGACCATATCTAGAGAATTTGAAATGAGTATGATAGGAGAACTCAATTACTTTCTGGGGCTTCAAATTAAGCAATGCAAGGAAGAGATCTTCATCCATCAGACGAAGTACGCCAAGGATCTTCTCAAGCGATTCGAGATGGGTGACTGCAAGATGATCGCTACTCCCATGGCGACTTCAACAGTTTTGGATCCAAACGAGAAAGGAGAAGCCGTGGATCAACGCAAGTACCACAGCATGATCGGCTCCCTCCTTTACCTGACAGCCTCAAGACTAGACATCCACTTCGCGGTCTGCCTCTGTGCGAGGTTTCAGGCGTCTCCGAGGACTTCCCATCGCCAAGTCGTCAAGCGTATTTTCAGGTACCTTCACTCTACCCTCTAGTATGGCATTTGGTATTCCTGTTCTTCTTTCTTGTTCATTTGGGGCTTTTCTGATTCTAATTTTGCGGGCTGTCGGCTAGATAGGAAGATTACCTCAGGCACTTGCCACTTCTTAGGCACTTCTCTCGTCTCTTGGTCCTCTAGGAAGCTGCCCTCTGTTGCTCAATTCACTGCAGAAGCTGAATATGTAGCTGCCGCTAGTTGTTGTAGTCAGATTTTGTGGATGGTATCTACCCTTAAGGACTTTGGGTTAACTTTTGCTAGTGTTTCTCTTCTCTGTGATAATACTTCTGCCATTAATATTGCTAAGAACCCTGTACAACATTTTAGGACCAAGCACATAGACATTCGCTATCACTTCTTTAGAGACCATGTAGAGAAGAGTGATATTGTGCTAGAATTTGTGGAGTCCGAGGCTCAGTTAGCTGATATCCTCACCAAGCCTTTAGACCCAACTAGGTTTGCTACATTGAGGAGTGAGTTAGGGGTAATTTACCCCTATGGGTTGGTTTGAGGGGGGAGGGGGGTTGGTTTTTTTTTCTGAGCTTTCCTTGTTCATTTGATCTTTCCTTGATCTTCTTCTGAACTTGCTAATCTTTTTGATCCTTTTAGGCTTTTAAGTTTTTCTTGCATCTCATTGTATCATATTGCATTAATATGAAAATCACAAAAAGATGCATTGCAATATAAGCTTTACTGCTTATTTTTTAAAATTGATGAAGCTTTGCTTATTACCCTCTTGAGCTTTAGTATTTTAATTTGTGCTCAATGTCATGTCTAGTTCTTTAACTTGCTAGAATTATCATGCTTTCACATGTGTAGCTTAGTCTTTGCTTAATGAGCTAGAACTTTAAGACAACCTGAACTAAAAATTACAATTTGTGGATCTTTTAGCTAGTTGCACAATTAGTGATCTTTTTGTGACATTGGCCCTGTCAAAATTGCTTTGTTTGCTCTTGAATATAGGATTGAATATTTCTTAAGCTTCTTGTTCCTTTATGAATCTAAAACTGCTCTTGTGCAAAATGAAAAATCAAATTTCAAGATTCTCATATGGTTAAATTGTGTCAAACTACTCTCACGAGACTGCATGTCAAAGACATGAACTTAGAGATAGTTTGATGATCCGGACGATCTCATAGGGACTGCTTGTGAAAATTGACATGAACCTCAAGATTTGTTGCCCTGGTTGAAGCTTAGTAAGAGTTTGTGGATGGCTCCTAGTCCAGGATCTTCTTCACTAAGATAGACATTTAATTACTTTAGTATTCAGTGCAAATGAAAAACTGTTGTAAAAATTGGGTGATTAAGGTTCTTTGAGCAAAATGATTCGATTTAGGACTTTTTATCTCTAGGATGGTCATTGTTAGCTTCTTGATCTCACACTGACATTCTGACATGGTCATTATCACTTTAGGAACCCTGTTGATGAACTTGCTAATTTTGATGCTTTGCTTAAATTGTTACAATTCATCGTTTTATCTTGAGCCTTCTAGCTTAGCTTTGATATATATGTCTTGACATGATCTTGCTAGCGCTTTCAGGCTTGATATGTATTGAGTAATAGTAGAAATGCTAGCTTGTTCTTTTGGGTAATCTCCAAATCTTTTTGTACTAAAAATTGAAAATTACAGAAAAATAAAGCCACTCCATTGCATTTCTTGCATGCTCTTTCTTATGTTTTTTCCTCATTTTTTACATTTGTCATCTCTAGATGAGAGGAAGGCGTGATTTCTTGATGACTCCATTGTCAACGGGGGAAAAGATGTAGCTAAAGTGTAAAAAGGGGGAGCTATTTGGCGAAAAGGGGAGAAAAATAAAATATGTTGAAAATTTGTGATCATAGTGAGGGGGAGTATCTAATTTACATTCTTATGATCTTATTGTCATTTCTGAACTTTAATTACAATTCTTGGAACCTCACAATGATCAAAGGTCAAATTGAACAATTGTTCTTTCATATGGACCGTAAGTGAGATTTTTTACTCTTCTATGGAAATTGAAGCTTTTTTGCTTCTTTTTTTTTTGCCTTATCTCACTTGCCTATGCTAATATGAAGCCAACTTGGTCATTTCCATTGCATTCCCTTGCTCTTAGACCAAGTTGTGACATTATGTGAAAACATTGAGTTTTCTATTTACAAACCTCAAACTTTCATTTTCTGGGAAATTACCAATGTGTTCATCAAGGGAGAGATTGTGGATATCATAGCGATATGCTCATGGTCGTAGAATGACGTTACAATTGGCAATGGTGTTGAGGGTTTGTCGAAACACGCTTTTTCGGTAAAGTTCAGGAATATCGGTATGACCGTAGTTTGGGAGCGGTACTACCGCAGTGCGGTACTGCGGTAGTACCGATGGTTACATGGCGGTATGATCGGTTTTGCCCTGTTCATTGGCCAATTTGGCGGCGATGTTTCCAGGTTAGGTCAATCTCATGGGTTTCAGTGAATATGTGTTGCATGATGCATGTTTTGACTAACGTGGGTTAAGTTGTGAAGAACTTATTCCCGGAATCGATTTTTTGGTCAATTGTTGTGCAGAAAGCTTGGAGGTCAACGACGGTCAACGGCGAGGATGATCGGGACTAGGCTTGGAGAGCTAATGTTCAGAACGATCGAGCATGCCGGGTGAAGTCAATGGACTCAAGCATGGCGCCAAATGGACAAGGTTAACTGAATGGGAAGTTCGGTGTGACGGGTTGCATCACGCAGTGCGAGGGTTGATGCAAGTGCCATGGTGGTTTCGGTGGGAGCCGGATGGGAGAGACTTACCGATATGAAGAGAGCCACTTGATCAACCTACATGTGGCAAAGCATGCGATTTCTTCATGAAGTTTGGACTCGGTCTTTGGAGAATGATCGAGAAGGGGTATTTTGGTAACTTCACCTAAATATTGCCTTGATGGCCTTTGGCTAAACCGCGGCGCAAGATGGCACAAAGAGAGGTGGTTTAGGTGAATTGAAGATGAAGATGACGCTTTGAGAAGAGTGTGTAAGTTAGACCCGTTTGTGTGTGGGCTTAACGGGTGTCCATTAAGGTTTCCTCTCTTAGCATTGCCTCCACTATAAATAGGGGAGGGTGCTGGTTGTGCACCTCCCAACCTTTGTTTTCAAGAAACCCTAGTTTGTGTTTAGGGATAGGAGAGGTTAGGGTTAGAGAGAGGAGGATTGATTGAGTGCTGATGTTTGAGCTTTTGTCCTCCATGGTTGAGTGGCTGTAAATCATCTTCAATCTCCAATCAATCCAAGCAAAACTCTTCAAGATGACTATCTCCTTGTTCTTGCCCTCTCTTTGGTGATTTTGGGTTTTTAATAATTCCTTGGATTTTATTTGGTTTATTATTGTGATCTTGCTTGATGTGACATGTGGGAGTGCATCTAAGATCAACTAGATCATCATTTACCTACAAGCAAGTTTTTAGATCATATTTTGGTTTTGACTCAGTTTTGAAGCAACTGTTCTTAAAATATAGAAAGGTCATATCTTAGGCAATGATCTTCACGATTTTTGGTTAGAATAGGTTCTGACATCCTAGGGAAGACTTGTTTCAAGTTTCATGAAGTTTGGAGTTGTGGATCAAAAGTTGTGCCAATTTTTAATTTCGTTTTCAGGCTGATTTTCCTATTCATCGCCTGTTTTTACTGTTCATCCGGTAATACCGTACACTGTTCACCGGTAGTACTGATATTGTTCACCGGTACGATTGGTAGTACTGTTCACCATCGTGTTTTTGCGTTTTCAGTGGTGTGCTTTGGGGTTTTGATTGGATTCAATACAAGACATCCGCTGTGCTTGTTTGTTGATCTTCATAGCTTTCATAACTATTGGAGAGAAAATCTTATTGAATCTGATCAAGGTGAAAAATAGGCTGAGCTCCTATTCACGCCTCCCTCTATTCGCCGTTTTGGTCCAACATCAAGTAATTAAGTTTTTGAGTTTTTGAAAAGAGTTTTACACAATCTAAACTGTTCGGTGCACTCAGCAAAATTAACAGACTAACGAAGAACCAAAACATACAAAACTAACATGTTGCAAGAGCAAACTTGAAATAAGAAAGGAGAGAAACAAAAGACACGAGTGTCATAATTAGTACTCTATGGCATAGCATCCAATATGCAAGAACCCATCATTCTCATCGAGCTACAAGGAGATGCTCTTTATTAAGGTGAAGTGATCGATTGAGAGATGGAACAAGAGTTATGTGTGTTTTGTTTGGGTTGTGCGGTTTGGTACCAAAGGGAAGGTTAGCCCAAGGTATATAGGATCGTTTCCAATAGTTGTGGGGCTTTGGAAGTTGGTGTATCGTTAGGACTGTCTCGAGTCCATCCATAGAGTTCGCAATGTCTTTCATGTCTCGTGGTTGAGAAAGTACTTGAAAGATCCAGAGTTTGAGGTTTTGTTAGAGTCGTTGACCAACAAGCAAGATCTCACGTTCGAGTCTCGTCGGGTGCGTGTACTGGATAGGTCAGAGAGAGTATTGAGGCATAGGACATTGGTATACGTTAAGGTGTTGGAGTCGCAGCAGTCTGAGCGAAAAGCAACTTGAGAGTTGGAGTCTCACATGCGCGAGATGTACCTAGACAGGTACATATTAATGGTTGTTAATTTCAGTTCGGTGTTCTTTCGAATAGAACGACAAGTAGAATTCGGGGTCGAACTCTATTTAAGAGGGGTAGAATGTAGTATCCCGTTTAACCTTTAGATAACTAAATGAATTAAAAGGAAATAAAATAGAATTTGTAGTGGAATTTCAGAATTTAAGGGATGTTTGGGGAGGTTTCTAGGCCACCGACCCATACCCAAGAGGGGGAAACCGGACATTTGGTCCAAGGTCCATTAGGGGGCCAGCTTTAAGAGGGCAAGGAGAGGGGTCAGCAAACCCTAGCCTCCACCCCCTACCCTACTGCCGCCACCCCCTGGTGCGCGCCCTGCTGCTGTTGGTGCCTCTCCCTGTCACCTTCCTCCCTGGCCATGCCTCTGTTGTAGGGATGGTGATGTTGTTGTTGTGGTTGTCTAGCAAGGAGGAGAAGAGCCAGGAAGGAGCAGCAAGGAACCAGCAAGGAAGGAAGGGAAGAAAGGGGAGAAAGGAGGAATAGATCAAGGATTGGTGATCGGTGATGTTTTTCCTGTGGGTAACGTCTGATAATCCCTAGGTTTATCATAGATTAATCTTTGTTCAATTAGTAGATCGATTGGTCCGTGGGAAGGACAGTTTTTTGTAAGCCCTAGTTCGTCGAGTTACGACGCAAAACCTTGTGGGGGCAATTAGAGGTGTTTAAGTTCGGATTTAGGATTTTGGTCAATTATAATAGATGTGGGAAATTTTGTTAGCTTTCGAGGAAGGCCTAGAACACTAGATTTGTAGTTGTTAGCGAAAAATTATGGCTATCCTTCATTAGTTTTCAAGTTAGGAACTTTTAAGATGGGTTGTTTACGCCTAGTAAATGAAGTAATTTAATTTTGGTGATAACATGAATAAGCTAGGAACTTTTAAGTAGATTCCAGAACTGCTATCCTTCATTACTTTTCAAGTTTTATAATAAAAGATACGAAATTGTGAAGTGGTCTGTCTTAACAGATTCTGGGATAGTCTTCAGGGATGGAAACGGGATCGTTGTAACTAGAAAGTTGTAGAAAATGTTGTGGGGATTTCATAAAATATATGGTTCGCTAGATTTGGGATTCAGACGAGGGAGTTAGAGCTTTTTTACTACTGGGACAGCGGGTAGTGCGTTCGGTAGAATCAAGTTAATTGTGTCATTTTTTGCGAAAACATGCGAGGGCGATTAGCGTAAAGTTTGTTGCTGTGGTGATGTGTTTTGAGTATTGACGAGGATATAATAATCCTCATTTAATTATTTATCTGTATTTTTTTTATTATAGATAGCAATATCTTTATATTACTCGCAAGTATACCCCTTACTGTTCATAAGGGAGAGGCTTAATCAAGTGGTTGTAAGTCTTACTACGACTACCCCCTGGTCGTAAGCCTTTCTACAACCAGTCTCTAGTCGTAAGCTTTTCTACGACCCGCCCATGGTAGTGAGCCTTCTTTACGAGCACCATATGGTCGTAAACCCCTCTACAACCTAGTCGGTCACAACTACCCTATAATCGATGGAGTCTACAGATATGTGGTACCAGTTGGTTAAGGAGTCTTGTACACCATGTTTAACACACGAGGTAGTTGATATACACTATTATTCTCTGGAATAACCACACGTATTACCTCTGTCTCGGACAATAACTGCCTGGCGACGTGGGGGGTGTTACGTCTCTAACAGCAACCCCCATCAAACGGTTCATCATTTAGAACGTTGGGACGTCTCTTGGCTTGGAGTAACTGCCACATTTTCGTACGCTATATAAAGGCTGAAGTCAATAGGCATGAGGGCAATGAAGCGATGGAGAGGAGCAATTTGGAGCATAAGGCGTTAGGCTTTAGTTTTTCTCTTGATTGTAAACAGCACACTCAATACAGTACAACAAGAGTAGGGTTGTCATTCTCTCCAGAGAAGGCTTGAACCTGTATAAATCCCTGTGTCATGCTCTGCGTGGTTTTAAATCTAGGAGACCCCCAAACATTCATTCATTCGTAAGATCAATAGTAAAACATCGACAGCTAGCGCCGATCGTGGATAGTTTTTGGTGATTCCTTTTCGACAAGTTCTCTTTATTTTCTCAACTCTAATGCTTCCATGGTAGGAGAGTGGAACGCGGAGAATTGGTTTGACTTAGCCAACTACGCAGGACTCGACATGGATGCACTACTGAATATGGCAGTAGTATTATTTAGTCAATGGTAATGCCATCCATGGATCTTTCACGGATCCGAGAGACCATACCATAGGCATAGTTGAGGAGGGATTCTTTTCTCCCACAACATTACGTCCAAATGAGGACCAGTTCCTTAGAGAGCAAGGGTCAATCGACCATAATCCGGATGCGCCAAGGCGAGCCTGAGAACATAGCGAGGGTTCCCCCTCCAAGTGTTCGAGTCCGTCTGACCTGGCGTGGCAAATCCTGGAAGCCATCGTTCTAGGACTGCATCAGCATCTGGTGGTCATCACTCTCTGGTTACCCCCGCAAAGGATATGGTCGAGCACACCTTTCCTACGGATTCGACCACACCCTCACAGGGCTCACCTACGGATGGAGACGGTTATAACCTAGAATTCCCCTTCTTGGAGGGGTTTGCTCCAAGTCGCGAGGCGATATCGTTCGATTACTCTTCAAGCCAGGAGGCCTCAAGCGCAAGTGGAGATCATATACAAGAGGTCTTCGTCCTCCCCTCAGATCATGGTCGCTCTCCTAGAGGTGGGACTGAGGATGCTCCCCAACTCTCACACACTGCAACCTCTCGTGGTGATAGTGAGAACACCTCCGGTGATAAACAGAATCAACACTCTCATGAGCGTGGGAGAAATCCTAAAAATGATCGCTCTCCATGGAGGCGAACTCAAGCAACCAGATGTGGAAGATCTTGAGACTATCAGGAGGAGAAGAATGGCCACCAGAGAACCTTGCTGGACACATTCAATATCAGTCCAAGGAGGCTCAAGAACTTCAGCATATAAATGACTCCTTTCGAGAACCCAACTCAAGAACTTGGACGAGCATCAGGTTATGACCTCTTCGCTGAAGAGATCGCCACGAAGGCTTCGGAGCACGGTGGCCAGACTTGAGCAACCTCGTCAACACTATCCTGGAAGTCGTACCGGGACGACTACTTCGAACACCAGTCGTTCGAAAAACTCACCTCATGCAGATTGGCACGACAATAGGTAACATCGCTCCCCTAACCATAACTTTAGTCGGATAAGAGTTCTTTGAACATCTGGTGATCGACCAGCTCTTAGGGGAGGTGATCGTTCACCGCTCCAACCTCGAAATCTATAGTAGCATATGGAATACAAGGAGTATGACCCTCGTAGGACTGAGACCTATCATAGGTCGGGTATGTCTACAATTGGGTATCGTCATGTACGATCACCTGGGGACATCAACTCTTTTTTCCTACATAGAAGGTGTCATGATGTTATTACCGGATGTTGGGCTTTCTTACCTGATCTCCAAGCAGTTCGCTAGCTGCCGCGGTTTCGACCAGTGAACGTGGAGAAATTTGATGGGTCACAGAATCCCATCAAATTTCTTCATATCTACACAACCGATGTTCAAGCAGAAAGAGGAGGAGGGCACATCATGGTAAATTACCTTCCTACTGTGCTCAAAGGATCTGCTTGGTCGTGGTTGTTGAATCAACCACTGGAGTCTATCTATTCATGGCAACACCTTTGCAACCTGCTACTAGCCAATTTTCAGGGCACCTACAACCATCCCGGGAAGGAGGATGACCTGTATAGGATGAGACAAAATGATCACGAGACCCTACGCCAGTTCATCAGGCGTTTCAGTCAGGTTCACAATTCCATACCTGAAGTTTCCGATTCTTCTGTTATCATAGCATTTAAGCAGGGAGTCGGCAGTAGAAGGATCACCGGGGATATCACTTTAAATCTTCCAGCTACTGTCGTCGAGCTCTTCGAGATGGCCGATCGATATGCGACTACTGCTGAAGCAATCGACTACAACAAAACCATCGATTGAGATGATAAAAATCCTCAAGAAGCGGGTGAAAGTAGCAAAAAAAAGGATAAGAAGGCCAAAAAAAAATCCAAGAACAAGAGCAAAGGCCAAAATCTTCAAGCCAATAGGTAAGCAATAAGGAGCCTTGGAGTTCCAAATCATACTCCGACCGGGGCAAGGGAAAATGCCCCGAACGAAAGAATGACAAGCCTAGGTGGTGTCTATTCCACAAAAAGGAAGGACATGACCTTCGCAATTGCCGAGTTTTCTAATGAAAACTTCGAAGACTATTACAGCGGCAAATGACCGCTTTCTACACTCAAGGAGGTAGGACAAACAAGTGGTCGGCGATTAGATGACGATGAGGAGATGCCATTTTAGGATCCAAAACACACCATCGATCACATCTACAGAGGATCTTCAGCATACAAGTCAAAATAACAGTTTAAGGTTGTCGAGCGTGAGGTAAACTCCATTGACCCTCCTCTTGTCAATAAATTGCCGAAGTGGTTGGAAGTTACCATCTCCTTAGAGAGGGTGACTGTCGATCCCTTCTACTCGACGAGTCGGTTTTGATTGTGGTCGAGCCCATCATCAACAATTGTCGAGTAAATCGAGTATTAGTTGATGGTCGCAGTTCATTAAATATTTTGTTTACGAGCGCCTTGGATGAGATGCAAGTACCTTGTACCAAGGTAAAACCTATACAATCTTTGTTTCCATGGGATCGTCATCGGGGTCTTGGCCAAACCAATTGGTCAAGTTTCTCTTCATGTAATATTTGGTTCTCCAAACAATTTCATGGCGTAAGAAATCCTTTTCATGTGGTTGATTTCGATCGACATACAATACCATACTCGGACGACCAACTTTGGCATGATTCATAATGGCTGCTCATTATGATTATCAATGTCTTAAGATGCCAGGTCCCAAAGGAGTTATCACAGTCCACTGTGACAAAAAGATGGCTCTTACATGCGATCACATATCCCTCGAGATGGTTGGCCAAATACCAACTTGAGAAGCAAACAATAGTTAGCCTTCGACCAAGCAATCGAAACCTAAAGCTGCACTAAAGCCAAACGATCAAGTCAAAGAAGTTCCGTTGGATCCAGAGGAATCTTCAAAGACTGTTCGCATCGGGGATACTTCCGACCCTAAATAGGAAGACGCTCTCGCCACTTTTCTCTGAGCTAACGCAGATGTCTTCACGTGGCAAGCATCCAACATACCTGGAGTCCCCAGGGAGGTGATCAAGTACAGGCTAGCTCTACGCCTGACAAGAAACTTGTAAAACAAAAATTACGGAGATTTGCACCTAATCGACGAGATGCTATTAGATTAGAATTGGACAAGCTACTTAGAGCAGGCTTTATAAGAGAAGTCGACCACCCAGAGTGGTTGGCTAACCCTGTAATGGTTAGAAAGTCTAATGGTAAGAGGACATATGTGTGTAGACTTTACTGGTCTCAATAAAGCTTGTCCAAAAGATAATTTTTCCTCTTCCTCGTATTGATCAGTTAGTTGACTCCACTACTGGTTGTGAAATATTAAGTTTTCTAGATACATATTCTGGTTATTATCATATTAGTATGTGTTTAAATGATGAAGAAAAGACCGCATTTATTACACCATTCGGAATATTTTGCTATGTGAAAATATCGTTTGGTCTAAAAAAAATATTGGCGCTTCTTTTCAGCGCTTGATACAAGCGACTTTTCACCTTAACTAGGCTGAAATTTGGAAGCCTATGTTTACGATTTAGTCACAAAAGCATAAAACAACTTAATCATATTTTTGATTTGCAAGAAGCATTCGACAACCTCGAAAAACATCGTTTTAAACTCAATCTGAGAAGTGTGTGTTCAAATAAAGGCCATTGAACAAATCGCCCACCGACCACGAAGAAAGAAGTCCAAAAACTAATAGGATGTATGGCGACTTTTAAGTCGTTTAAATGCATGTAACACCCAAAATTTTAAACTTGGTTAAAGTTTAAAATCTTATTTGAATCTGTGAATTCTTTGGAATTTTAAAAGCTTTTCTTTAAATTATTTAAAGTGAAAACAAATTTAAATACAAATCTATTATCAATCTTAAGTTGGAATTAATTTATTTAAGTCCAGAATAATACTAGAGTCATCGGTGAATTTTTCCATAATTTTTGGAATTTAATTGCTATTTTCTAAAGCTTAAACAAATTAACCTGATTATTTAAAATCACAAATCAATTTAATTTCTTAAAATCGCTTGGGCCGAAAGTCTCCGGCCCATTTCCTCTCTCCACGCGCGCGGCCCAGCACAGCCCACCTGCTCCACTCGGCCCGCACCTCATCCCTCCTCTCTCTCTCCACCCTTGATCGCCCGTCAAGCGGCTCCCTTGCAACCGCGTCGCTTGGAATTCACCACAGTGGCCGATCTTGCCGATCCAACCGCCGCCACCTTCTTCTCCCCATGTTCTTCTCCACTCCAAGCTAGCGCTTGCCATCCATTGACGCATGGGAGGAGCTTCATAAGCAACGGTTTCCTCCCCTCCCCTCATGGACCTTGCACGAGACCCGGCGCCCTCAACCGCCCTATCTCCCCACGTCCCCTCTCCCCTCGTGCCCGTTTCGGCCACGCCCAAAACCGCCGTCACGCCCTGCACTACGATCTCGCCCTCGGACCCCAGCCCCTATAAAAGGAGCAGGAGCCCCTCGTCACCGCGATCCAAGCCACCACCTCTCCTCTCTCTGCCCTGTGCTCGCTTGAATTTGGAGTTTTCCTCGCCGCGGTCCGGAGCTTGGAGCTTCGATTGCTTGCCGCCCGCCATATACGTCTCGCCGACACCACCATCGACATCACCGTCCTCGCGCGAACCGGTCGCTCCTCGCCGCCGGGAGGACCCGGAACTTCGTCGCCGTCGTCCACCACCGTCTGCCGCATCTTCCTCACCCCGGCCACCTCCGTCCCGACTCGTCGAGTGGGTGGCGCGTGACATCCCCGCGATCTCCTCGTTCTCTTGACGCCCTCGCCGGACCCGCCGGGCCGTCGTTTGCCGGTGACCATCGGGTCCCGTGCCGTCGCCGTCGCCGCCTGCCCATGTCAACGCCACCTCGTGCCACGTAGGCGCCACCTCCTCCCTCTCGCTGATGTGGCGCACGGGTGGCACAAGCCATGCCACCTCACACCCTCCCATGCAATGCAAATCGTGCACCAAGTCCACATACACCGTGTCTATGACACATAGGCCCCTATCGAAATTATTTTAAATTAATTTAAATTCGAAATTCCACATTGGCGTCACCTTGCGCAATAATTAGAATTTCCTTTAGAAAAATAATTAGGAAATTGTTTAAATAACGATTTAGGATTAAATTTGTAAAATTCATAACTTTTGCATCCTAACTCCAAATTAGGTGATTCCAATTTCTAAAATCTTATAAAATTAATATCTAGCTAAATAAAATATAAACATTTGATTTGGAGTTGGTTTAAACTATCTGTTTGAATTTGAAATAATTTAAACCACACATTTAGGATTTAAACTTGTAAAATTCATATCTTTTGAACCCTAATTTCAAAATGACTCCAATTGCTAAAATCTTAGAAAATTATTATCTAGCTATATAAAATCAAATTATTTCATTTGTACTCAGTTTAATTTGTCTTGTTGAATTTATTTGAATTTGATTGATTTGTCGTATTTTCACGTTTGAACTACTGACGATTATTCCTGGAATTTGATTCTTAGAAGATTTAGAATTTCAAGACTTCAGTGAAGGCAAGTTACACTTTGACCATGTTGCACCTACTATGTTAAAGTTATTTAATTCAGTTTTTAAAATTATTATTGCATGCATATTTTTAGTCAATTATTTTAATACCTGTTTAAATGCTTAGTTATTCAATTGTTATTGTATGGCCAATTTTGAATATTGAAATGTCATCCTTTGTCACCATAGATAAATTGTTTGGAAACGCTTAGCAAATGCTTAGACCATGATCTTGATTTTGGGAGGATTTAGCCAAACCATTACAAATTGTTTGAAATTAAATCTATGGTATTGTTTTACCATAGAGTTTGTAAAGATGGTTTCCACTAAAATAAAATTAAATGGTTTGGACTTGGTAAAGCGGATGAATGGTGGGTGCGAGGTTTATGCACGAGTTTAATCTGGTTAGGATTAAAGCCGTGGGTTTGTTTTGAAAGACGCCCAAGTCAATTAAGGACCGGCCTTTGGCGTTCCTTTGCTATGCTATACTTAGTACCACCACGTCCGGTATGGGTAGGACTGGCTTATTAATTTGGGATACTCCGTGAGATATTAGTGCCATTTTGTATGAGTGGGTGTCGGTTAGACTATAGTCCTACTGGCGCAAGAGGGGGCCCTGAACTCATGGATGGTTAGTCAAAGGGGCGAAATCTTAGCGGGCATGAGTACTATGAGGTAGATCATTGTAAAGGCCTTGTCACGTGCTCTAGGCCTTACCTAAGGTAGTGAGCGATGGCATAGATATATCTTGGGATAAACTAGAGAATTCGTGTCTTGTGGGTAAAAATTGTACAAACTCTCTGAGTAGAAAACTATTGAATAACGCGTCATGATCATGGACATGCTAGCAAAGCCACTTTGAGTTAGACTTGTTTTGGTTTTAAAATGAATTCAACAGTGTTTTCGGGATGGTTAGTCTGTGGGAAAAATTGGGCGGTTAGCCATTGTGATTGGAGGATATCCATCACCTTTGTTGGAGGTTATCCACATTATACAATTGTCTTTTAAAATTATTATTTTAGATATTGTATGAAAATGGTCTTGCAATCTACTATGATTATTTAATCTAAAACTGCTGCTTTACGCAAAATAACCCTACCAATGTTCTTTGTTTACCTTATGCATGCATTACAATTCCATATTGGGTGTGACTTGCGAGCACGGTAGTTGTGCTCATGCTTGATTTATGCAACAAAATTTCAGGAGAAGACTACTATCGGGGCGGTGAGGACACCGAGCGCCTAGGTTCTGACTCCAGGCGATTGCTGTGGCGGATCGTTACAGCCTACTACTATCGTTCTTATTTCATTTGTGTTATTTAATCTTTTATTTGGCTTCATGCCCAATTGTATCAAACTCGATTTACTATTAATGCAATGCGAGACTTGGTTATGTTATCATTTTTGTAGCTGTGTACCGGAAATCACGGATGGTGTATGAACACGAGAGGGTTTGGGATCTTTAGTTCAAGTCCGACAAAAGTGGTATCGAGCCATGTCATCGTAGTCGTGGCCTTAGAATAGTCTTAAGGACTTATTTTCAAAAACTAAAACTATTTTGAGTCTATCGAGTCATTCTCAACCTTTCTCTTTAAAATATTTATTAACTCATCTCCTTCTCAAAATTTTAGATGGTGAAAGACCGGACGCTACTTCCCACGAAGCCTTTACTGAATCTTGGGCGAGATACTTTGGGAAATGATGCAAGACAGGTTCTGGGAAGAGGCCAACTTTCAAGGATTCAAGTACCGGTGGAAGAACAACAAATGTGGAAGTAGAGGTGCTCATCTACTCCAATCTCGCACCGGACACCGTCTTCCACGTCTTTGGCGCTCCGATCCAATGCGATACCTTTGATGATGGCATTGAGGATCGGCAAGAGAGGCGATCCGCCATCTTCGCTACACCTCGATCATCGCTTTGCATGGCACGGGTTTCATTATTACCCGATGCACATTTCGACCCGACTTCGGCGATACTTTCAACTCCGCTAGAGCGAAGATTCCCCGGTGGCCGACGCAGTGGATCTGGCTAAGGCTTTGGACTACGCCTATGGGAACACCTTGAATGACTTGCTCACCGCTCGTAACAGACTACAGGGAGGCGGAGGAGAAGTGAAGATCAGCTATCATGAGCTAGCTAGCTACAAGGCCGTGAGGCTAGCTCCATGAGCGGATTATACCCCAACACCCCATAGTAGTTATCTTCCCTTTTAGCTCGATCTTTAGTTGTGAATTATGAGCTACTATCTTATTTGTGGTAGCCATAATCTTTGAATAAAATGAATTAATAAAGGAACTTTTTGGAAAATCTGCTCTTTGTCTTGAGTGCTCTTTGTGTTCTTGGGCTATTAGAATTTACCCCTTAGAACTTCCTATCTGTCTATATCTCCTAAATCTTTGGAGTTCTAGCAGATGGTGACCACCCGTCTGGCGATGGCGAGTGTCAGAGGTCGAGAACAGCAACGCTAGATTACGGGAGGATCCGTCAGCAGCCACCACCGCCACGGTTGAAGGACCAGATTGGCGTCGAGATGATGGAAAACCGAGAATCATCGATTAACCTCTAGCTCGATCCCTCGGCGTCGCGAATGTGCGAGCAACGCTCGGATGCACCACCACCTCCACCTCGCAGAGATTGACCATGGCGATTTTATGCGCATCGCCCACCGACCTTCTCGAGAGCCGAGAGCCGATGGATGCCGATGACCGGATCCATGCTATCGGAAAGAAGTTGGATATTGCTCGGTGTCTTGACCGTGAGAGAGTCTGTTTGCCTCTCACCACTCACCGCCCCGCATCGAATGGTGGGACAACTACAACATCTCCCATCGCGTCGCGCAGACTATCACTTGGTGGGAGTTTGTGCGGGCTTTCCGCCATGCACATATCCCCGAGGATAATGAACTTAAAGAAGAAAGAGTTCCACGCACTCGACAAGGCAACGCCGCGATGGGTGAATACTGCACGAGTTCAACCACTTACTTTCGCTTCGCCCAGCGGATGTGGCTAGTGATGAAGAAAGGCGAGAAAGGTTCATGGATGGTTTGAACGATGAGATCTCAGTCCAGCTGGTCTCCAATGACTACACTGACTTCCAGCAGTTAGTGAATAAAGCCTTCCGCTAGGAGGCCAAACATCTGGAGATGGAGAACCGCAAGCGGAGGAGGGCCGCTCAGAAGTTTAACTCTGGAGGGCAACCCAAGCCTCGCCTTGCTCAGCCTCAGCCGCCCCAGCGTGGTAGATTCGATCTTCTCGCCGAGCCCGGCAAAGACCGACAGCGCCCTAGTCGCCGGCTTCCGCAAAGAATGCACCAGGCGAAAGGTTTAAGAAGAACCCAACTCCATCAGCAGCAGGTGTGACATGCTTCCATTGCAACGAGACTGGGCATTATGCCAACAAATGCCCGAAGAAGCAACAGTCTGCGACACCAGCCAGGCCAGTATCAGGAGTACCAGCCACCGGCGGCACCCCAAAGCCGGCGGTCAAGTTCACGAAGGGACGTGTGAATCACGTCACAGCAGAAGAAGGCTCGGCGGACCGGATGTCGCCCTTGGTGCGTTTCTTGTTAATTCGATACCGGATCGATTACTTTTGATTAGGAGCCTCGCATTCTTTTGTATCCAATAAGTTTGTGGGCAAAAATGGGTTACCTATTTCTCCATTAAATAACCCTATGATAATCCATTCCCGGGCTCGTAAATGAGAACTAGCTCTCTATGCGAATCTTACCTGGAGATATCCGGAGTTTCCTTCATGGCGGACACGATAGTCCTACATTCTCAAGGTCCGGATGTAATACTTGGGATGGACCGTTAGCCAAGAATCAAGGACGGATAGATCGTGCTAATAGGTCTATCACCTTAACCAATGAGGAAGGAGCCACAGTTGAGTTCCAACCCAAGACTGTCTGGGAGGAAGTTCCGTCTTGAATGACTTGAAGGAGTTAAAGCTTGAAGATATACCGATGGTGCAAGAATTTCCTGGATGTCTTTCACGATGATTTACCCATACCACCGACGAGGACATAATGTTCTTAATTGACTTAGTCGAGGACCGCTCAATCTCGGCGACCCTCTAGAATGCCGACCAATGAATTGGCGAGAGATGAAGAAAGCAGTTGAAGAGTTGCGGAGCAAGGGATATATTCGCCAAGTTCATCCCTTGGGGGCACGATCTTGTTTGTCAAAAGAAAGACAACGAAGATGAGCATGTGTGTGGATTATAGGTCACTCAATGAAGTGACAATCAAGAACAAGTACCACGCCTAGGATTGATGATCTATTCGATCAACTGAAAGAACAAGTGTATTCTCGAAGATTGATTTGAGGTCGGCTATCACCAATCAAGATCGGACCGAGAAGATATCCGAAGACGACTTTCACCACGGATATGGGTATGCGAGTTCACAGATAATGTCTTTCGGTTTGACGAATGCCCTGCTTATTTCATGAATATGATGAACAAAGTGTTCATGGAATTCTTGGATAAGTTTGTGGTTGTTTTCATCGATGACATCCTCGTCTATTGAAGAATGAAGAAGAACATGAGAACCACCTCAGTTAATTTTGGGAAAACTCGGGAGAACCGACTTTATGCCAAATTCAGCAAGTCACAATTTTGGCTAAGTCGAGTGGCATTCCTTGGACATATTGTGTCCGCAGGAGGAGTTGCGGTAGATCGACCAAAGTCGAAGTAGTAATGGATTGGAAACAACCTAAGTCTGTCACAGAGGTGAGAAGTTTCCTTGGATTGGCTGGATATTACCGCAGATTTATTGAAGGTTTCTCCAAGATAGCAAGACCAATGACTCAACTTCTAAAGAAGGAAAAGAAATTTGAATGGACAGATGCTTGTGAGGAAAGTTTCCAGGAGCTGAAAACGAGATTAGTTTCCGCACCTATTTTGGTCTTACCGGACATCCATAAGGATTTTGTGATATTCTGCGACGCGTCCCGTCAAGGACTTGGCTGTGTACTGATGCAAGAAGACAAAGTTGTCGCTTATGCATCTCGGCGATTCTTGCCACATGAAGGGAATTATCAACTCACGACACAGGTTAGCGGCGATTGTACATGCATTGAAGATCTGCGGCATTATCTCATTGGTAACTTTGTGAGGTTTTCACGGATCATAAGAGTTTGAAGTACATCTTCACCCGGTCGACCTTAACCTCCGTCAGAGAAGATGGCTGGAATTAATAAAGGATTATGACCTTGGAATCCATTATCATCCGGGCAAGGCAAATGTGGTTGCAGATGCCCTGAGCAGAAAGGCGTATTGCAATACCATTTTAGTTCAGAAGAATCAGCCAGAGTTGCATGAAGAATTGAAACATCTGAATTTGAAGATTGTTGATCAATGATGTGTGAACGCTTTGAAAGTTCAATCAACACTTCAGAGTCAGATCAGAGAAAAGAAGATAGAAGATGAAGACATCAAAGAGATCAAGAAGAATATGAGAAGAGGCAAAGCCCCAGGATTCGCTGAAGATGAGCAAGGAACAGTGTGGTTCGGAAACCGCATCTGTGTACCGGATCAACAGGATTTAAAGCAATCGATTTTGAGGGAAGCTCATGAGTCACCTTATTCTATTCATCTGGCGGTACCAAGATGTACCAGGGATCTCAAGGAAAGATATTGGTGGAATCACATGAAGCGAAATTCTTGCCGAGTACGAGTTGTGATGTTTGTCGGTGAGTCAAGGCGAGCATCAAAGACCCGCGGTTTGTTTGCAACCGTTACCGATTCTGAGTGGAAGTGGGAAGAAGTTGGTATGGATTTCATCACCGGACTTCCTAGGACCCAATCGGATGTGATTCCATCTGGGTGATAATTGACGGTTAATGAAAGTAGCTCATTTCCTCCCGTCAAGACCACCTACCCGAGCGAAAATTTGGCGAGTTATATATGGCCAAGATCGTGCATCTACGGAGTATCCAAGAAAATCGTGTCCGGCAGAGGTTCACGATTCACATCAGATTTTGGCGATGCATGAAGCTTTGGGAACGAGACTCAATTTCACACCGCATATCATCCATGACGGATGGCCAAACCGAACGAGTCAACGATTCTTGAAGACATGCTTGAGCTGCGCCTTAGATTATGGAAAAAGTTGGGACAAGAATTTGCCCTATGCAGAATTCTCGTATAACAATAGCTACCAAGCTAGCCTACAGATGTCTCCATTTGAAGCTTTGTATGGCAGAAAATGCAGAACTCCGCTCCTTTGGGATGAAGTAGGAGAACATCAACTCTTTGGACCGGAGTTGATCAAAGAAGCCGAAAGTAAGGTTAAAGCCATAAGAGAACATTTGAGAGTAGCCCAAACCCGACAGAAGAGTTATGCCGATAACCGTCGGAGGGAGTTGGCCTTTGCAGTGGGAGATTTTGTCTATCTCTGGGTTACCCCACTCCGAGGAGTAAGAAGATTCCGGACCAAGGGAAAGCGCGCACCCAGATTTGTGGGACCTTAAAAGATTATAGCAAGAAGAGGTGAAGTTGCATATCAGCTTGAGCTACCAGCATCTTTATCCATCGTCCACAATGTCTTCCATGTTTCACAGCTACAGAAGTGCCTTCGAGTGCCTGAAGATCAGACCCCTCTAGAAAGCATTGATCTTCAAGAAGACCTCACATATGTGGAGCAACCGATCAATATTCTGGACGTCACAGAGCGTGTCACCCGGAGCAAGATCATCTGTTCCTACAAAGTCCAGTGGAGTCACCACCCGGAAAGTGAAGCCACTTGGGAGCGAGAAGAAGATCTGAAGGCAGAGTATCCTCACCTCCTCACCAGTCAAGTTTGAATCTCGGGGTCGATAATCCCTTAAGGGGGGTAGGTTTGTAACAGCTCAAAATTTTAAACTTGGTTAAAGTTTAAAAATCTTATTTGAATCTGTGAATTTACTGGAATTTTAAAAGCTTTTCTTTAAATTATTTAAAGCGAAAACAAATTTAAATACAAATCTATTATCAATCTTAAGTTGGAATTAATTTATTTAAGTCCAAAATAATACTAGAGTCATCAGTGAATTTTTCCATAATTTTTGGAATTTAATTGCTATTTTCTAAAGCTTAAACAAATTAACCTGATTATTTAAAATCACAAATCAATTTAATTTCTTAAAATCGCTTGGTAAAGTCTCGGCCCATTTCCTCTCTCTCCAGCTGCCCAGACACCCACCTACTCCACTCGGCCGCACCTCATCCCGCCTCCTCTCTCTCCACCTTGATCGCCCGTCCGAGCGGCTCCTTGCAAACCGCGTCGCTTGGATTAACCACAGCCGCCCGATGCCGATCCAACCGCCGCCCACCTTCTTCTCCCCACGTTCTTCTCCACTCAACTGCGCCCGCACTGGCCGCCATTGACGCATGGGAGGAGCTTCATAAACAACCGTTTTCCTCCTCCTCCCTGGACCTTGACGAGACCCGGCGCCCTCAACCGCCCTATCTCCCCACGTCCCCCTCTCCCCTCGTGCCCGTTTCGGCCGCGCCCAAAACCGCCGCCGTCACGCCCTCGCACACGATCTCCGCCCTCGGACCCCCCGCCCCTATAAAAGGGAGCACCGGGAGCCCCTCGTCACCCCGATCCCGAAGCCACCACCCACTCCCTCTCTCTCGCCCTGTGCTCGCCGAATTTGGAGTTTTCCTCGCCGCCGGTCCCGAGCTTGGAGCTTCGATTGCGCCGCCGCCGTAGCCGCCGCGTCCTCGCCGACACCACCATCGACATCACCGTCTCGCCTTGAACCGGTCGCCCTCACCTTCGCGGAGGACCCGGAACTCGTCGCCGTCGTCCACCCCGCACCGCACCGCATCTTCCTCGCTCGCCACGGCCACCTCCGCCCATCCAACTCGTCGAGTGGGTGGCGCATTGACATCCCGCGATCTCCTCGTTCTCTTGCCGCCCTCATTGACCCCCGCCGAGCCGTCGTTTGCGGCGACCATGGGAATCCCGTCTTTGTCATTGCCGCCGCTTTGCCCATGTCGGCGCCACCTCGTGCCACGTAGGCGCCACCTCCTCCCTCTCACTGATGTGGCGCACGGGTGGCACAAGCCATGCCACCTCACACCCCTCCCCTGTGCGCAAATCCGCGTGCACCAAGTCCACATACACCGTGTCTATGACACATAGGCCCCACTGTCAGAAATTATTTTAAATTAATTTAAATTCCGAAATTCCACCGCTGGCGTCACCTTGCGCAATAATTAGAATTTCCTTTAGAAAAATAATTAGGGAAATTGTTTAAATAACAAATTTAGGATTAAATTTGTAAAATTCATAACTTTTGCATCCTAACTCCAAATTAGGTGATTCCAATTTCTAAAATCTTATAAAATTAATATCTAGCTAAATAAAATATAAAAATTTGATTTGGAGTAGGTTTAAAGTGTCTGTTTGAATTTGAAATAATTTAAACCACACATTTAGGATTTAAACTTGTAAAATTCATATCTTTTGAACCCTAATTTCAAAATGACTCCAATTGCTAAAATCTTAGAAAATTATTATCTAGCTATATAAAATCAAATTATTTCATTTGTACTCAGTTTAATTTGTCTTGTTGAATTTATTTGAATTTCGATTGATTTGTCGTATTTTCACGTTTAGACTACTGACGATTAGAATTTGATTCTTAGAAGATTTAGAATTTCAAGACTTCAGTGAAGGCAAGTTACACTTTGACCATGTTGCACCTACTATGTTAAAGTTATTTAATTCAGTTTTAAAATTATTATTGCATGCATATTTTTAGTCAATTATTTTAATACCTGTTTAAATGCTTAGTTATTCCAATTGTTATTGTATGGCCAATTTTGAATATTGAAATGTCATCCCTTTGTCACCATAGATAAATTGTTTGGAAATGCTTAGCAAATGCTTAGACCATGATCTTGATTTTGGGAGGATTTAGCCAAACCATTACAAATTGTTTGAAATTAAATCTATGGTATTGTTTTACCATAGAGAGTTTGTAAAGATGGTTTCACTAAAATAAAATTAAATGGTTTGGACTTGGTAAACGGATGAATGGTGGGTGCGAGTTTATGCAGTGTTTAATCTGGTTAGGATTAAAGCCGTGGTTTGTTTTGAAAGGCGCCCAAGTCAATTAAGGACCGCCTTTGGCGTTCCTTTGCTATGCCTTACCGTACCACCACCGTCCCTGTATGGGCGGGACTGGCTTATTAATTTGGGATACTCGTAGATATTCGTGCCATTTTGTATGAGTGGGTGTCGGTTAGACTATAGTCCTACTGGCGCAAGAGGGGCCTGAACACTGCGGATGGTTAGTCAAAGGGCGAAACCTTAGCGGGCATGAGTACTATGAGGTAGATCATTGTAAAGGCATTGTCACGTGCTCTAGACTGCTTACCTAAGGTAGTGGCGGTGGCATAGATATATGCGGATAAACTAGAGAATTAGTGTCTTGTGGGTAAAGCTATACAAACTCTCAGAGTAGAAAACTATTGAATAGCAGCGTCATGATCATGGACATGCTAGCAAAGCCACTTTGAGTTAGACTTGTTTTGGTTTTAAAATGAATTCAACAGTGTTTTCGGGATGGTTAGTCCTGTGGGAAAAATTAGGCGGTTAGCCATTGTGATTGGAGGATATCCATCACCTTTGTTGGAGGTTATCCACATTATACAATTGTCTTTTAAAATTATGATTTTAGATATTGTATGAAAATGGCCTTGCAATCTACTATGATTATTTAATCTAAAACTGCTGCTTTACGCAAAATAACCCTGCCAATGTTCTTGGTTTACCTTATGCATGCATTACAATTCCATATTGGGTGTGACTTGCGAGCACGGTAGTTGTGCTCATGCTTGCTTTATGCAACAAAATTTCAGGAGAAGACTACTATCAGGATGGTGAGGACACCGACGCCTAGGCTACACCTCCAGACGATTGCCTGTGGCGGATCGTTCTGGCCTACTACTATCGTTCTTATTTCCACTGTGTTATTTAATCTTTTATTTGGCTTCATGCCCAATTGTATCGAACTCGATTTACTATTAATGCAATGCGAGACTTGGTTATGTTATCATTTTTGTAATCGTGTACACCGGAAATCTGGTGGTGTATGAACACGAGAGGTTCGGGATCTTTCGTTCCTGGGTCCGACATCGCACGACTGGGAGAAAAAGGACTTCCCTTGTTCAAACTTCTAAGGAAACACAAGGGTTTCGAGTGGTCAGAAGAAGCAAACAATGTGTTTGAGGATGTCAAGAGGTATCTTACGAGTGCTCCTATTCTGGTTTCTCTAAAATCAGAAGAGACGCTCTTAATATATATAGCTATCATGCCACATGAACTGGGCGTAGTACTGGTTGCCGAACGTGAAAACGTCCAACGACCAGTTTACTACGTAAGTGAAGTTTTACATGGGCCTAAGGAGCTCTACCCTCTGGTCCAATTTTTTTTTATATGTCCTCCTCATGTCTTCAAGGAAACTAAGGCATTATTTTCAGACGTACAAGATAATTGTGCCGTCTGAGTTTCCCGTAGGAGAGGTCTTTCAGAATAAAGAAGCAGCGGGACGCATGGCAAAATGGTCGGTTGAACTTGGGGAGTTTTACCTCCATTTTGTGTCCTGAATGGGCATTAAATCCCAGATCTTGGTAGACTTTGTCACCAAATGGACAAATCCTAAACCTGTTCAGGATCCCCAGTATGACTCCCATGACCAATGGATGATATACTTTGATGGGTCACTTATATTAAGTGGCTCGTGGGCTAGAGTGGTCTTGGAATCTCCCACAAGAGAGATCTTAAATTATGATATTCATTTAAACTTTTCTGCCACTAACAACGTGCGAGAATCACGAAGGTTTGTTTGGTTGGCATCGAAAGCAAATGAAAGCTTCGGTATTCAACGACTACTCGTGAGAGAAGACTCTCAACTAGTCGTGAATCAGGTCAAAAAAAAGAGTAACAGTGTTCTAATCCGACCATGTCTCAACACTTATCGGAAGTTAGAAAGCTTAAAAAGCATTTTTTGTTTCGAGGTACAATATATCCCTTGAAAGGATAATTTTCTCGCTGACTAGTTAGCTCGAATAGCTTCTTTCTGATCATAAATACCAAAAGGAGTCTTCTTGGAATAGCTCCAGAAGTTGTCTCTGGTCGAAACACCAGAAACATCTCCTATTGAGACAGCCTCTCTAGAATACGAGGATACCTGGATGAATCCCATCTACGAGTATCTTCAGAAGGGGACATTACTCAATGATGATCTCGAGACAGATCGTTTATCCCGTAAGGCAAAAATATATACTTTGGTCGAATGAGTCCTCTACAAAAGAGGTAGTCAAGAGGTTCTCATGCGATGCATATCGCAGAGAGAAGAATTAAATCTCCTTCACGACATATATGGGGGCATCTGTGGAACTTATGCTTCTTACATAATACTAGTCGGAAAAGCCTCTCGATATGGTTTTTACTGGCCAACTGCCCTATATGATGCCAAAGAGTTAGTTAAAAAGTGTGTACAATGCTAGTTTCATAGCAAGCAGATACATCAACCGGCTCAGGCATTGCAAATTTTACATCTATCTTGGCCTTTTGCAACCTGGGGTCTCGATATCCTAGGACCGTTCCCAAAGGCACCAGGAGGCTACGAGTTCCTTTTTGTGGATATTGATACGTTCACAAAATGGATTGAAGCCGAACATGTGACTGGGATAACAATGGAAGCCGCTAAAATGTTCATGACGAGAAGCGTGATTACTCGATTTGTTGTTCCAATTCGCATAATTACAGATAATGGTAAACAATTTTCGAGCGCAAAATTTGAAGAATTTTACGAAGAATTGGGTCGCAAGTTGTGTTATGCCTCTGTTGCCCACCCACAAAGCAATGGGGCAATCGAAAGAGTGAATGGACAAATTATGCAGGGCATCCAAACTCGAGTCTTCGACTAGCTTCTAAAGCACTCGGGGGCTTGGGTACAAGAATTACCCTCAGTATTATGGGCAGTTTGTATGACTACTAATCAGGCTACAGGTAAAACACCTTTTTTTCCTAGTTTTTGGAGCCAAAGCCACGCTTCCACCGAACTAAAGATTAGGTCGATAAGAGACAAAAATTTCAACGACTCTAACTAGGAACAACTTCAAGCAGATGACATCAACCTACTCGAAGAGAAGAGGAATCAAGTCTTAATCGATTCACCACTCTACCAACAAGCCCTGCGCAAATACTACGATCATAAGGTCCAATCTTGCAGCCTTGCTATAGGTGACTTGCTATTGAAAAAGATTCAATCCCAGTCTAATCAGAATAAACTTTCCCCTAAGTGGGAAGGTCCTTACACACTGATCGAAGTTACGTAACCAGATTCGATACGACTAGCAATGGAAGATGGCCGAGTCCTCTCTAATTCTTGGAACATCGACTAGTTACGCAAGTTTTATGTGTAACTTCTTACTTTCTCAATAAAGTTTCAGTTTACTTCATTCTTTATTGTTTTACATTGAGTAGTGCTTTTATGATTTTTTAATCATTTTTACACACTCGATTTTCTTTACTTGGTTGAAGGAAGGTAACATCACCTAGTCAAGTCTTTCCTCTCTGCACGTGGTGTTGCCCACTAGAAGGAAGTTCCTAGTGTTGACTCGTTCCTAACTTTCACGCCAACACAAAGAGACTCGGTTTATTTTTTCATTCATTTTAAAAAATTCTCTAAGTGGAGTATGCTTTTATAATTTGTTCGACTACTTTTAGTAAACTCAATTCATTCAAACTAATCGAAGAAAGACACAACACCTAGTCAAAGTTTTTCCTCTCTGCATGTGGTCCTTGTTGGAAATATGCCTAGAGGCAATCATAGAGATGATTATATTTCATTATGTTCATGATATTGGATAATGTGTTATCTTGTTCCTAGAATAATATTGTTAATATTTATTATCAAGTATGTGACTTGGTTGTGAAACTCTATATTACTGCGATAATTATTCTTATACAATCCCTGGTCGTAAACATATGAGGACACATATGAATAGACTAGCATATGTATTGGTTGATGACTATGTTTCACGAGTCATAGATATGGAGATATCAAACCAATAATATGGACACATGTTAGAGAACATGATGTTGGATAAGACCCACCTTGAGACACTATTGAGATTGTTATGATTCTATGTGTTGTTAGTTGGTCTCAAGCAATGATGATGTATAATCCTTAGACCTGAGATCGGCATGGTTTCCTACATGTGTAATAGCACTCTTAGGGGTTGCCAAACGCTACACCGTGAATCGGGTAGTTATAAAGGTAGCTTTGGGTATGCTCTGAAACATGGAGAGGAATGTGATTTGGTGGGATATGGGATTTGCCCTCCTAACATAACAGGAAAGATGTCTGGGCCCTCGTTGTGATCGGATAAAGAAAGTGCATGGCAGTGCCACTAGTGGTCAAGTGTTCACCACATAAAGTTATCCGACACTCAATCGAGAAAGTATTGAACAGTCCATGGATGACACAACATCTCACCTGGAGTTCAACTAGACATTGTGAGGCAAAGAGAGTATACACGAGTAGGTCTCTCAATTCGAGCGATTCTGAGTGATGCATTATCTGATCTGAGCTGGTCATAGACTAGTCAAGCGTCGTAACCTAGTGGTAAGTAACCTAGTCGTAAGCAATTCTGAATGAATGCGTGACCAAATCTGAACTGGTCGTATAAAGATAGGACACAGTCGTAAGTGATGAGGACACAGTCGTAGATCATATTGCATTAAGGTTAAATCGATATAATTTGTGTGCATTCGAATCGATATGTTCTGCTAGGAGCCGCTCGACTCGTGATCGGAAAAGGTTTTCCGAGTCACAACCGAACTACACATGAACCTACAGGGTCACACACTTAACAGGTTGGAACAAACCAGTGCGGATACGATTCGTAAATGTGTTCGGATAGGATCCGTCACGAGCACTGTATAAGGAGATGCATGAGGCTGTGGGGAAACTACAGAGGTTACACGAGTTGACATAAGTTGCTCCATCGAAACCCTAGCCGCCATCTTCCTGAGAGCTCTGCCGTGCGACTTGGTGCTAGCACACCGGCGTATGGTTGTTCCTTCCCTGGACGTGTGGATACCATAGAGGCGCTACTACAATTGTTGCGCTTGAGGACGATCCGTGATCTTCACAAGGAACTACAAAGGTTGTTGGAGGAGACGATCGACTCGCGAGGACGCTGGACGATCGACTACGACCACTACATCGACGCGCTCTTTGTTGTACCAGGCTGCTCCAACCCTTCTTCCGCTGCTCTGCGCGTCTGGTGGTAACGATCTATGATCATCTACTTGCTTGGCATCCTGGTTCGCGTGGTAGAAATTTTTGTTTGTAGCTACTATAGCCTACCCGTGACCCAACAGTCCTGCCCACTAGAAGAAACTTCCTAGCGTCATACTGTTTCTAACTCTTGCTATCAGCATAAAACCATTAAGTTCACTAAAAGAGGTCGAACGAATTTTTAAGGCACTCTGATCGTTTGTCCAACTCATGTTGACGCCCTTGATTTGATTAATATGGTTAGAGAACGTAACTCCACTAGTCGAAGTTTTTCCTCTCTGCATGTGGTCCTGCCCACTAGAAGAAACTTCCTAGTGTCAATCTGTTACTGATTCTTGCAACCAATACATGATAATCGAGATCGACAACTAAAGTCGAACAAACCTTTTAAAGCAAACCTTTTTTTTAACATTATTTACTTGGTTTATATAAATAAACTAAGCAAATAGTCGGAAGCTAGAATAAAGTTATTAATATTACTTCAATTCTTAGTATTGAATTCAATTTCTTTTCATTTTCTTATGAGTTACTAACTACTCGATAAGATAATTTTCAGGAAAAGAAGATTTATATTCATAAGCAAAAGCTTGTCTTCACAAGTTCCCCATTACAAACTACTCTGATGAAGGAGATCCAATCTACATCTGCTCTGCGACTTTCTTCTTTGTTGTTGCACTTCTTCCATCGATCGTCTTACCTTCTCGAGGCGGTAGAAGTCGGCTTCGATTGGTTGAAGATTAAGATTACGGTCATGTGCCATAAGCTTTGCCAAGGCATAACTTACTGTACTTTCGATCGCCACTCTTATAGAGCCAGCTTGGTTGGTCCTCAGAGTGGCTACCAACTCCTCTACAGCTCTGACTTGTTCTCCAATAGCACTCGTATGGGCGACCATGTTGTCTTCAAGAGGAGTGACCTCCTTAGCACCAAGACCTCCGAGTATATTGTTTAGGAGAAAAATGTTGTCTTAAAGGTTGACCTTCATCGACTTTATCTCCTCCTGACTACGAGTCAAAGCTTCGTTGAGTCATTTTATTTCAACTGCTTGCTCTGAAAATAAAGCACAACCAGTCATAAGCATATTTCTTAAGGACTAGTAAACAAAATTGGTCGTAAGTAAAGAATTACTTACATGCTAGTCAAGAATCAAGTTTCTTGACCTCATTGTCATGGGAGGCATCTTTCTTTGCGGATCGCTCTTCCCATGACTTTATGCTCTTATCTTTTTCTTTGCTGATACGAGAAAGCTCGTTGACAACCAAGGCCTTTGATTCGACCTCGGTTTGGTATTTTCTCATTTCGACCTCTTTTTCTAAAAAGAAACAAGAGTTAGAAAAAGAAAAGAAAGTCATTATCATAAACCGTCTTAAGTTAAGAACTTATTGTTTATCTCATTTTGCAACTCGTGAGTTGCAGAATTTACCTCTTGAATTTTCTTCAGCAAGACTTGGTTTTCTTCCCTTAGCTTCTGCATCTTGACTTTTTTGTAGTCGAGCGAATCAGCCAAGGCCTTTTCGTCACTTTTGAACCTTCAAAGGTTAAAGTAGACATGAGAACTGAACAAGTAGTTGAAATACAAAAGACTACATGTGATAGTGACTTACCATCTCAGAGTTTAGCTTTTTGCTGTCTTAACAGTACAAGTTGTCTATGGTATTCACCAACAGTGATGACTTGTTCCAAAGCTCTCTAAATGAAGAAAGACAGTGAGAAGTAGGGACAAACAAAAAATGTAAGTGTTTGATATCAGGTACTTACATTTATGGTTCTCCGAGTGAAATTGGCATATACCCTCTGGGGATCTTTAAGTTCATCAAGCTCTTCGACTTGGTCCCGCCATATTTTTTGAAGACTCTCGTCATCAAAAATGCGCCCCCTATTAGGAATATCCTTAGGGTGTGGGATGCGGTCTCGAGACCTGAATGAAGAAGATCCCACAATGGATGCTGGGCCAAAGAACTCAGAGAAGAAGTTGAAGTACTCTTCTTCTTCTTCTTCTTCTTCGTTGCTTGCATCAGCAACTCCTCCTTGAGGGCTAGGAGGAACGTCCTCCACGACTTCTTTCCTGGCCCAACGGCCGGAGGTTCCTCCTCCATCTTGCTTGGAAGCTTTTGGTGATTGAAGGACCAACTTTCTTGTCCGATTATTGATATCATCAATAATCGGCTCGATAAGCATAGCAACCGGTTCTTCCACCGTCTTCGCCTCTGCATCTACAACCACTTTGGTGGTCACAGTTGCTTCAATGGCAGTGCCCTCCTCCACCACAAAGACAATGGTTGATCCCTTGACCACCTCTACCGTTATCTCTTCGATTGCAGGAGAATTAATTGCAGGCCTCTCGATAGAAGCGTCCTTGTGGGTCGGAGGAGTAGTACTGAAATTCCAGAAAGAAGAAAACATGTCAAATTGTAAAAACAAAAGGTAAATGATATCCTTATGTTTTTTATTTTTACGTACCTTGGCTTTCTGGCTTTAATCGTGAATCTAGAAAGAGACCTTCCCAAAGAAAGGTCTCTTTCTCTTCTTCTCATCGACCGCCTCAATCCTCGCGATACTTTCAGCCCTTAGGGCATTTCGGTGCCACGAGATTGAGAGGTTGGGGCTTCTTTGACCACGTCTGGTTGAGGACCTTGTTGAGGGTTTGGGACCTCTACGATCACGTCTGGTTATAGGTCTTGAATGAGGGCCAAAGCTCCTGAAGCTTCCTGCCCCTCTTGGTGGTCGGAACTTGTTTCGATCACTTGAGGGGTAGCACTTGCCTCGACCATGGTTTTTGCTGATGCAGCAGTATCCTTCACAAAAGATACAAAACTCTTCAAGTTCTCCTTTTCTAGTTGCTTGACAAAGCCAAGCGAGGCAAAAACTGAAAAAAAAAACCTTGTTGTCATAGTAGAATGGTACCTTGATCTTGGGGACTTTGGGAGTATGCAATTCGACTAGTCCCCTTTTCTCTGCAGCTATCACATCTCTAAAGAATTTCTTATGGGGCTGGTTGGAGGAGCAGCAGAGCTTGAGCTTTGGCCTTGCTAGTCGGCGGCCTTCACAAGACGACGTCTTTTGGCCGAAGGAATTTTGTCTTTCTCTGACCCCATTTCGATAGTCTGTGATGGTAAAGGAACTATTCAACAATCAAGCACAAAATTAATCAAAAAGAGTTGAGTTAAATGGTTATTTACCTTCTTCGAAATCCCTGGTTGAATCTTTATTCCTTGAGTACATCCACATGGAATGTGCTCAATTCTTCAAAGGACTGATGTGGCGTGCGATGAAGTTCCTCACCACGTGCCATCTGGTAAACCACTCTTCTATCAAGTCTTTTGTAGCTTGGATGAAGGGAGAGATCCGGTCGACGTCGCTGGGAACCAAATCCCAGAAAGAACTCTTCTCAGCAACTTTCCCCGCGAAGAAGAGGCTATCATCATTGGTTGTCTTCCAGTAGAACCATCTCTTCTTCCATCCTGGCCATGATGACTAGGTAAACATCTTAATATACTCCTTCGACTTCCTGTCGTGGAGCTTCAGACCGCAATTGCCTGCAATTCTGGCCTGTCTGCTCATCTCGTAGTAGTATTGAAAGAGCTCCAAGTCTACTGAAATCCCCAGGTAGGCTTCACACAAGTATATGAATACACTTAACATTGTGATGGAATTGGGAACTAGATTCACCAATTCCACCCCGAAGTGTATGAGTACCAGTGTAAGGAAAGGGTGAGCGGCAATCAAAAGCCACATTCGCAGTATGCTTGAAATACTGGAATGGGGCCTTCTTCACTCGAGGGCCAATGCTACTCAGCAGCTTTAATCCACTTCACGTAGGCCTTCTTCGGGATCTTCTTGGCAGCGACCAAAGCTTTCATCTTCGCCTCATTCATTTTCGATACTGCCCACTTGGAAACAGTTCCGGCCATCTTCTCTGAGTAAGGTTGATTTGGATTTGGAAAGGTTTTGGAAGAGTACGATTTCGTTGGCAGCGGAAAGAACAAGGGCTCAAATAACAGTTGAAGCAGATGGGGAAAGTAAAAAACCCTAAGTCACGCCCACAGTGGATTTTTATAGCCGCACGCTTGAGTTAAAGATCGTGGGAACTCAACGGTTGCCACCTCTTCGAGAATCACATCAATAGACAGGTCTGTGAGAGTCGATTAGGATTCTTTAATTTGTCTGTTCGAGAAAACCGATTATGTCTTTATGTTGGACCGAAAAGGCGACTAGAGGGGTTGAATAGGAGCACGCTCACTTTTTCACAAAGAATGGATTCAACACCAATTTCACTCAAGTAGCTATGGAAGCTATGAAGATCAATCTACAAGTACAGCGGAAGACTTGTATTGAATCCAAACCAAAATCTCCAAAGCAAAAGACTAGCACAAAAAGCTCAAACCCTTAGGGCGGTCGGGCCGTGTATTATTGCTGATCGGACCGCGCCGGCGATCTGACTGGCGGCAAAATCACGATCGACCATTGGGCGATCTCGACCGCGTTATAAAAATCGGTCTGTTGACTGACCTGACATGTAAAAAGGAAACAACCCGAAAAATCAAACTCAAATCGGTCTAACTTTTGATCTATGCGGCCAAACTCCATGAAACTTGAGACACACCTTCTAAAAGATATTAGGAACCTATTCCAATCAAAGATCGCATAGATCCATGCCAAAGTTCCTATCTTTTTCAGATTGAATGAAGTGTGCTCCAAAACCGAGCCAAAAATGAAATATAATCTAAAGACTTGCTCGCGGGTGATTGATGATCAAGATGATCCTAGATGGGTTCCCACATGTCACAAAAAGTTAGATCAAGGCAAGAAACCAAGCAAAAACTCACAGATCAAAGAAAGACTCAAAATCACCAAATAGAGAGAAAGAAAGCAAATAAACTCATCTTTGAGAAAACTTTCTTTAGATTGATTTGATATGGTATTAGTTTACAGCCACTCCATCAATGAGTGAGGACAAAGACTCAATACATGAGCACGAAATCAAATCCAACTCTCTAGAACCCTAACCTCCACTAATCCTCTCCCTAAGCAAACTAGGGTTTCAAAACAATGAAAGGGTTGAAGGGGGTGCAGCCACCTCCCTCCTCTATTTATAGTGGAGGCTTAGACCTTCTAGAAGCATTAACCCTAATGGGCTTCCGTTAAGGCCCAAACACAAACGGGTCCCATACGCACGCATTTTAAAGCGCCGTCTTCATCTCCTCTTGACCTAATCCACTTCATCATGCGCCATCTTGCGCCGTGGGTAGGCAAAAGGTCACCAAGGAGGCAAAAGGTCACCAAGGCGGTATTTAGTAGAATTACCAAAATACCCCTTCTCGATCTTTTTGCAAAGACCGAGTCCCATCTTCGTGAAGCACTTCCATGCTTCGCCACGTGTAGGTTGATCCAACGGCTCTCATCATGTCAGCAAGTCTCTCCCATTCGGCTCCCACCGAAACCACCATGGCACTTGCACCGACCCCCACGCCGCTTGATCCAACCAGTCGCACCGAACTGCCCGTTCGGACACCTTTGTCCCTCTTGCGCCATGCTTGACTCCATTGACTTCACTCGACATCCCCGGTCGTTCTGGACCTCAGCTCTCCAAGCTTAGTCCTGATCATCCTCGCTGTTGACCATTATTGACCTCCAAGCAACCTGCACAACAATAGACAAAGAAATCGATTCCAGGAACAAGTTCTTCACAACTTGACCCACGTTAGTCAAAACATGCATCATGCAACACATATGCACTGAAACCCATGAACTTTCCTAACCCAACACTCATTGCCACCGATTGGCCGTTGATCAGCAAGAACCCGGTCAGACCGCCATTGAAAGGCGGAATTCGATCATGGCGGTCGACTCGACCGTGGTGCCCAACCTTGATCGACCACACTTGATCGACAAAGACATTAAACTTTGACGAAAACTCGTGTTTCGACAAACCATTAATGACATTGCAAATTGTAACATCATCCTAAGATCGTGCACATATCCCCATGATATCCACAATCTCCCCCTTGATGAACACATTGGCAATTTCCCACAAATACAAATTTTGAGGTTTGATAAGTAAAAACTCGACGTTTTCGCACAAAAGCACAACTTGGTCCAAATGCAAGAGAAAGCAAAGGAAATGACCAAGTTGGTTTCAGAATAGCAAAGACAAGTGAGATAAGGCAAAAGAAAGTGAGAAAGCTTCATTTTCCAGCAAGAGTCAAAATCTCACTTAAGGTCCATATGAGAGAACAATTATTCGAATTGACCTTTGATCATTGTGAGATTGCAAGAATTGCAATTCAAGTTCAGAAAAGGCAATAAGACCATAAGAATGCAAATAAGAAACTCCCCCTCACTATGATCCTCATATTTCAGAAAATTTCAAATTCTCCAAATTTCTCCCCATTTTGAACACTTTTATAACTTCTCCCCTTTATACATCTTTGAAATATCTTCTCCCCCTTTGACCATGGAGTCATCAAGGAATCACGCCTTCCTCTTGTCCAGAGATAACAAATGCAGAATTGAGAAAAAAGCATAAGAAGGAGCATGCATGAAATGCAATAGAGTGGCTTCATTTTTTTTTGTATTTTTCAATTTTTGATTACAAGAAGCTTTAGAGATTACCCAAAAGAACAAGCTAGCATTTCTAATATTGCACAAACAACATATCAAGCCTAACATAGCAAGATCATGATATATATATATATATATATATATATATATATATATATATATATATATATATATATATATATATATATATATATATATCAAAGCTAAGCTAGAAGGCTCAATGTAACGCAATGAATTTTATCAATTTAAGCAAAGCTTCAAATTTAGCAAGTTCATCAACAGTGATCCTAAAATGATACTAGCCATGACAAAATGTCAATGTGAGATCAAAAAGCTAACAATGACCACATTAAGAGACAAACAGGTCCTGAATTGAATCATTTTGCTCAATTTTCTCAAACGCTCATTTTTCAACAGTTTTCCATTTGCAATGAATATTGAAGTTGACTAATGGTCTAACTTAGTGAAGAAGATCCTGGACTAGGAGCCATCTACAAGCTCTTCCTAAGCTTCGACCAGAAATTGATTAAAAGTATATTTTAGTGAAGAAGATCCTCGACTAGGAGCAATCCACAAACTCTTCCTAAGCTTCTGCTAGGGCGACAAATCTTGAGGTTCATGTAAGTTTTGACAAGCAGTCCCCATGAGATCATCTGGATCATCAAACTATCTTTAAATTTGGCACAATTTAAGCACATGACAATCTTTAAATTTGATTTTTCATTTTTCACAAGAGCAGTTTTAGATTCTTAAAAGAACAAGAAGCTCAAGTAATGATCACTTTAAGATTCAAGAGCTAACAAAGCAATTTTGACGGGGCCAATGTCACAAAAGGAGCACTAATTGCGCAACTTGCTAAAACATCCACAAATTGCAGTTTTTAGTTCAAGTTGATTTAGAGTTCTAACTCATTCAGCAAAGACTTAGTTACACATGTGAAAGCATGATAATTCTAGTAAGTCAAAGAACTAGACATGGCATTGAGCAAGAATTGAAATACTAAAGCTCCAAAGGGTAATAAGCAAAGCTTCATCAATTTTAAAAGATAAGCAGAAAAGCTTATATTACAATGCATCTTTTTTTATTTTTCATATGAATGCAATATGATACAATGAGATGCATGAAAAGCTCAAAAAGCCTAAAAAGATCAAAAGGATCAAAAAGTTCAAAAGAAGATCAATAAAAGATCAGATGAACAAGAAAAGATCCAACTCCCCCTCAAACCAACCCATAGGGATAAATTACCCCTAACTCACTCCTCAAGGTGGCAAACCTATTGGGTCTAAAGGCTTGGTGAGGATATCGGCCAACTGAGCCTCGGACTCCACAAAATACAGCACAATATCATCCTTCTCAATATGGTCTCTAAGGAAGTGATAGCGAATGTCTATGTGCTTGGTCCTAGAGTGTTGCACTGGGTTCTTAGCAATATTAATAACAGAAGTGTTGTCACAGGAAAGAGCAACACTAGTAAAATTTAACCCAAAGTCCTTAAGAGTGGACACCATCCACAAAATATGACTACAGCAACTAGCAACAGCTACATATTCTGCTTCAGCAATGGATTGTGCCACAAAAGACTGCTTCCTAGAAGACCAAGAGACAAGAGAAGTACCTAAGAAATGACATGTGCCAAAGTTACTCTTTCTATCTATCTGACAGCCCGCAAAATCAGAATCAGAAAACCCTCGAATGGACAACGAAGAAGAGCAGGAATACCAAATGCCATACTAGAGGGTAGAGTGTAAATACCTGAAGATGCGCTTAACAACTTAGCGATGTGAAGTCCTCAGAGACGCCTAAAACCTCGCAAAGAGGCAGACCGCAAAGTGGATGTCCAGTCTTGAGGCCGTCAAGTACAGAAGAGAGCCGATCATGCTGCGGTACTCGCGTTGATCCATGGATTCTCCTTCCTCATCTGGATCCAAAGCAGTCGAAGTCGCCATGGGAGTGGCGATCGGCTTGTAGTCACCCATCTCGAAGTGCTTGAGCAGATCATTGGTGTACTTCGTTTGATGGATGAAGATCCCTTCCTTACATTGCTTGATTTGAAGCCCTAAAAGTAGTTGAGCTCACCCATCATACTCATCTCAAATTCCCTAGACATAGTCTCAGAAAAATTGGAAACAAGAGCATGAGAGGAACCACCAAAGATAATATCATCAACGTAAATCTGAACAAGCAAGAAGTCATTGCCATGCCTAAGAATGAAAAGATTCCTATCTACTTTTCCCATTTCAAAATTATTCTTAAGCAAGAAGGTCTTAAGTCTATTATACTAGGCTCTAGGGGCTTGTTTAAGACCATACAAGGCTTTGGATAGCTTGTAAACACGATCTGGGTGCTTGGGATTCTCAAAGCCAGGGGGTTGCCTAACATACACTTCCTCCTCTATAAAACCATTCAGAAATGCACTCTTAACATCCATTTGATGCAACCTAAAATCTTTAGATACAGCAAATGCAAGCAGAATGCGAATGGCTTCTAGTCTAGCAATAGGAGCGAAAGTCTCATCAAAATCTAACCCCTCAACTTGGCTAAAGCCCTGAGCTACCAATCTAGCCTTGTTTCTAACCACAGAACCATCCTCATTTTGTTTATTTTTGAACACCCAACGGGTTCCTATTACATTATGACCACTAGGAGGTTCTACAAGGTTCCAGACTTTATTTCTTTCAAAATTCTCTAACTCCTCATGCATAGTACTGACCCAGCTAGAATCAGATAAAGCATGTGATATATTGCGGGGTTCAAAAGAAGCTACAAATGTCAAATGAGAGAAGAGACTCGGATCATGATACCTGGAGCGAGTAACTCGCTCATGAAGATTACCAATCATCTGATCCGGAAGCGCCTGGGGGAGATAACATCTCATCAACATCCGCAGGTACTGCTAATGAAGAAGATGCAGCAGGAGCCTCAATTGGAGGTGAAGCAGTTGTCGCAGGTTCTGGTGCTTGGACAAGAGCATCAGCAACAGGTGGAGGAGTAGTATCGAAATCATCCTCTTTTTCCTCAACAAAATACTCTCTGTCACCTGTAAGTCACCTGAAATATCGGATCTAGCTCCAAGGCTAGTCTCATCAAAAGTGACATTGCATGTCTCCTGGACAATGTTAGTTTCAACATTGAAAACCCGAAAACCCCTCGAATGAGCAAGATAACCCAGAAATAAACCATCACAAGTCCTTGATTCAAATTTATCTAGGTTTCCTATCTTGAGAATAAAACACTTTGATCCAAAGACTCGAAAGTGAAAGGCAGAGGGTTTTCTACCAAAACGAAGCTCATAAGAAGTCTTGCCCAAAGACGATCTCAAGAAGACATGATTTGAAATATGGTAAGCTGTAGCAATAGCTTCGGCTCAAAACCTCCTCGGTGTGCTATACTTATCTAGCATTGTCCTAGCCATCTCGACTAAGGTTCTGTTCTTCCTTTCCACAACGCCATGTTGTTGAGGGACGTATGGAGAAGAGAACTGATGCTCAATGCCACGCTCAGCACAAAAAGAGGCAAAAGAAGCATTCTTGAACTCTGTGCCATTGTCACTATGGATCGCTCTCAAGGCACCAGGAAGTTCAGAAGCCAAACGAAGAACAAGATCATGATAATGATCAAAAGCCTCATCCTTCAAGCAAGAAAGAACACCCAAAAGTATCTCAAAAATCATCGACTATGACAAGGATATACCATTTGCCACCGATCGATCGAACCCTAGTAGGACCAACAAGATCCATATGAAGCAACCGTCCCGGTCAGTCGAGTCCATGACCATAGTCAATGAAGGGTGTGAGGCGGCAACTTGTTTGCCATGCCTACAGGGTGCACATACAGCATCCTTGACAGCTTTGAGTTTAGGCAAACCTCTCATGATATCAAGGCCGCTAACTCGTGTCAGATGATCAAAACCAATGTGCCCCAAACGTCGGTGCCAAAGCCAGACATCAAAAGAAGATACAATTAAACACTTAAGAGATCCGACAAGAGATTCAGAAAAATCAGCTCCAAAGATTCTACCAACTCTAGAAATCCCAAAAACAAGCTCACCGGCAGAATCAAGCACACAACAGGCATTTTTCTTAAAACGAGTTTCATAGCCATCATCAAGAAGCTGTGAAACAGAAAGCAAGTTGTACCTTAGCTTGTCCACAAGGGCGACGTCCTTCAAGATGAATCTGTCATTCACCTTGATTGATCCTGTTCCTTCAATTCGCCCTTGTGTATCATCTCCAAAGGTGATGAAGTCATCACCCGTCAACCGCGTGAAGAAAGTGAACCATCTTGAGTCTCCGGTCATATGGCGTGAACAACCAGAGTCGACGAGCCACGTGTTCTTCCTCCTTCCGCGGCGATCCTGAAAATTAAGGCACAAAAGAATGATGTGTCTCAATACTGGGGTTAGTTAAAAGGAACTTGGGAACCCAGTACTGAGACACACGTTTGCGAGTAGTATGCAAAGCAGAAGTGCTATCCTTGATTTTATTAGGAGTTCTATTGTGAGCAATGGTTACTTTAACATGAGAAGCATCCTATCTAGGAACATGATGAGCATATGAAACAAATCCTAGTCCAGGTTTCTTATTTTCTAAGTGACCATGTCTCATAAAAGCTCTAGGTTGATGAGACGAAATTCTAGCAATATTTCTCCTAGTATTTTTCAACCTACGCCAACAGAACTCTACCAAATGTCCACTCTTCTTGCAATAGGTGCAATGGTATTTGGTACCACTGGGAGAAGCACCTTTTGACTCAAAAGAAGGTTGGACAAAACCTGCAGATTTGAAGATTATCTTTGCGGGTTGGGTTGTGAATTCAACTAAGCCATTTTCCAAGACCTGAATGACATTAGGCTTGGATTTATCCTAGGCAGAGTTGTATCCTAACCCTTGCTTCTTATAAGGAGTTTTCGATGTGTCCTGAAGACCTCCTCGGGAATTACCTGGAAGTGGTCGTGGACCTCCTGGGGTGGTCAACTGGGGGTGGTCATAAGACACATGGTCGTGGTCGTAGACCAACTGGTCGTGGACCCTGTGGATAACCGCTTCCTAGGAAGGTCCTGAAGGGAGGTCCTGGGGAGGTCCCGAGGAGGTCCTAGGGAGGTCCTGGAGGGAGGTCCTAGGAGGTCCTAGAGGGTGGTCCTGAAGACATCCGAGGTGGTCCAGAAGACCTCCTTGGGGATTACCTAGAAGTGGTCGTGGACTTCCTAGGAGTGGTCAACTGAAGGTGGTCGTAAGACACATAGTCGTGGTCGTAGACCAACTGGTCGTGGACCCTGTGGACAACCGCTTCCTAAGAAGGTCCTAGAGGGAGGTCCTGAAGACCTCCGGAGTGGTCCTGAAAGACCTTCAGGGTGATCCTGGAAGACCTTCGGGGTGGTCCTGAAGACCTCCTCGGAGATTACCTGGAAGTGGTCGTGGACCTCCTGGGGGTGGTTGTAAGACACATGGTCGTGGTCGTAGACCAACTGGTCATGGACCCTGTGGATAACTCCTTCCTAGGAAGGTCCTAGAGGGAGGTCCTGGGGCAGTCCCGAAGAGGTCCTAGGGAGACCCTAGAGGGATGTTCTGAAGACCTCCGGAGTGGTACTGGAAGACCTCCGGGGTGATCCTAAAGACCTCCTTAGGGATTACCCTGGAAGTGGTCATGGACTGCCTGGGGGTGGTCGTAAGACACATGGTCGTGGTCGTAGACCAACTGGTCATGGACCCTATGGATAAGCGCTTCCTAGGAAGGTCCTGGAGGGAGGTCCTAAAGACCTCCGGTGTGTCTGAAGACCTCCTCGGGGATTACACGAAGTGGTCGTGGACCTCCAGGGGTGGTCATAAGACACATGGTCGTGGTCGTGACACCTCGGTCGTGGACCCTATGGATAACCGCTTCCTAGGACTGGTATATATTCCTTAACCCATAACTTTTCAACTCCCTTTACAATGGGCGATGCCCTGGCCTTATATTGGCACCTAGGGGTGCGGCCAAACACGCACACGCACGACCTGAGGCCGAATAAACTAACAAACGTGATCTACCTGGACTCTATCCCTAGAAAACAAACTAAATATCCAAAATGGACTCTTACTTTCCTAATAAACTAATTTGAATTGGTATGGAACCAATCCGGATGCATCTGATCGACGAAACCGTATGTTCTTCTGTTCCTGGACCATCTCTGGCTTCCGATCTTTCCATCTTCTTCACTTGCCATATTGGTTTTGGAACACCTGGTCGAAGACGTGGACGTGGACCATCTGGACTTGGTCGTAGACCACCTAGTCGTGGTCGTAGACCAACTGGGAGTGGTCGTAAGATACATGGTCGTAGTCGTAGACTAACTGGTCGTGGACTTTGTGGATAACCACTTCCTAGGACCTCCTCTGTGTGGAGAGGTCCTAGAGAGGTCCTAAAGAGGTCCTGGAGAGGTCCTGAAGGAAGGTCCTGAGGAGGTCCTAGAGGGAGGTCCTTGAGGAGGTCCTGGGGAGATCCTAGGGAGGTCCTGCAGGGAGGTCCGAGGGAGGTCCTAGGGGGGTCCTGGAGGGAGGTCCTGAAGACCTCCGGGGTGGTCCTGAAGACCTCCAGGGTGGTCTGGAGGCTTTGGCTGGCCTGTGTATGTGACGTAAGAAATATGAGTTAACTGGATAAGAATGCAATAGTAGCAAATAGCTAAAGTGTATTTTATCTGAGACTATAAGAGGGATGACAGCAGCACCTTTGAATGCTTTTGGTAGAGTTCCTACAAAAATCGCAACCACAGGTTATTTAGCACCAATCTTCTGTACTGTATGACTATCAAATCTTGTAGTGCATTCACCCCACATATCCAGTATATTTTCGCTATCACTGAATTTGAAAGAAGAGTAAGATTCTGTATTCTGGAAAGATTGGGCTAGTTGCAGGTTGATGTTTAAGAAACATTGTAATGCGCTTACCAGTGTCAAAGAGCTGAAAATTTCAGTAAACACAATATTTTTAGTACGGTTACACGCTGCACCAGCAGGGCTCATAATAGGGAAGTATCCATCTCCTGCGATCTCAAACATGTTAGCATATCATGAGTCAGCAAAAAAGAAAAATTGCAAGAAATAGGCATGACGTCTGGCAAGACATACTTCTTCTCTTGTACGTAAGAGCCGCCCTTTCTCTGTCCGCGCCATCATCTTAATACCAGGCCACGGAAAAAAAACGTTTAAATAGCAAGCTTAGTAAATCGAACTAATATATGACAGATCAAAGGCAACAAAAGACTGTGTAGACTAGTCGTCTAAACCTCAAATTGTTAATGCGCTATTCTAGGGCGACAACAACAGGTAAGGAAATAGACACAGTGAAAGTAAGATAACAGGTTACCTAAGGTAAGCTCCAATGGAAGTTGCACACTAGACCGGGCAGCAAGCCGATGTGGCATACGATAATTCTGTGGTTGAGCGAGGCGGCGAGGCAGCGGAGGAAGCTCTGTGGGCTGGGGCGACCCGAGGCGGCGGATAGCAGGCAGAGCACCGACAAAGCAGCGCGGGAAGAAGGGGCAGAAGCCGGAGGCATAGCGGCGCCTGCTCTAGACCGAGGGGACGAAAGAGGATCGAGGCTCCGAGGCAGCGGGCGAGAAGACAGATCGAAAGGGCGGCGAGGGAGGAAGAGGGGGGAAGCGGCGATGGATGTGGAGGGAGAGCAAGAGGACGGCCGAAGAGGATAGAGTCGAGGCGGCACACGATGGTTTGGGAGGAAGCCGCGCTGGAAGGCCTCCCCCACCCCCCGCGCGATCCCGAGCGTGAAGCGACGATCTGACGGGCAAGGTCCCTAGGGCGACGTGGACGCGCGAGGGCCGCACGCTGCCACCGAGCGCACCGCACGGATCGAAGAAGCCAGAAGACGCTGGCGGGCGCGATCGGACGGAGCCCGAATTCCTGTCGACGTAGAGCGCGTGGGAGAGCTCCAATCCTAGCAGCCTTTAATGTTAGTAATGCACTCTCATCTATCATGGCATCTCTAGGGCCCCTTTTATTTATCTCAAAGTCTTAGGGGTTATTTCGTTGGTGTCCTAAGTAAGGTGTTTAATAAAAAAGATATACATGAAAATTCAAAAATTAAAAAGGTGTGCCTAAAGCCCTAAAAGGAACATGAAGTTTTGAATTTATTTTGGCTCGACTAGCGGTGTGCTGACAGTCGAGGGCATATTGTTTGGTTAGAGATGTGCCTCAGAAAGTAACTTAAAAATATGCTTTGAAGATAAATAGTACAAGCATCTTAAAATATTTTCATCATTTTCCGAATCACAACCATCCATCCTGTTCACATCCACCCTTCCATCATATCCGTCCCTGTGCTTGAGCCCCAGTAAACAAGTGTTCGACATGTATTTCGACATGCTTGTTGCTACTTAGCCGCTTTTGATTTGCGATGTGACAAAGCAATTAAGTCCGCTCAAAATCTTGTCAAACTTATACAAAAATTAGTTCTTGATTAATCTTAATATTGTCATAAAAATCAATTATTGGTTCCTCTTTATTGTAAACAACAACTAAACTAATTGTTGATCTGCTCGTCACTTATGTTTATTGAGTTCATGTGTTCTTGGATGAGGCACACCAGATGAAGTCAGCAGCGCTGATGGCGTAGCATGAGCAAAAAGTAAGGAGGCCGACTAATGGTAGTTAACAATTACTCTATTTGTTCAAGAATGTATGATGTTTTGAACATCAATGTCGTGACCAGATTTAAATCCGAGCCCTCTGTGTATTCTGAACTAGTCCTATGATCAGTAGCTAGTTCACACAGTGGTGACATCAATGAAATCATATCCAAATCATGAAATAGCTAAGAAATATGCTTAATATTATTAAAGAGAAGCGGCAGACCTTATGGTCAAAGTTTACAAGGTTTGCCACATAGGGCTTAACGATAAATGAATAAACTTGCAGCAGAAGAAAACAACTCGTGGCAGCCATTCGATATGCCTACAAGCAATCGAGTGGGAAGCGCATCCTAGTTCGCATGGTCTTCGGAGTACTCCTCCCTGGTTCTTTCTCAGCGACTGATCAACAAAGATTCATAGCCGTGAGTACATAAATTACTCAGCAAGTCGTAGGGAATGGTATGTAACTAGTATTCATACAAGGCTTGAACAAGGAATAGCTGTATGGTATTTTACAGAAAGCAGTATTTACAGTAAATAGATTGAAAAGCATAATTTAAAAGATTAAATACATAAGTAAACAAGTACTTTAAAACGACTAGTGAACTACTTGTTCACTTCCTAACCATTCCACCAGAACTAACTACTCGAATCCCAACCAAACCACCATTCCAACACTTTTTAAGAAAATTCTACCCCTCGTGTGAAATTATCAAGCATTATCCATAACCGGATACACGACTATTCGAATAGTTTTTAACACTCGGTATAGGTTGTACAGCTTGACCCACAAGACATAATTAACTTATAATGTCCATTTCACAAACTTTCGAAGGTGTGCAACTATGAGATTATCTCAAGACTTTTACAAAGCTCTGTTTTGACCCAGTTCTGCTCGCTAAGGTTTCGTCATCGACCGGCCCCCTCTTGCGCCAAACATCAACCCAAACAGAACCAAATCAAAGCACTGCTAATTAATTAGCCAGATCCATCCCATATTGGACATGTGGTTGTACGGTATGGTCCAGATCAATGGCGCACAAAGTTAAGTCCTTAGTGACTACTCAGGCGAGGCAACCACATCCCAAATCCATCCCCTTTACTGCACGATCATTCGCTTGAGTATGAAACCATTTTTGTTCAACCCGGTCAAATGGCAACCCTTGCCATGGTACAAAAAAATTTAATAACAGTGGTCACGCCACAATTCTATATTTCATTAAGTCCAATTTTAATGATTAATCATTGTGAAGGAACCCATCGTACAACTAAAACATGACTAAGCATATATTATGTTTTCCCATGTTGGTAATAAAATATGTCCAACTAAAATTATCCACTTCTAGGGTTTCAAAGGAAACATGGCATTCACAAATTATCAAGGTGCCATACTATTGAATAGGTATTTAGCTACTCCTGAAAACAATTGATATAAAATTAGCAATGCATTTTGATATTAAACAATATGATTTTGTAAAACCGGTACAACAAGATCAAAGGTCTATGACTTGCCTTCGCCGAAGGTTAAGTGATACCTCGATAGATTGATCCAAGTCGGCTTCGAAGCGCCGATTCTATACGCACAAAGCGCGACAAATAAATAAAGATAAATCCAAATAAAATTATAAAATTAGTATTGATGGAAATCTATTGAATTTAGATGAATTTAGGAACAAGAATATCGGAATTGGAGTTCGTATGAATGAGAACGAACATCTGGAAGTTTGATTTTCACAAGAAATGATGAAAATACTGAAAAGAAGGGAATATTCCCTAGAAGATGCTTTATGATTTTTCAAGCAAAGCAATAGAATATGACATCGTGGGCCCACTTGGTAGAGAAAGAAAAAAGAGAGAAAGAGAGAAATGAATGGGAGTGTGGCTGGTGGGGTGCAAATGTCATTGAGCCAATGCATTTCTCAGAGAGCAACCATAGAGAGCAAAACAGGGGAGGTCCCAGGGGGCTCAGGAATGGTGGAGGTGCCGGCGAGGGAGGCTACGGGGCAGTTGGCCAATGGAAAAAATGGGATCCCACGGGTGTGACGACCCCACAGTGGCGTGGCATGCACCAGAGAGGACCTAACGCCATGGTGCCAAGGAACAGCAAAGCACATAGGGCATGCGGTGGAAGCAGAGTGAGGCGATGCCACGGGAGAAAAAGCACGAGCATGAGCTACGCACGGGCACAGGGAAGGTTCAGGACCGAACGGGGAGGTTGGAGGTGGTCTGAGGAGGCACGGCAACTACAGCCGACAGAGGGGAAGAAGGGACGACCGCGGCACTTCTCGGCGACGAATCGACCGAAAGGAGAGAGGAAAAAGGTGGAGGATGACCAGGAGCACGTGGTGACACGGTCAATTTGACAAAAAAAAACTCACCGAAGAAGGAGATCGATCGCCGGAGTCAATTTCAACCAAGAAGAGGGAAACAGCAAAATTCCGACGAAGAACTGCACAAAAGACGAAATTGATTGAGGGGAAAGACTCAAGGAATTTGGGAACACGATGTGACGCAGTTAAGACATCAAGAATGTCACCAATGCGACAAGACACAAAATAGGGTTGGCGGCCGACGCACGGGAAGATAGCTCGTGCGGCGACAACAGCGCTCTAGAGACGAAGAAATATGGAGGGGTGTGAAGGGGTGAAGAGGGGTGCTGATGCTCCATTTATAAACGATGCCGAGGACTGAGCAGATGCAAGCGCGAGCAGGAATCACGGCGGTAATTCGGCCGGCATTGACAGGCATTGATGGCGCGGACGACGCGGCATGACGCGCGGGTGAAACACACACACAAGCGAAGCGACACGGTGCAAGACACGAAGCAGGCACGGCAGATGTGGGCACAGACCGAGCGGTGCGACGGATCTTGGGTAGGATGTGCGACGGGAGCAAAGACACAGGCGGCATGCACGGCTTAGAGGGACAAGGGGCACATGGGCGGAGCGATCAAAGCAGAGGAGCAACACCAGCGTGGGCGGCGGTGACACATGAGCGGGACAACGCGATTGGCGGCGCAAGGTGCGGGCGCAGCGCGTAGCGCAATGATGGTGTCGTAGACAACAGGTGCATGGGAGGTAGCCGGAGTAGAGGGGCAGCACCGACGTGAGCGACGGTGACGCAGGCACAGGAGGGCGCTGTCGGGGTAGAGGGGCAGCCAGATGCAGGCAGGGGCCAAGGGAAAAAGGGGCGGCCTAATGCGACATGAGGTAGAGGCAACACGGCAGGGTCAAGCAGGCGACACAGCCTGGAGCTCGTGCTGGCGGCCAGGAACCAAAGCAGAGCAAGATAGAAAGGAAGAAGAGAAAGAAAGAAGAAAAAGAGGAAAAGAAAAGAAAAAGGTTTTTGGCCCAAGAAATAAAAATGACATGAAATTATGATATTTACATTTCGGTGAAAATTCAAATAGAAATTTGAATTTTGAATTTTGGCTGAGGTTGAATTTGAGAGAAGAGATGAATTCAAATTGAGAATAAGAATTCAAAATTGGCCTAGAAAAGAATTGATTTTGGATCAAATATTTGAATTGAGAATTGAAATTTGGATTTTGATTTGGAGTTGAACAGAGGTTTGGGATTTGATTTGAATAATATTTATATAAGCAATAATTCCAAATTAAAAGCCAACACTTTGAAATAATTAATTTAAATTAAATTTTATAAGAAAGAAAAGAAATTTGGGGAAAACAAAAAGAAATTAGATAAACAAAAACTCCAAGAAATAACAAAAGAACTTGGAAAAACCAAGAAAATCCAGAAAATCAAATAAACCCATTTTGAATTTAATTGAACTTTGATTTAATCATTTAAAATATTTTCATTTTCTCAAATTTCAATTTAAGATTTAATTAGTTCAATAAAATTCAAATGATAATTTTAGTTTGAAATTTTCAAAAGACCCAAAAATGGGATGTTACAATTGACGCTTGTCCAACATGTAATTTTGACTATTACTTTTTATATTAATATGTTTATAAAATTATTATATTAAAAAATAATTCATGACTAATCTAGTGATACCGTTTTTACATGACCAATCCAAATAGTTTTTTTTATATATTTTAGTGGTTAAAGTTAAGGAAGTTTGATTGTATGCTTTCTAAAACGTCATATATCTATGAATGGAGGTAGCATGATTGTAATTTGTGGTCTGGCAGACTCTGGGATACGATATTATATGAAGTTTGCATTCATTTGGTAATAAATCTAGAGTCAATTTTTCATTATACGAAGTGGGGCGGTTGATAATAGAACTCTTTGAATTCGTTGATAGGAATTTTGATTTGATTATTTAGAATTATCATTACTAGTTCACTAGCTTGGCTAAATTGATAGGTGTATTTCTAGGAGATATAGGAAAGAAATACATGAAAGTGGAATGATATTGTCGTTATGAAATAGGAGGGCTCCATTAAAAAGGAGAAATGATTAAGCTAATGTGTGCACTATATGTATTAAAGGGGGTCCCATTAGCAAAGGGGAGGCCACCACCTGTTTGGCCCCAATGACCCTCTGCCATTGTGTGCAGCTAATGGCACCATCAATCATGCAGACACAGGAAGACGAAGGGAGTCCATTCTGCTAGAGAGGATGGTGGCTTTGCAATGTCCAAATACTCGTCACAGCACTTTTACCGGCTTTTAATCCATCGAGAGGTTTAAGACAAGGGGATCCTATATCATCGTATCTCTTTCTGTTATGTACTAAAGGACTAACCTCGCTATAATTTAAGAATTTTGGTACATGTTTTATTGATAGGGGATTCGGGCTAGTACAAGAGCTCCCTAGTTATCCCACTTATTCCTTGCTGATGATAGTCTCATATTTATTGAAGCAATGAAGGAATATGCTACGAGACTCAATGAGATTTTGTCGATATATCACAGATGCTCAGGTTAGAAAATTAACAAGGGCAAAAGCTCAATTTTTTCAGCAATAATGTTTTTGCACCAACATGGCACTTAGTCAAGAATGAATTCAATATTCACTAGGAGGACTTCAGGGAGAAATATTTAGGCCTTCCAACAGCGACGAGGCGGTTAATAGGGAAAGATTTTGAGAATGTCGTTGAGAGAGCCCGGGGAAGAGTTCAAGGGTGGTGTGAGAAGAATTTGTCTTGTGCATGAAAAGAAATTCTGCTCAAATCGATGGTCCAAGCGATTCCAACATATAGTATGCGTTGTTTTAAGTTAACGGCGACAATTTGTAAGAAGCGGACATTGTGCATGGCACGCTATTGGTGGAGTAGCTCCCTCGATAAGCGATCTATTCATTGGAGCTCATGGGAGGACATGTCAAGGCCAAAATTGTAAGGAGGGATGGGTTTATGAGATTTGCAACTTTTCAATATTGCACTTCTTGGGAAGCAAAGATGGCAGCTCATTACCAAGCTAGATTATCTTTGTGCTAAAGTCCCAAAGGGAAGATCTTTTCCCAATTATGATTTCTTCGAAGCGGAGAGGTCTCGTGCGGCCTCGTCAATGTGGAGGGCTATTCTAGCTAGGAGAAAGGTTCTTGAGCAAGGTTAGATTAATAGAATCAGCACGGGGGAGAATGTACTGATATGGAAAGATAATTGGATTCCAAACTCGCTAGTGCTAAAACCCTCGGGGCAATTGTTGGACAATAATTTGGAACGGGTCAGCCAACTTCAATGCTCATCGGGTGTTTGGAATACTAATCTAGTAAAGGCGACTTTTATTAAGCCAGGTGTTGATGCTATCATTAACATCCCCCTGAGTTATAGAAGTGTGGATGATTTCATGGCTTGGCATTATGATAAAAGTGGCGTCTATTCGGTTAACTCGGCTTATAAGCAGTTGGTAGATTCGAAATCTGCACAAGAAGAACCAAGTGCTGGAAGTTCTAGTGAAGGTGTGTGTGATGTTTGGAGGAAGTTATGAAAATTGAATGTTGTGCCAAAAATGTGCGTCTTCAAGTGGAGAGCAATTAAAGCTATCCTCCAAACATGATGACTTTAAAGCACCGTGTCATTGAATTTAGTAGATGTGCATTATGTAAAGCCGATGATGAATTGTTGTTTCATGCCTTGGTTAGCCATGAGGGACTATTTTCATATGAAGTTGCCTTGCATAACATCCTAATTTTCTGGGCTTTTTGAAAATTTGCAAAAATAAAAAATAACCATTCGATTTTATTAAGTTGCTAAAGCTTAACTTGAAATTTGGAAATCAAAAACAGATTAATTTGAATTCATCCAGCTTCTATTAATTCAAATTTGGTTTTATTGGGTTTTTTGGATTTTATTTGAATTTAAAGTCCAAAGTAATAAATTAAGTATTTTATTGGATTTTAAAAATGGTTTTCCTTTTGTTCCGAAGTTAAAAATAATTTATTTGCAAAATTAAAAGCTTAAGTTAAGTTAAAAGTATTTTTATTAAGTTCCATTTAGTTCAAGGAATTTTTGTGTATTTTTCTTGAATTTTTCGACCCTATCTTCTATTTTCTAAAAAGCCTTTTTATTTCTTTCCTTTTCTGTAATTCGAAAATGTATTTAAAATCCTCTCCCGGTTTTGGGCCGAATTTCCCTCCCTCGGCCCACTTCATCTTTCCTGCTCGCTCGCCCACGCTGCCTGCTCGTCGCAGAGCCTAACCAGCTGCGCTCCTCCACCCGCTCTCTCTACACAGGCGGCCCCACCCGTCAGTCACCCACGCCCCTTCTTCCTCGCACGCCTCCTCTTACCCCCTGGGCGCAGCTCCTCCGAACCACCATTGATGGCCGTCGGCTCAAGGCATCAATCCTCATTTCCTCCCTTCTCCGATTTTGTGCGCATTGAATTCCGTTTTTCGCGACTTGCCCTCGGTCATTTCCCTTCTTCTCCGCGGATCCTCCGAGCATGCGAGCTCCACTCACTACAAGATGAACACCCTTTGCCAACGATATATGCGTTGGTAAAAATCCAAATAAGTGTTGGGACGATCTATACCAACGCATTTACTATGCGTTGCCATTGAGGTCAGTTATAGAGTCTATTACAACAGATAAATAAGCGCTGGTAATAGATATGAAAAGGCGCTATGGTAGCAACGGATATAGTTATGTTGTAACTACACTTGTATGCATTGTTATTTACCATGCATTGATGACTTTTACTATTTTAACAATGGATATAATTATATTGTCACAACGCATAGAAGCGTTGGTACTTGCCATACATGAGTTTTGCTATTTTGGCAACGGATATAATTAGGTTGCTGCAACGACTATAAGTGTGTAGAAGTCAAAGTAAAAAAATCATTATCGGTCCTGAGATGGTTAAAAAGAACACTCATATATTATAAACAAATTGTTGCATTACACGAGAACCATCCACATAAGACATGATATAAATATTTTAATTTAACATCATTTCCTAATGTAATGAAATCTAAATGTAATGAAGATCTTGAACATCATTTCCTAACAGAATGTAATCTAAATGTAATGAAGATCATCTGCCTATGTCACCATTCTCCACCTTGCATCATTAATTAATTGCTGTATGTGAGCATGCATTTCTTCATTCCTGGGCTGTGGTTGCTGATTAGCATTGTGTTCCTCCGAAGACTCACCATGAAAAACCCATTTGTCATAGCTCAAGTATCCCATTGCACACCAAATGGCTATATACTTCATCCTTTGATAATAGATTAGTGTGGATGCATGTGTCACATGGACAAAGAATCTTGGTATCTTCCTACTTATCTTTATATACAAATTCAAGAAATCCATTTACGCCTACTAATCTATTGTTCGATCCATTAGGATAACGAAAAGCAACTTGATGGCTTCTATATCCATTACGACATCAGTATAAAAAGTTCAGTTATTAATATCGATGTAAATTAATAATAATCGTAAGGTTTTGCCATATAATTTTTTCAATTTTAGTTTTTATTTATTTATTTTCCAACTTTCACTTCGCAAGAACACAATTATCATTATATGAATGTCTAACTTGACAATTACATCAAGCCAAACAGTATTATTAAGTTGTACAGGAAGGTTTCCTTGTACTACAAAGACCGAAAAAAAAAAAATCGTAACGCATAACATGGAATGTAACAATGCTACAAACAGAGGTACAAGATTAATGACGTAAATAAACTAGGAACTAGCTAGTCGCTACAAACAGATGAGTAATGATAGAAAGCGATGCCACTTTTCTCAGATCGAAAAGATCTCCTTGGTACCATCAACATAACCAAAAGATAACTCATATACTCTACCAAACGCAAACAACTTCATCAAGTTCTATACGCACATATGTCAATGAACTCTACCAAGACTTCGACTATTGAAGATGCCACAAACTTGAATTTTTCGACAATCCAACATTGCTACTTCTATGCATACAAATTCAGTATAGTGTTCTGAACTTTACGATGCGACATGCAATCGGAAACAATCTAATTTGCTGCACATGTCCATGTTCACACAGTTGTTCTGAGCTTTACAATTTCCCACTTTCAACTTGCATTATATGTCGCAGCTCTCTGATCTTAACTACCTGGCTGATTGAACAGACTGAATTGAAAGATTAAAACATAATACCAATGCAAAGTGTATCCTACAAGCAGTGGCGGAACTAGGAATTGAAAATACTCGAGGCGAACTCGTAGTATAAAAAATACTAAGCACAATCTGATTCAATAGTCAATATAACTAATGATGTCAAATATGTTCAAATTATCAAGATCTAACCGATACAACCCAGCACAAACATAGATCAAAATTCCTACAAGACATCAAAATTTATCAAATTGAATCAAAATTCAAAACCATGCTCAAGGGCTCAACTCTCTATCACCGCTCAGCGCCACCGCCGCTTTCTTTGCTTGCTACACGAGTCTCATGACGGTCGACGATGCGAGTCATGAATCTCGGACCTCGGCTCGGTGGATGGTGGCTCCGACCACCAGTGCTCACCATGCGCCAGAAGACTAAGGCTCATAACACGACACCCGATGGCCCGACGGGAGGATCCGAGGAGCCGGGAGCCCAAGAGCGGAAGAGGAGCAGCGGCGGGGAAGGGAGGAGCGGAGGCGGCGGCGGCGGCGGGCATGGGGCGGCATTGTTGGGGAGGGAGGGACAAGGCGGTGTTGGGTAGGAGGCGCAGGGGGAGGGGAGCGGAGCGGAGGCGGCGGCGTTCATGTAGGGGGCGGCGTGGGGGAGAAAGGCGGCGGCGGGGGAGGGCGGAGGAGGCGGCAAGTGGGGAGTGGAGCGAGAGGGCGGCGTGGGCGGAGGAGGAATCGGGAAGAGGCCGACGCAGATGAATTAATGTGAAAAACAATCGGCCAGGGGGAGAGATTTTTATTACAATAGTATTTTGTAATAATTTCAGCGGTGCCAAACAATTGTTCCATTCCGCAAAATTTCCAGGAAAAAGAAAAAAAAACTAGGCATTTTAAATATTTACAACGCATAAGATTGCAACGCATGTTATTTGTAGCCATCAACATGATTTACGACGAATAGGTTTCGCAACACATATTATGCGTAGCCATAGTATTACTTCACAACGCATGCATAGAGCGTTGTAACGTATGCGTTGGCAAAGGGGTGTTCATGTTGTAGTGACTGCGAAAGCCGCCGGCATCCCGCGATCTCGCCTCTCTCCTCCCGAGCTCTATTTAAGCGAGCACCGGACGCGTCTCCCCCTCCTCTTTCTTTCCCCTCGCCTCCCTCTCTCTCCCTCGCTCTCCTTCGGCCGCGATTTGAGTTCTTCGCCGACTACCTCTGCGCGACACCGCCGCCTCTAGCGCCCTCGTCGGAGCTCCTCTGCCACCTCTGTCACCGCCTATGGCATCGCAAGGCTGAGGGCTTCTCCGTGCGCACCTCCCCGTCCTCTAGAGCCTCCCGGAGCATCACCACCACCTTCACCCGCAGCTGCCGCCGCTCTTCCTCCTCGCCGCCGGCCATTCCTTCGCGACCGTGATCGATTTAAACCCATGAGCACCGTGGTCATCGCGATTTCTTCACGCCGGTGTTCTTGTCGATCACTGAAGCCCAAATTAAATGCCAAATAACCCTAGGGTTCTCGAAGGCCATTGCCGGTGCCCACATGGCTGCCTAGGTGGCGCCACGTCACCCTTTTGGTCTACGTCGTCGCCCAACAAATTTCATGTGGCATTTCCAATCTTTTTCTGTTGAAAAATAAATCGGCTGAATCTAAATCCTTCGGGTGCTGACGTCAGCTGATGCCATAAACCGATTTTCCTTTACAAACTTAATTCCCAAAAATCAAGAAAATTCCCCCCTTTTATAATTTTATGTGTTTTTCCAACTTCCAAAGGCCATATCTTCTTCATTCGAACTCCGATTTGAATGATTCAAATTTCTAAATTCATTTTCTTGTTGTTGGTGCTTATTTTATATTTATTTGGATATTATTTAGAATTTTTTTATTTATTTGGCTTTGTTCGCACGAATAGATTCCGGCATTTCAGAAGAATTCGTGGACCCGACGACCGAAGCATCTCAACTCTTCAATGAAGGCAAGTCGTAGACCTTTGACCATGTTGTACCAATTTATAAAAAATATATTGTTTGATATAAACATGCATGGCTAGTTGTATAAAAATGGCTTGGAATAGTTAATTACCTAATTGCCATTATGGCTCCTTGATAATTGTGAATGACATGTACCCTTGAATGACTTAAATCCTTGGACACCATAGGATGGTTAATTATTAGTTGAGAAATATTATAATACCAACATGGGTGCGTATTATGCTTAGTCACGATGGGATTCATGATCACGTACTCAAAGAATGATTGAATTTGACTAAATAAAATATGGAATTGTGGCGGAGCCACTGTTGTTAAAATTTGTTGTGCCATGGCACGGGTTGCCATTTGGTCGGGTTGAACCAAAAATGATTTCACACTTAGGTGAATGATCGTGCGAGAAAAGGGGTGCGTAAAGCACATTTGGGATGAGGATGTTTCACCGAGTAGTCTTTATGGACTTAACTCAGGCGCCATTGATCTGGGCCATACCGCAACCACAAGTCCATTTATGGGGTAGACTAGGCCAACTAATTAGCAATGCTTTGAGTCGGTTCTATTTGGGTTGATAAGTGGCGCAAGAGGGGCCGGGTAGGCGAATCCTTAGCGAGCAGAACCGAGTCAAAACAGAGCTTTATAAAAGCCTTGTGATAATCACTTAGTCACACGCCTTCGGAAGTGTGAAATGTCTAATATTATAAGATGGTTATCTCTTGTGGGTCAAGTTGCACAACCTCTCAGAGTGTAAAACTATTCGAATAGCCGTGTCCCCGGTTATGGACAATGCCTGGTGATTTCACGAGGGGTAGACTTTATCAAAAATGTTGGAATGGTTTGGATGGATCGGAGTAGTTGGTTTTGGTTGATGGTTGGGAAGTGAACGGGGTGTTCACTAGTTGTTTCAAAGAAACTTGATTACTTATGTATTAATCTTTTAAATTGTGCTTTACAATCTACTTACTGTATTTACTGTCAATGTTGCTTTCTGCAAAATAGCCATAAAGGTATCCTTGTCAATCCTTGCTTGAATGTTATTTGCATACATTTCCTTACGACTTGCTGAGTACTTTATGTACTCACGGCTATATGCCATTTGTTGATCAGTCCCCGAGGAAGAACCAGAAACCACCGAGTTCTACGAGGAAGACTACTACGAAGACTTTGCGAACTAGGTTGCGTCCTCCACTCGATTGCCTGTGGGCACATCGAATGGCCACCACGAGATGTTTTGTTCACCGCTACAAGTTATCTTTCGTTGTTAAGCCCTGTGTGGCAAACTTTGTAAGACTTGACCGTAAGGTCCTTTTGCTACTAAGTATTAATTTGTCTGCTTCATCCGTTGTTTTGTTGTTTGGATATGATTGCGTCAATGTTGCAACTGTGTGAGCTAGCTACTGATCTGGGACTAGTTTAGAGTACATAGAGGGTCTCGGAGTTGTATATCCGGGGTCCCGACAGAGATGGTATCATAGCCATATCGACTGTAGGACGTAATCTTAGTTAGCATGGTCGTTTTAGTTGAAAGTCTCAAAATTTTATTTTCTAAATCAAACCAACCGATTAACATGAGTAGTTATTCTTCTCTCATCTTACTCTATTTCCCTCTCATCTTATTCTAATCTTTCTCCATATCATCCATAAGTTTTTATATCTTATCTCTTCTGAAAACTGTGTTTTCAAATTTACATTGATCCTTCTCATCTAAGTAATCTCTATAGGATCGAGCTTTGTTTTAGGTCGACCTTCCGTATAAGTTAGAATTAGAAGTGCCTCAGAAGAGGGACCATTCTCAGTTTCAGTATCGTTTAGTCAGATTAATAGGACCTTTGGCTTGAGTTTTGTTGCCTCCTAATAGCTTTCAAGCTATTTGTTCGTTGGGTTAAACCATCTTTCCCCAGTTAGGTTGTTTTATCTTTCTCCCTTGTTCTCGCTCGTCTTCGTGCTTTTCCCTCTGTCGGACCTGGGATTAACATCCCAAATCCTCTATGCGTTTCTGAACTAGTCCTATGATCAGTAGCTAATTCACACAGTTAAACAGATATGGTAACATCCATAAATAGCACAAATATATTAATAATTAACAACAGAGTTTATTACAAAAGAGGCTTACAAGCCAACAATTAAGAACACAGCGGAAGACGAAGAAGATGTAGTAGAGTCCAGTTAATCTGCCACAGGCAATCGACTGGGGTAGCGGCCTAGTCGTCGAGATCCACACCGGTAGCAAAGTCCTTCTCTGAAATTTATTTGCATAAAGCAAGAATGAGCACAACTACAGTGCTCGCAAGTTACTCCCGTCAAGTAACAGATTGAATGCATGCATACAAGGGTATTTCAAAGGAAGGCTTATTGGTTGAATTTGCATAAAGCAATGTTTTCTTTAAATACTTGTACTAAGTTCCAAAGTAGTTATTCTATAACTAAAATTCATTTTATAAATTCTCAGTGTTATAGTCGATAACATTCACACATGAATGATGAAGGATACCCTCCTATCACATAGCTTCCTACCCAATTCTCATTTGGATAAACCAGCTTGAAGAAGTCTTTTTAAAACAAAATCAAAGTATAACTTTGAGTGGCTTTGCTAGCATGTCCATGACCGTGACGCGGCTATTCAATAGTTCTTAACACTCTGCAGAGGTTGTACACTTTACCCATATGACACGAATTCTCTAGTTTGTCCTAAGATATAGCTATACCACCGCCACTACCTTAGGTAAGCAGCCTAGAGCACGTGTCAAGGCCTTTATAATGCGCCATTCCACCGTAGTCCCTCCCCCTCACTAAGGTTTCCTCCTTTGGATCGACCGTCCACGTTCAGCCCCTCTTGCGCTAAGTGGGACTAACGTAGATCATAACATGACTACCCACCGCATCTGAAGGGAACGACCACGGTGGAACATTGCAAATTAGTCAACCAGGTCCCGCCCATACTCAGGACATGTGGTGGTACGATGTGGCTTAGCAAGATGCGGCTCGAAGACCGGTTCTTAACTGACTTAGGCGACTTTCCAAATAACCCCTGGGCCTCGATCATAGAAATAACTCGATCCCGTGCATCAACATGCACCATCCAAATAACCATTTCGCCCAAGTACAAACCATCATTTTATTTCATTTTCCAAAGTTATTTATAAACTTCCATAACACACCAATACCATGGATACAATTTAAACAATATTTAATTTTTGGCTGAAATTCCCTAAATCAAACATTTTTTGTCTAAGCATGTCTTTGCATCATATTTTCAAATGATCCTAGTTCATACTATCGTATCAACTAGGTTTTATCTAGAGTGACAATATATTCGATTCAAATTTCAACATTGGCCATACAAAGGATTTATGCATACCTATAAATTTTAAAACATGAATTTAAATTACTAAATATAAATAAGCATGCAGAATAATTTAAAATAGAATTTAAATAATTTAAAATAATGGGTGCAAATATTATCAAAGATGTAACTTGCCTTGCTCAATTGGTTGTTCTCAAACGGCGTCGAAAACCGACTCTTCAAATCGTTAAATTTATACGCTAAAATAAGCCAAATTCAAACAAAATTCAAATAAAGATTCAAAATGAACTCCAAATTAAATAAATTTAGTCTAATTAGTTATATCTTGAATTTATATGAATTTCAAAATCACATGAAATGATGAATAATAGGATTTTTCAGAATTTTGAATTATTTTTGAGAAGGAAAAAGAGAGGTCCACGTGGAAAGTGACATGGCATCCATGTCACAGCCACGCGAGCAAAGGTGATGAGGTGGCGCCTACGTGGTGTGCACGTGGCAGTGCCATGTCGGCAACAACTTGGCGGTGGCTCGGCGTCGAACTCGCTGGCGTTGCACGCCACGGCGAGCTCCGCCGAGGGGCTCACGAGGAAGAGGAGGTTGTAGGGGTTATGGGGCACACACCTTGGTCACCTGAGGATGCAACAACGGCCGGCGGCGACGCTGATCGGGTCATGGCGGCGAGGTGATTCGGGCGGCGCTCCGGCGAAGCTAGCACGCGCACGGGGTAGCCCTGGGGACGGCGATGCCGACGGTGGCAGCGGCGAGGTCGAGGCGTTGATAGTGGCGGCGCTAGAGGTGGCGGCGTCTCTCAGCGGCCGACAGCGAACTTCTTCAAATCCGGTGAAACAAACGCAAAGGAGGAGAAATGAGTGAGGGGAGAGGACGAGCATTGAATTGCGCACCCAAGGCTCCCTTTTATAGGGCCGGGAGGCAAGGAGGAGATCGTCTTGCCAAGAGAGGGGAGAACATGGGGTGGAGGCGGAGGTAGCGCTGGTCGTGCGCAACCACACAAGGAAGTCGTATGATTGATGTCGTGGCTGCATGAGTTCCGCCCGCAACAATGGCGGTGGTCGCCTCGTCCGCGAGGAAGAAAGAGGTGGGGAGAAGATGGCATGCGGGCCCACGCGGCAGTGGAAGGGGAGGAGAGAGCGGCGGCTAGGTGTTGGATTATGATCCAATGGCCAGAAACGAGTGGGCCGCGCGGCGAATTGGGTTGCGGCGCGGGAGAAAAGGAAATGGGCCAGATAGATTTCGGCCCTAAAGGATTTTCATAATTTTAATTGATTTTTCTATTTTAAATAATCATTTAAATCAAAAGGGCTTTAGAAAATAACAAATAAAATCCAAAATTTATGGAAAAATTCACAGAAATTTATTATTTATTTTGGACTTACTAAAATTATTTCCAACTTAAAATTGGCTTTTAATTTTGCAAATAAATTATTTTGGCTTTAAAATACTTAGGAAAAGCCTTTTAAAATTCCGTAAATTAATTAAATTTTTATTTTTCAATTTAAATCCAATAATAAATTCAAAGACTTCAATAAATTTTACTTTTGACTTTTAAAACTTCAAAAATTCAAATAAAGCAACAAAACTCTTTCAAATTTCAGAAAATCCAATAAAATAATAACTTTATTATTTTTAATTTGGTAACATAACTTTGGGATGTTACACCGTCTCACCTATCATGCTTTCTTCTTCTCGTCTATTAAACCTGGGAAGATTTGTGCAGATGGTTCGCACCACAACTCGGCAAGTCAAAATGGACCCATGGATCCCAACACTGCTAACCCAGCACAACACCCCACGTCGTGCCCCGTCGAACCTCGAGCAAGTGATGGCTATGCAACCGCAACTACTTCTGCACTTGCTCGTAACTAGATTAATCACCTACACCAGCTCCAGCTCTAGCCTATCCACCTTAGTCCGTGACTAGGAGAGTTCATGAGAACCAAAGCCGCTAACCTTTGTCTGGCCTCACGATCCCTTAGAAGCTGATGACTGGCTTAAGAATGTTGAGAAGAAACTGATCTTGGCTCAGTGCAATGACCAAGAAAAAGTGTTCTATGCTACTCACCAACTCAACGGAACCGCAGGAACTTGGTGGGAAAACTATTGCGCAGCTCAACAGAATGTTTAGGCCATTACTTGGCGTGAGTTTTTGTCGCTTTCAGACAAAGACACATCCCTATGGGAATGATGGAGATGAAGAAGAGAGAGTTCCACAAGCTGCAGCAAGGCAACCTTAGTGTGTTAGAGTATCTCAACAGATTCACCTAACTATCAAGGTATGCACAAGAGGATGTTGCAAATGAGGAAACAAAGATTTGGCGCTTCATGGAAGGACTGGACCCTAGCATTAAGGTGTGGTTAGTATCAGTTGACTACCACAGCTTTCAGCAAATGGTCAACAAGGCCCTCGTGCAAGAGGATGCTCAACGTCTGCTTTATGAATCTCGTAAGAGGAAGATGATGCAGCATAATGCTCACCAAAGTCACCCACAGAGAGCCAGAATGAATATGCAGTGCCCTAGCAGCTTCGCTCCTCTTGATGCATCCAGGACCCCTACGACGACACCTTGCCCAACTACTCCTAGACTCCATAGCTTCGGCAACACCAACACCAACACCAACACCAACAACCAGCAGCCAAGAAACAACAATCATGTCGCAGGAATCACCTGTTTCAACTGTCAGCAACTAGGACACTATGCCAACAACTGCCCGCAGAAGCAAGGTCCATCACTTGTCCGATTCAACTTGGGAGCTACTCCGACTAGAACCCCCATGCCAGGAGTAGGATGTGGAGCACCTCAGACTCCAATTGCGCCAACCAAGACCCCTCAACCTTTTGGGAGAGGCCGTGTGAACCATGTCACAATGGAGGAAGCCCAGATAGCCCCAAACGTCGTGCTGGGTAAGTTCCTAGTAAATTCAGCACCTGCTACGGTTTTGTTTGATTCTAAAGCTTCGCATTCGTTTGTTTCTTGGATTTTTGCTGCAAAGCATCAGTTAGAGGTTTCGACCCTTAAAACTGCTTTATTGGTTCAATCACCCGATTCAGAGTTGAGTACGAACCAAGGTTGCCCAAAAGTTAAAGTGACCATAGAAGGGGTAGAATTTCTAGCCAACCTCATAATCATCGACACCAAGTCCCTAGATGTGATCTTGGGTATGGATTGGCTTGCTAATCACCAAGCAATTTTGGATTGCGGTGGTAGAAGCATCACTTTGGTTAGTCTAGTTGGAACCAAAGTGAAATTCGAAGCCTCCACTGAAAAGCATGATAGAGCACTAGTCTGCAGTGTCAAGGCTGTATCTTTGGAAGATGTGCCAGTGGTCAGAGAATTTCTAGATATCTTCCTTGATGATCTACCTGGAATGCCACCGGACAGGGACCTAGAGTTTGTCATCAACCTAGTTCTGGGAACTGCACCCATTTCCAAAATACCCTACCATTTGCCAGTTGACGACTTAGTCGAGCTGAAGAAGTAGATTGAAGAAATGCAAGATAAAGGATTTGTCCAACCAAAGTTCTTCACCATGGGCAGCCCTAGTGATCTTTGTCACCAAGAAGGATGGTACCCAGTAGATGTATGTGGATTACCACTCACTCAATGAAGTCACCATCAAGAACAAGTACCCTCTGCCCAGATTGATAATTTTTTGACCAGTTAAAGGGAGCCGGAGTGTTCTCCAAGATAGATTTGAGGTCAGGATACCATCAGTTGAAGATTCATACAGAGAATATACCCAAGACAGCTTTCTCAACCCGATATGGATTGTACGAGTTCACAGTCATGTCTTTTAGATTGACCAACGCCCCAACTTACTTTATGAACTTGATGAATAAAGTATTCATGGAGTATTTCGATAAATTTGTCATTGTCTTTATTGACAATATTCTAGTATACTCTAGGAGTGAAGAAGAGCATGAAGAGCACCTTCGCTTGATCCTGAATAAGCTTAGAGATCATCGACTCTATGCTAAATTCGGCAAGTATGAGTTTTGGATAAAAGAAGTTACCTTCTTGGGACATGTCATGTCTGCAAAAGGAGTCGCTGTCAACCCTAGCAAAGTCAATGATGTGCTCAACTGGGAGTCACCCAAGACAGTACCTCAGATCAGAAGTTTCCTTGGTATGGCAGGTTACTACCATCAGTTTATAGAAGGATTCTCTAAAATAGCAAGACCCCTCACTCAGTTGCTGAAAAAAGAAAAGAAATTTGCTTGGACGCCAGAATGTGAGCAAAGTTTTTAAGAATTAAAGAAGCATTTGACCACCGCACCAGTGTTAATTCTGCCTGATGTTCGGAAGGATTTTGATATTTTCTGTGATACATCACGACAAGGGCTTGGTTGTGTCCTGATGCAAGAAAGGAAGGAAGTAGCATATGCTTCGCATCAGTTGAGGCCTCATGAAGTAAATTACCCCACTCATGACTTAGAGTTAGCTGTCGTAGTGCATGCTTTAAAGATATGGTGTCATTACCTCATTGGTAATCGTTGTGAAGTTTATACTGACCATAAGAGCTTGAAGTACATTTTCACTCAAGCTGATTTTAATATGAGGCAAAGAAGATGGTTGGAATTGATCAAAAATTACAACATAGGAATCCATTATCATCCCGGCAAAGCTAATGTAGTAGCGGATGCTTTGAGTAGAAAGGTCTACTGCAATACTCTGATGATCAAGGAAAGTCAGCCAGGACAACATGAAGAATTTCAGAAGCTCAAACTTGAGTTAGTTGAAGAAGGTTACTTAGCTGCTCTAGAAGTACAACCAACTCTGCAAGATCAGATTAGGACAGCTCAGGTAGAAGATGCGGATATCAAAGAGATCAAGAGTAACATGAAGAAGGGTAAAGCCCTAAGATTTTTAGAAGATGAGCAAGGCACCATGTGGTATGATAAACGTATTTGTATACCAGACCAGAAGGATCTTAAGCAGTTGATACTCAAGGAAGCTCATGAAACCTTGTACTCCATTCACCCCGGAAGCACGAAGATATACCAAGATCTCAAGGAATTTTGCTGGTGGCCTAGCATGAAGCGTGAGATTGCAGAATATGTAGCTCAATGTGATGTTTGCCAGCGAGTTAAAGCCGAGCATCAGAGACCTGCTAGACTCTTGCAACCTTTAAGTGTACCTGAATGGAAATGGGAAGAGATTGGCATGGATTTCATCATCGGTCTTCCAAGAACAAGAGCTAGATATGATTCTATCTGGGTAATTGTAGATTACCAAACAAAAGTTGTTCACTTCCTCCCAGTCAAGACTACCTACTCAAGAGATAGACTTGCAGAATTGTATATGGCAAAGATAGTGTGTCTGCATGGGGTACCAAAGAAGATCATGTCGGATCGAGGATCCCAGTTCACCTCAAGGTTCTGGCAAAAGCTGCATAGAATTTTGGGCACTAATTTAAATTTTAGTACAGCTTACCATCCACAGACAGACGGACAAAAATAAAGGGTAAATCAAATCCTAGAAGATATGTTGAGAACCTGCGCTCTAGAGAACCAGACCAGTTGAGATCAAATGTTGCCTTATGTAAAGTTTTCATATAACAACAATTATCAATCAAGTTTGCAGATGTCCCCGTTCAAAGCTCTTTACGGGAAAAAGTGCAGAACACCTTTGTATTGGACTGAATCAGGCGAAGGACAAGTGCTAGGACCAGAAATCCTGAAGGAGGCCGAAGACCAAGTTAGATCAATTAGAGAAAAGTTGAAGACCACTCAGACTAGGCAGAAAAGTTATGTTGATAACCGTCGTCAAGATCTAGCTTTTGCACCCGGAGATCACGTGTACCTAAAGGTTTCACCTCTCAAAGGAATGCATTGTTTCAGAGTAAGCGGGAAGCTCGCTCCATGATACATTGGACCTTTTCCAATTCTAGTCAGAAGAGGAGAAGTTGCTTACAAATTGGAGCTCCCACCTCAGCTGTCAGATGTGCATGACGTCTTCCATGTGTCTCAATTGAAGAAGTGCCTGTGTGTGCCAGAAGACCAGATGCCATTGGAAGCAGTTGACCTGCAGGAAGACCTCACCTACAAGGAGCAACCCATCAAGATTTTGGAAGTAGCAGAGTGTGTGACAAGGAGCAAGAGCATCCGTTTATGCAAAGTTCAATGGAGCCATCACACTGAAAAGGAACCTAGGAGCGTGAAGAGGATCTGAAGGCCGAGTTTCCACACCTATTCCCTAGTCAGCTTAAATCTTAGGGTCGAGATTCCCTTTAAGTGGAGTAGGTTTGTAACATCCCAATTTTCGGGCTTTTTGAAAACTTGCAAAAATAAAAATAACCATTCGATTTTATTAAGTTGCTAAAGCTCAACTTGAAATTTGGAAATAAAAATAGTTTAATTTGAATTAATCCAACTTCAATTAATTCAAATTTGGTTTTATTGGGTTTTCTGGATTTTATTTGAATTTAAAGTCTAAAGTAATAAATTAAGTATTTTATTGGATTTTAAAAGGGTTTTCCTTTTGTTCAAGTAAAAAATAATTTATTTGCAAAATTAAAAGATTAAGTTAAGTTTAAATTATTTTTATTAAGTTCCATTTAGTTTAAGGAATTTTTGTGTATTTTTCTTGAATTTTTGGACCCTATCTTCTATTTTCTAAAAAGCCTTTTTATTTCTTTCCTTTTCTGTAATTCGAAAACGTATTTAAAATCCTCCCCCGGTTTTGGGCCGAATTTCTCCTCGTCCCCACTTCATCTTTCCTTCGCGGGCCCACGCCGAATTGCTTCGCGGCAAATGCAACCCAACCGCTCCTCCTCCACACGCTCTCTCTGCGAAGGCGGCCTTACCCATCACTCACCCACGCCCCTTCTTCCTCGCACGCCTCCTCTTACCCCTAGGCGCAGCCTCCGACCGCCATTGATGGTCAGTCTGCTCAAGCCGTCAATCCGCTTCTCGCCTCTCTCCGCCCGATTTTGCACGCATTGAATTCCTGTTTTCACGACTCCGCCTCGGTCACTTCTTCTTCTCCGCTGATCCTCCGAGCACGCGAGCTCCATCGCAAAGCCGCCAAAGATCACGCGTGCGATCTCACCCACCTCTCCTCCTCAAGCTCTATTTAAGCAAGCACCGGACGCGTCTCCCCCTCCTCTTTCTTTACCCTCGCCTCCCTCTCTCTCCTTCGCTCTCCTTCGGCCGCGATTTGAGTTCTTCACGACGACCCAGACGACATCGCCGCCTAGCGCCCTCATTGGAGCTCCTCCGCCACCTCCGTCGGCGCCACAAGATCACAAGGCCGAGGGCTTCTCAGCGCGCCTCCCCTTTGGAGCCTCCTGAGCATCACCGCCGCTTTTACCATTGCGCCGCCTCTTCCTCCTCCTCGCCACTGGCCATTCCTTCGTCTTTGCCGACGAAACCATGAGCACCGTGGTCGCCGCGACTTCCTCTTCGGTCGGTGCCTCACCGTCACCGAGCTCAAATTAAATGCCGGCGAGCCCTAGGGCTCGAGGCCGCCGGGAGCCCAC
>JAYEVD010000113.1:30000-315070 GCA_036346405.1 Phyllostachys edulis | reverse complement strand
TCTCATTATGTAACCTCTGAAATCCTTACTACCACGGGGTTGTTAGCCTTAGGGGTTACGACCACGTAAACATATGGTCTTTCATTATCTATTAAAATAATACATAGATATTTTAATCCTTGTCATTAGCCCCGAACTTTCAATAAATTGGTCATGTGAATACTTCCTTCCGATGAAGTTGTATCGAGACAGACCCACATCTAATCCGTGATGAATCTGTATTCACTTTAAAGTTGAAAGCGCATTGGGACTGAAGAGTTTTCTATCCGTTGGACTCTGAGTTGTGTCCATTGGACTTTGGGTAACTCCTCGATGCGGTTAAAAGAAATTACGACTATAAAATCCTTTCAGCATAAGGCTTTAGGGTTTTACACCTCCTTTTTATCGCTTTGAGAATAAAATTACCTCAGACCTCCTCTTGTCTACAACCTTCTCGACCTCCTTTCCTCCTTCATCCAAAACTCAACCATGTTGAACTTTATCACTGGCTGGTGGGTTTTGATTTGAGCGAAAAAACTTGAGAGCTTGGAGAAAGTTGGGTTGCTTCTAGATAAGGACTTGATTTCTTGGAGATCGATGAGCGAAGAGCATTCTTCGAACAGCGAAGATGGGAAATCCTGTTTTCCTCGCATATATTGAATGTGGATTTAGGTTACAGTTCACTCTTTCCTCCCAAGATCTTGGAGCATTATGGAGTTGAATTGGTGAACCTACGCCCCAATCCGTTGCCAACCTCGGCGTCTTCGTCTATCTCTGTGAAGTGTACTTGGGGATTGCCACGAGATCTTGAGCTCTTCGGTACTACTACTGGGATGGCGAAGTTGGGGAAAACGACTAGGACACTGGAGAGTGCACTGCGCCTCCACGATGGAAAGGTGATGAGTACATTCATTATGTACTCAAAGTCTTCGTGGTCGTCATGGAAGAAAAATTTGGTTCTACATAGCGGACACTCAAAAAACGACCTTTACTATCTTGGTAAGAAGGGTCAAAATTGAGTGGCGCTCCTCCGTGAAGAAGGAGGAAGGTGGGGAGATAGGTTGAAGCCATCCAACACCTTAGTGTCGGGGTTTAACCTCTTGGCACGTAGTAAGGATTTCTCCATCGTCGGATTAGCCCTCTGAAGTCCAGAGCACATTCGATGCTCTCGGTATATTGGTCGTGACAATAGCGACCAAAGATTCAAGGAGAGTAAATCCTAAAAAGATTCTAACAGATTACTTATCTTGGTGACTACTTTTGTGATCCTAAAGTCCCTCATTTATTCTTGTAGCTCTTTCTCTTGATCGAGATTAAAGCCGAATCAAAATGATCTGCGCTTGAGAGAACTGGCGATAAAAGTGACTTCCTCTGGATTTTAGCGGTTGTTTCCATAAAAGAGAGTTGAGAGACTTAAGGTAAAAATATCAACCACCTTTCATCTTTTGTATGTTTTTGATTGGTTTACCATAAATCCTCTTTGATGTGCGATCGGTCGATTGAGGATTAATAAGGCCACCGAAAGTTGTGGCCGATTGATGCTCTAACCACGAGATGGTGGTATTATAGAGAGGTAAATGGCGAATATAAATGTATATTCTAGATGAAGGATTTTCATCACCTAACTAACTTTGAATGTTAATTAGGCGGTTGTTGTAGACTCCAATATGGTCACTGACGGCTTGTTAGTTGCTACTGGAGTAACTGTTCTAGAGGTCGACGAATCCACACCTTCCAACCCGATGGTCATGGGTCTTGTTCTCGATCAACTGGTCAAAAATATTTCTTCTGACTTCTAGTCAGAAGACGTGAGGAGTCCAAACAGCCCTTCCAGTTCAGGACTGGAGAAGTTAGTTGAACAGAAGAAAAGGAAAGTGGCGCTGACGAGTTAGCTTGACCGCTTCAAATTAATGACCAAGAAAATGATCAAATGCGTATACATGAAAGAAGGACTTATGTAAGTACTTACCTATGGTGTTTTTAGAGTCTTGAACCTCTTTTCTTATTTTGTTGTAGATCCTCTGGTATTAGGTTGATTTGACCGAGGAACCCCTCGGGGAAAGCTCTTGAGGAGAAAGAGGTTGAGCTAGCCCCGAGTAGGTGGCGATGCTAAGCGCTTAGCAAGGAGCATGGTAGCCCCAACCCCTGCTGCGAGGCAATTGTTCTTGAAGAATCTCGGCGAGTTCGAGCCCACACTATGAATTCTCCTCTTCAAGTCGCCTTTCCCCATCACCCCGGATCTTCAATGATTAAGATCTTAATGAAAGTTTGGGGAAGAATTTGAATTGTCAAACAAAGATGAGTCCCAACTCTATTTTTGCGAATATAACAATATGGCAATTCGGGCAAGCTTCACGACCACTTTTAATAGCCTTTCCTTAAAAAGTACTTAAAGGAGTTTACTATTTTAAGTAGCATTTGGTGGAAAACTTCTTTGTGGTGGGAGGTCTAACCCAACGAATAAAGCTCTTGGAGAAAAAGAACTTGAATTAGAAAGTAAGCACCCTCTTAGTGTCTTCTTCTCTCCTTCTTTACCATTTGGCTCTTTTTACGTGAACCAATTTCTCCCTTTATCATGTTTGATAGATTAGGAGAAACTTAAAGAAGAAGTTATGGCTAAAGAAGCCATAATTGCCAAGCTCAAAGAATAATGTCAAAATAAGACGGAGTCAATCAAATACTTGACGACCCGGCACAAGGGCGTCCTTGAGACTATTGAGAAGAAGAGCAAAGGTAACCGGTCATAGACTCGACCCGGCGTGCTTTATTTTTCTAGTCGTATGTACTCATTCTTTGGTCTTCTCGTGTAGAAACAAACTCAAGTATTGAAGAAAACGAAAAAAGCTCTTAAGTTCGAGCGGTAAGGAGGCGACCTTTTGTAACAACCCAAAATTTCAATTTTAGTTGAAAATTAAAACTTGATTATCTTTGTGGATTTTACGAATTTTAAAAGCTTTTTCTCAAATTAATTTAAAGCCAAAACAAATTTATGTGCAAAAACTATTACCAATTAAAAGTTAGAATTATTTTATTTAAGTCCAAAATAACACTAGGAATTTACGTGAATTTTTCTATAATTTTTGGAGTTTATTTGCTATTTTCTAAAGCCTTTTTGAATTAATCGATTATTTAAATTAACAAATCCATTTAAAATCAGGAATTGCCTTTGGTAGAAACTTCCTTGTCTGACCATTTTTCCTTTTCTTTTCATTAAGCACCCACCCTTGCATTCCCTCTCTCTCTTTGCTTCGGCCCTTTGTGATCACTCTCTCTCTCGCCATGTGGGCCCTTTGCTTCTTCTTCACCTTCTTCTCCACCACGGCCACCTCGCCTGACCACCATTGCGCTTGCCTTGAGCTTCATGTGGCGCTTCCTAGCCTATACCTTTCTCCGTCTTGTCGCATGACCCGCCTTCGCCTCATGCGACCCCACTTTCCCTTCCCTCTCGCGCATGCGATCCATGATCGCCGTCGTCGCCACGATCCCCACACCTCCTCGCCTCCTGGAGCCCCTCGACCCCAGGCGCCCTCTCCACACCTCAAGCCAGCCAGCGCCACCCATTTCCCTCTCTCACAGTGAGCTCGTGGTATTTCAAGTTTTAAGTAAATCGCAGGCCTGGCGCCCATGCGCCTCTAAGCGCATGCACCGATTAACTTGTGCAACCTCGCCGCCACCACCATTCACTTCACTGCGTCGTCGCGACCGGTGCTCGCTTACCGCATCGTCGGAGCCTCACGGAATCGTCGCGCCACCAATCGACCCCAACCTCGCATGGCCGTAGCTCTTTCCTCGTTGTCATTGCCTCATGTCCTTCTCTCGTCATTTGGTTGAGCGTCTGTGTGACCACCTTAGCGTCGAATCCGCGTGGTTCCAACGTGGCGCCACATCAATGCACCCCGAGCCAAAAGCCTCGTGAACTGGTGCATGTGGATAGTGTACATGACACGTGGGGCCAGCATGTCGAAATTTATTTTATTTCTTTTAATCCGAAAACCTGAGGGCTAACGTCATCCACGTGCAATAATTGGATTTTCCTTTAGAAAATAATTAGGAAATTCATTTAAATTGATTTAGGGTTAAAACTTCAAAATCCATATCTTTTGCATTCAAACTCCGATTTGGGTGTTTCAAATTTCTAAATTTGTATAAAATCAATATCTATCTAAATAAACTAAAATTATTTGAATTGGAGTTAGTTTGAATTGTCTTTTGAATTTATTTGAATTCAATTGAATTTGTCGCATTTTAAGCATATAGACATCGGCGACTCAGGAGATTCGATCCTTCAAAGGATTTAGAGTACCAAGACTTCAATGAAGGCAAGTTATACCATTGACCATAATGCTCCCAATATTTTAAATTTATTTAATTCAGTTTTTAAATTATTAATGCATGCATACTTTTATTCAATTATTTAAATTCCTGTTTAAATACTTAGTTATTCCAATTCTGTTGTATAGCCAATTTGAATATTGATTATCATCTCCTTGTCACCATTAGATAAAATAATATTGAGAATAAACATATGTAGAATGCTTAGATCATAATTGTGATTTTGAGAGGATTTAGCCAAATCATTTCAAACTGATTTAAATTTAAATCTATGGTATTGTTTTACCATAGAAAATTTATAAAGATGGTTTATTTAAAATAAAATCAAAATGGGTTTGACTTGGCGAAATGGATGAATGGTGGGTGCGGGTTTATGCAGGCTTAATCTGGTTAGGATTAACGCCTAAGTCGATTAAGGACCAAGCCTTTGGCGTTCCTTTGCTATGCCTTACCGTACCACCACATGTCCTATGTGGGCAGGATTTGGCTAAATAATTTGTGATGTCTTAGTGTTATTTGTGCCATATTGTGGTGTGGGTGTCGGTTGAGCAGTAGTCCCACTGGCGCAAGAGGGGCTTCGAGGAGGGCGGTTAGTCAATGGAAGTGAAACCTTAGTGGGCATAAATACATTAAGATAGAGCATTGTAAAGGCCTCATGATAATTGCTCGATCCTGCATGCCTTGAGCGTGTAGTGGTAAATAATAAAACAAATTATCTCGTGTGGGTAAAATTGTACAAACTCTGCAGAGTAGAAAACTATTGAATAGCGCATCTGCGGTCATGGACATGCTAGCAAAGCCACTTTAAGTTAGACTTTGTTTTGGTTTTAAAATGATTTCAACATATGATTTTAGGATGGTCAATCCTTGTGGTAAAATTAGGCGGTTAGCCATGTGATAGGAGGTATCCTTTACCATTCAATCATGGAGGTTATCCATTATACAAGCTATGCGTTTTAAAATATGATTTTAGATATAGTATAAAAATGGCCTTGGAAATTAATATGAGTATTTAAACTAAAAATATTGTTTTATGCAAATAAACCTGCCGGTCTCATTTGTTTACCTTATATGTGCATCATAATTTAATATTGGGTGTAACTTGCGAAACACGATGGTTGTGCTTACTCTTCTTGAATATCTTTATTAGGAAGACTTCTATCGAGGATGGTGAGGACAGCGGCTTAGCTCGCCCTAGGCGATTATGCGTGGCGAATCGTGTGACCTACTACTACTACTTTTGCTTAGTTGTGTTATTTATTTATTTGGCCTTAGGCCCCATTTGTATTAAATTCAAATTATTATTGTTATTAATAGAATGCATGATATGTTTGTGACATCATTTTTGTATTTGTGTACTGGAAATCCTAGACTAGTGTATGAACATAGAGGATTCGGGATCCTTCGTTCTGGGTTCGACAAAAGTGGTATCGAGCCATATCATTGTAGTTAAGTGGCCTTAGAACTACCTTAAGGACTTATTTTCAAAAACTAAAACTATTTTGAGTCTGTCGAGTCCTTTCTCAACCCTTCTCTTTAAAATGGTTACTAACTCATCTCTTTCTCAAAATTGTAGATGGTGAAAACCCAATGCTACTTCCCACGGAGTTTTGTTGGACATTGGTAGAGATTCTTTGGGCTATGATCACGACATCTGGATTACAAAAGAGACCAACATTCCAAGGCTACAAGTACAAGGTGGGAGGACAACATCTTTGGAGAGTAGAGGTGCTACTCTTCTCCAACCTTGCTTGGACACAAACTTCCACATTTTGGCGTTCAATCGGCATAACACCTTACATGGATGGCATTTAGGATCTTGGCGAGAGGCGTCCGTCGTCTCCTTCACCTATGATCATCACTTTCATATGCAGGGTTCCACTATCACCCGATGCATATCCAGACCAGACTCAGCAGTACCTTCCACTCGGCTAAAGATGAGGACTCTCCCGAGCTAGCAGGTGGACTGGTGAAGGCATTGGACTACACCTCACGGGAACACTCTAGAAGACCTAGTACCACCGGGATGAGGCTGCGGGATGCGAGAAGAGAGGTGAAGCTCATAGTTGAGGAGGCTTCGCTACTTAAGGCTAGCGAGGCTAGCTCTAGTGGCCGGACTACACCCTAGTACCCCATAGTTGTTTTACCTTAGTCAGATTAATTAGTTGCGAATTATGAGCTACTAATTCCTTTTGTAGTAACCATAATCATTGAATAAAATAAATTAATAAAAGAACTATCTTGAAAATTTTTGTTCTTGTCTTGTGTTTGTGTTTTTGGGCTATTTAAATTTATCCCCTTTAGAGCTTTCTTTCTTTCTATCTCTTCTAAATCTTTGGAAGATCCAGCAGATGGTGACCACCCGCACAGGCAGTGGCAGCGTCAAAGGCCAAGGCAATGAAAATCTTGATTATCAAGAGAACCCCACCCAGCAACCACCACATGCCTCCAATGAAGGACCCAATTGGCACGGATGATGTGTCGGAGCGCTTGATTGACTTGCTTGGCCCAATCACTCAACGATGTTGAGAATGTGCAAGCTGCGATTCATGCTCCACCTCCACCTCCACCTCCATGATTGACAATGTCGAGTTTATCTTGTCGTCCCAGACATTCTCGGCAACCACAGAATTCATGGGCGGCGACGGTGGCTCAATGCCATTGGGAAGAAATTGGACATAGCTTTGTGCACTGTCTGTGAGAGAGTCATGTTTGCCTCTCACCAGCTCAATGGTCCCGCATCTGAATGGTGGGACAACTTCAGCATCTCCCATGCCAATGCACAAACCATCACAGGTGAGTTCGTGCAAGCTTTTCGCCATGCACACATCCCCGCAGGGTTGATGACTTTGAAGAAGAAGGAGTTCCGCTCGCTTCATCAGGGCAACCGCTCGGTGAGCGAGTATCTGCATAAGTTCAACCAGATTGCTCGCTACACCCGAGAAGATGTAGCCAAGGATGAAGATAGGCGGGAGAGATTCTGGAAGAATTGAATGATGAACTCGCATTTACTTTGATTTCCCAAGACTTCTTGACTTCCAATAGTTAGTGAACAAAGCAATCGCCGGGAGGAAAACATCAAGAGATGGAGAGCATAAGCGGAGGATGGCGCTCGAAGTTCAACAGCGGAGGATTACCCAAGCCTCGCTTCACTCCACCTCGGCCACCTCGGCGTGGAAGATTCGACCTTCTACCCGAGCTCGGCCAGAGCACTGGCGCCCCAACCCTTAGGCTTCATGACAATTCATCTGGAGGCGGTTTGGAAGAAGAACCCGAGACTTCCTCGGCTGGGGAGTGACTGTTTCCCTTTGCAATGAGATAGGGCATTATGCCAATAGATGCAGAAGAAGCGACAAGTCGCAACACCGGCCCGAGCCCGACATCGGGAGTTCGGCGCAGCGGCACCCCCAAGCCAAGCGGTCTAGTTCACGAAGGCGTGTGAATCACGTCACCGCGAGAAGCCAGGCTGACCAGGATGTTGTTCTTGATGCGTTTCTTGTTAATTCGGTACCAACATCGGTCTTGTTTGATTAGACTTCACATTCCTTTGTTTCAAATAAGTTTGTGGGCAAAAATGGGTTACCTATCTCTTCCTTAGTTAACCCTATGATAATCCATTCCCAGGCTCGAAAATGAGAACTAGTTCTTTTGCCCAAACCTTACCCTTGAAATATCAGGAGTATCTTTCTGGCGGAGACTTGATAGTCTTGCGTTCTCAAAGATGCGGATGTAATTCTTGAAATGGTGGCTAGCCAAGAATCACTAAAGAGAACATTGAGATTATGAATGCTAAATATAAAGTTCTTTGGTAGTTAGGGGCATAAGCATGTTACTTTTGAACACGGTGATCTTGTGTGGTTACACTTGCGTAAGAATGATTCCCTAAATTAAGAAAGTTTAAACTCATGCCTCGTGCGAGATGATCCTTTTAAAGTGCTTGAGCGTATTAATGATAATGCATATAAGTTAGACTTGCTGCTTGATTTGAGGTTAGCCCCTTTAACATTACTGATTTGTGACCTTTCTTGGGCGCGGAGGATGAGCTTAGTCGAGGACAACTCCAATTCAAGAAGGAGAGGATGATGAGGACATCACTTCTCTTGATATGAACACTCCTCTTCTTCTTTGCCATAAATGATGTGCAAGGTCAATTACTCAGTGCGTGCTCGTCAACTCAATTATTAGGTAAATTCATTTCTAGAAATGAGTGTATTATTTAAGAACTCTATGATCTTTGCCTAATGGAGATGATTTGCTTGTGCTTAGGAATCTAGGAATGGACAGCAAGGAGTTGATATGCATCAAGGAAGGAGAAGGCAATAAAAATGGCCACAATTCCAGCGAGGACTTTAGGACTTTAAAGCCACCCTAAAGGAGATGAAGAATTTGTGGCCTCCAACTCAAAGAGTTTCAGCAGCCCTCTACTTGGTGCTGCGCCACCTTTCCTTAGCCTACAAGGCTTGTATCCGAATCCCCTTAAGGGTTAGTTTGAGTCAAACTTTATAATGAGCTTATTTGGCCCATGTAGCCCATATGGCGGTCACCTAGGGTTTTGGGTACTGTTCATATGGCACTATTTATGTGTGAATAGTGCTCTGCCCCTCCCTCTTCCTCCTTTACATAGTGGCGCCATCCCTTAGATTCGGTGGGTTTCTTTTTAGATTTTACGCATAGCGGTTTGCCACTGTTCGGTTTGAGGAACTAACTTTGTGAGCTTAATCCTTATTATAATACAATTTCAGATTGCATCTTCTACTCTCTTGCTTGTATTCTTGATTAAACTGCGGAGATAGCCTTCTTAGTGAGTCAACGCGTTAAACACAGTTGATAACTATTGGAAGCGATGGTGTAGTGATTGCGAGGGTTTGATCCATTTTGGTGAACCTTTGGATCATCAACGTCGTGTTCTCCTGTCGACATATCACTACCTTTCAAAAGATCAGACCACAGTCACATTAATAGCTTCACACCATTTGGCCGCTTCCTTGGGTACGCATACTTATGCGCCATGTAAAAGCGTTGACGATCGTTAAATGAGAGGTTTTATTGCAATATCCTACATAAGCGGTGATTCCTCGGCCTTGCTTTAAAAGCACGGATAATGAGAAGATTGTCGCGATCTCTAGGATAGAGTTTGAACTGACTAAATCTCTTTATATATTGTGGAAGAATTTCATTGGTTTTTGCCTTATCGATGAAGATCATCCTCCTTCCGGAGCGATCGTGCGATCCTTTGAAAGTTGGTGATCATAGTATCGTGAATTTGCTCTCAAGTGTAGATAGATCGGCCAGGTAGGTTAAGCAACCCGCGATCAGGCGAGACCCTTCAGGGCTGTGGGCAAGTAATTTGCAATCATGTTGTCATTACCATCGACAACCTTGATGGCGGTAGTATAAATTTGAAGAAATTCTAATGGGTTACGAGTCCCATTGAACTTCTCTTTGTTGGTGGTCGGAACTGTCAGACCAGCGAGCAACAGAGACACCAAAAATACTTTCGGCTGCCGTAATGGAATCGTGGCGCCTTCTCTAAAAAATTCGAATTATAATCGGTTGGGGATCGGTTCCTCATATTTGCATACCTAGGATCCGGTGTCCCAATCCGGTCATGGATGTTATGATAGCGTCTTTGACCACACCTTAGATTCGAGATGATGCTTGAGATCGCCTAAATCAAGTGGTCATTCCTCTTGTGAGGAGGATGAGTGAATCTTTGTGAAGTATTCCTCGTGATTTTACGGTTAGAACCTCTGAGGAGTCTTGGTGTCGATCGGTCCTCAGCTCGATCATGTTGTCCCTCTTGAGAGAAGCACTAGGACAAAATCATCATGTGACTTTGCGAGTTCCTTTGCTCTGGTACATTTACATCTGTTGCATGGTTTGTTTGAGGATTTTGACACGACACAAAGGTGAGCATAACCTAGAGTTCGGCCAGCGGGGATCTGGATTATTGAGAATATCGGACTCATTGCGGGTTTTGTATTATTCTGAAGGTCTTGGAAGATTCCGCTTGTAGTGGGTGTTCGATGAGTTGAGTTTTCCCTCGAGCTTCGGTTGTACTGTCGATCCCTTACTCATGGTGGGGGTAGGAACAAGTGAATTAGCGATGCACATCCATCGGCTTGGTTGCCTCCGTTAGTTGGTGCTTGGCGTCCGTACCATTTCCACCATCAAGTGGTGGCGATTAACTTTGTGGAGGTCGTGCCACGACATCGGATTAGTATCTCGATTTGTGTTAACCGTGGCGCCAACGGTGATCTTAGATGAGCTCCCATCGTAGCTAAGGAGAGCCTTCTAGTGCTTCTACAAGGAGCCTCCATGATGGAGAGGCATGGGAGATCACCGCCTCTGGTGGGCTTTGCGGTGGACTTAGCCTCATCTGGCGGATTGCGTCGTATCTTTGAGTTTCACCATGCCCATTTGACCTCGATCGGTGATAACTTCATTGATACCCTTACGGATATCGGTTGGCCCTAGAATCGTATGGTTGTTGGCGAATCTTGGTGCATGACAATATCGAGTACATGGACTCTCGATTATGTATTGGGCTTAGTTGCCACTTTTGCGGTCGGGTCAATTGGGCTTGTAGAGGCATTTGGACATTTTGGGCGGTCGGAACAAAGCGGTTCCTCTGAGAGCACCATTGATGGCGGCGATGTATCCTCATCCATCCGTCGATTTAGCTAATCTCTGCGAATGGCAATCCGGTGGAGGAGAAGGATGATGACATCCGTTTTCTTCCATAAGCGCGATGTATGTCGTCCATGTCGAGTTGGAGTAGTCCGCCCGGTCGAACCGATTTTCCTCGTCCCAAGTTCTGCCATGTTTGCATGAGTGATGATGGGGCAAAAAAGTAGATTAGGAATGCTTGGCGGTAATCTCCAAGAATTCAACGCCTTCTTCCCCACGGACAACGCCAAGTGTCAGCGATCAAGTCGTCAATCTTCTGAAATAAGCAGAGAAAAATGGCAAATAGTTCTTGGGAGAGAATGAGGCGCTCTTTATCGCTATAACTGGATATTACCGGGGTGCCTTCGACAAAGGCGTGGACTAATCGATTCGTTGGCGTAGTGCATGCTATGCTATTGAATCGGACTTGAAACATGAATCTAATCTTTGATTGTAATGCTTCAATCCGATGGAATGTGATCTATCCTTTACGCCATCATGATCTCCTTTAAGTAGTCGGCGAAGGAGTGGCAATTACTTCTTGAAGAGGCGCTTGTTGGAAGTGTACGCAACTAGTCGAGCGAGGCGATAGTTGATGAAGCATCAGCAGATTCGGCGGTTGATACGTGAGACACTCAATAGTATGGTGGTTGTTATCGGTGTTTAGGACCATGAAGCGTCGCGTGGTATCGAGCAAATATGACATGTGCTCCGTTCATCACCGCGGTAATGAATATGCTTGGAGTTAAATCCGGATGCGGTTCATTGCTTCTACAAGCGATCATCTGGTAGGGAAATAGAGTACGGAACTCATCAGACTAGGGCACCCATTATATAACCACGGAATCCTCCACGAGAGTCGTTAGCCTTAGGGGTTCACGACCATGAAGACATATGGTCTTTTGTTATGTATTAAAGTAATACATAGAGATTTTAATCCTCGTCGGCGACCTCATTGTGTCTTTTACTACTGCACTACAAATATTCTTGTGATATCATTGTCTTTTCTTGCAACCTCCTTGTGTTTTCTTGCATTACTACAAAAAAAAACAATTTAATCGACATCATTGTGCCTTTTACTACAACATTACAAAAGATATTTTACTATGATCTAGTTGTGCTTTTTACTACAACCTTTGCAAAGATATTTCTTGTCACGCAGAGCCTTGAGGCGTGGGATCATGACTTAGGAAAAATATTAAGCTTAGGTGTGATGGGGCGATAAAATATGTGTCTAATTACTTTTCTCACCGTTGCAAGTTACTATCAAGCGTGTGTGGATCGTGGGATCGTGGCCCAAAAAAGAACGATATGTTATGAGATAGTCAGGTAGTAAAAATGGTACTAGAATTTACATCACATACATTACCTATTCTTTGTCGATATATGAGAAGAAGATCGGGGCATGCAATGTTTACTACACCACTAAAAAAGATTTACTATAACCTCTTTCTGCGTTTACTGCACCGTTTCAAGAGATTTCTTGTGATCTCATTTGTGCTTTTCTTTGCTGACACTTCAAGAGGTTTCTTCTGCGGCGTTTTGTGCTTTTCTTTGCGGCGCTACAAAAATTTATTGCAATCTTTTTTTAGGAATTACTGCGATCTTCTTGTTTATTTACTGCGCCTTTATAGGACAGACACTATCACGCTTACTATTACTGCACTTGTCTTTTCTGCGTCTTCATCGAATTCTTGTAAAGTGGCCTTGAGAGGCGAGTGGAGAAAGCGTGGGTTAATGGAGATAGGAGGTGGTGGGTTTTTTACCACCTTTGACGAGGTGGAATGTAGGTTTTGACCGGGGAAGGTGGTGGAGTTTAGAATAACTTATTTTACGCTTAGGTGCGAGAATAGTGCATACACCCATTTAGTACTCCAGCAGTACATACTCTTACTTGAATATACCATAGCGAATATATTGTATTTCTTTATCATTTTCAATATACTTAAATACTAATTATAAGATACTCCAATCGACTTGATTGAAAAAATTTCATTGGAGTCCTTTATTTTTGCTATATACTCTTTTAATATATAAAAGTATATACACAAATTTTGCTATAAAAAGTGGACTTTAACGATTTTTTCATAGAGTTCACTTTGAAGTATCTTATAACCATTATTAGAGTATACTCAAATAGAGAAAGATGTATCATCATATGATTTAAGTGGTATATGAAAGTGAATATGTACTCTTAGAATACCATACCATTAAAATACTCCTAGTACTAGTGCTAGAGTATGTAGGAATCGACGTGTTTTCAACAGAAACGTTTGACCTTTTATTTTCCAAGTGCTTCAGGCGGCTACAGCTACCTGCAACCGCCGTTTCTCCGAGAAACAAAAGAATGGTCGGCCACTCGTGCGCCAATATGGCTAGCTGGATGCGACGCGTCTAGTTAGTTGGCCGTCGGAACCAGCCGCTGGGCGCTGAGAAATCACCTCGGTCGTGTAGCTTTTATACTGCCTGCCACTTAAATTTGAAACTAGCTAGCCCACTTTGAGAGGACCAAATAGCAGTGACCGTCCGTCTAAAAAAAAGAGCAGTAACTGAATGAGGGTCCAAAAAAAAACTCCAAATAAGATCACCCAGTTCACACTGGGGTTCTTTATTTTTTTTCCCGACATTATTTTTGGAGGACATAATTTGGCCCTTCTGCCAGCCATGTTGAATTACCTTTGAACTGGAACAGTGTAAAAATGCGTACATGGACGGACCCTCTTGAGGTCATAGGTGTTGATTAAACACCTATTTTTTCTTCAAAATATCGATATATAATAGGTATATTAGATATATATGTTATTAGTTAGGTCAAAACTATATTTGTGTCCGCAAATGAATTTAGCTCGCACTCCCCATATAACACATTAGGCTTATTTTCCTTCCTACTTTAGCCCATCAAACCCTAACCTCTATTCTCTTGGCCTCCAAGTGGCGAGCAGCGGGCGTAAACTCTGGCGGCGGCGATCGGTGGACCGCGCCTTCTGACGCGACAACAAGCAGCGTGGCGGGCGGGAGCAAGTGGGTAGCACGACAAACAGGGAGGAAGGGAGCGGACGGCACCAAGGGAGCAACACGGTGGCTGGGATGGAGCGTGGTGGCGGAAAGGGAGCAGTATATCCAGCCCACCATCATCGTCCTCTCTCCAGATCTAGGTGTGTTCTGCGCACTCCAATTCTTCTCCCTGGCTTTGCTCTGCTCTAGCTCCGATTCTTTCTGGAGTTTAAGCTTCTTCCTCTGCTTTCTTGGTTCTTTCCAATGGTTGTTGTACAAAAATACAATCTTTGCCTTGGACAATGAACAGATAGTTGAGCCCTTGTTACATATGTTTACATGCTATTTTTTGCTTTATGGAAGGAACATTCTTAGATGGGGTTCTTACTGATGGAAAAAAAAAGCAGGATCAACAATGTATGCATCTGTCAAAAAAAATTGAAAAAGAAGGCAGGAGCTCTACCAATTACTATTAGAGGAAGAAAATAAGTTTTAACAGTCTAGCTGTTATAACCTGGAACAGAAAAAAGTGAAAAAACAACAACGACCAAGACCAAACACAAGTTTTTTTGTTGAAAAAAGAAGATGTGGCATCTACCGATTACTATTAGAGGAAGAAAATAAGATTTAGCGGTATAGTTGGTACATCCCGAGCGAGAAAAATAAAAAACCAACAATGGTCAAGCACCACGCTGAAGTCTTAGCCGCGCGCTGCAACAACAGCATAACTCAATAAAATAAGAAGCCTAGAGCAAACATAGCTCTATTTCTAGTTTCCACCACATAAACGATCAAGTCGCCGATCTTCTGAAAATGAGCGAGGAAAATGGCGTGGAATATCACGGAATGGAATGGGGTTAGCTCTTTATTGATATGAGCTGGGTTTTACAAGATGTGGCTAAGTACTACCTGAATTACCTTGAATGGGGAATGTCTAGCAGGGTGATCGGACTTAGAATATGAGTCTAAGTCGATTATCTAACTTCTAATTCCACAGCTTAGGCTTATGTGTATTCTTGTTGAGCTATCGTTGTTCTTGTCTTTGTTGGTCTTGGTCTTCTCTTACTTGTGTTCGTCCTTCGTCTTCTGCGCTTCACCTTTAAATAACTTCGAAGAGGTGGCGATTACTCTTGGAAAGGCGTCCTGGTGAAAGCGTTACGGTTGGTCGGAGCGGTGGAAGCGATTAACAACGTGCTAACTTCCTTGCGGTTACTGTGAAGAGCTTAACGTAGGGTGGTTAATAGTCGATGTCTCGGGGTTGTACCATCGCATGGAATGGAGCATATAACATGTGTTCCATTCATCATACGATAAAAATACCGATTCGGTAATTTCTGGCGGTTATCTGGTGAGGATTAGGCACAAAGCCTCATCAGGCCAGGTACCGATAAGTAACCTTTAGAATACTAACGACCGGGAGGTCGTTAGTCTTAGAAATTCGACCATGAAAACGTATGGTCTTTTATTATGTATTAAAATAATACATAGAGGTTTTAATCCTCGTCGGCTAGCCCCGAACTTTAAATGAGCGGTGGTGTATATACCTTTTTCCGATGAAATCGTATCAGGCGGAACCCATTTAATGTAAGTGGTATCTGAAGTGGTGCGTGTTCACTTTAAAGTTGAGAACTTGCCTTGGGAAGCGAAGAGTTCCTCTGTTCGTTTGAGCAAAAAGAGCTTTTTGTCGGTTTGGACTCTTGTGGGAATCCTTGAAAGTATTGGAAGTTTATAAAATCTCCTCTCATTGGGATCTTAGAATTTTTATGCTTCCAAAATTCCCTTCGATTCCTTTAGCTTCTCGCCAAGAAATCCTCGAGTTTTTCTTGTTCTTGACCACGAAGTCTCCAACTTTCACTACTCATCCTTGAGGATTTTCGCCATGTCGAGCAGATTACAAAGTGGTTGCCTTGAATTAGGCAAGAAAAAGCTTGAGGCTTTGGCGAAGATGGGAATGCTCCCAGATAGGAATCTAATTAATTGGAGACCGTGGAGAGCATTTTACGGCCGTGAAGATGAGAAATCCTGTTTTCTTGCCTACATCGAATGTGAAATTTGAGATTCTCGTACACAAATTCCTTCTCGCGTTCTTGAACATTACGGGGTGGAATTAGTGAATTTAGCCCCAAATTCGATCGCAAATATCGATATTTTAGCATATTTATGCGAGGCATATCTGAGAATACAACCGAACTTGAAGCTCTTTAGTTATTTCTACCGCATGGTGATGGGAAAATCTGCGGCAAAATCTGAAGCGACTCTGGGGAATGCACATTGCGTCTTCATGGCGGGAAGGCGATGAGTACATCCTCATGTCTGCGAAATCTTCGTGGTCGTCATGGAAAAAGTAGTGGTTTTACATGGCGATTCTGAAAACGATGGCCTCTACTTGGCGGAACTAGAGCAAGTGAAAACCCCAAGTGGAAGGAGGCAAGTAAAGAAGGCGGGGATAGTCAAAAGATGGGTGGATGCCATCTATGACTTCTTGGTCGAGGGCGACTTCGTGGCATGTGGTGAGGATTTTACCTCTCGCCAGATTAGTCCATTGAAGCTCAGGACTCATTCCTGCTCTGGTGCCTTGATCGTGATGAAGTTGCTCGGAAGGTGGTAAGTCTTTGAGATACATTCGATCGGTATTTTGATTTGATTAATGTGTTACCTTAAAATTTGTCTATTCTTCCTACATTAAAGTTCTTTCCTATGGGGAAATTAGAAAACGAGTCGAGGCTAATCTGTCTTGGGGAGCACGGAGAAAAGGTTTGAATGCCCCAAGATCTTAGCATAACTCCTATTGAAGGGAGGCGGCAAGGCTTAAGGTAACTTAATCAAAATTCCTTTACCACGTATATACATATATCGACCAGATTTCCAATCGTGCTCTACATTTTGATCGGTCGGTTTGCGAATCATACAATCTGGTGAGGATCAACATCCACCTTGGTTCAAACCGAGTCATGCCACGAGGCACTTGAAGGAGATGAATCCTCGAGGTAATAGAACATTTGGAATCATATATGTGCAATTTTTTAGATAAAGGATTTCTTCACCCAATCAAATTTGTTCTTTGATTTAGGTGGATAAGCTGAAGGCCCTGAGAATATAGCTGCGAAGGTGTGAACTCGAGTGGTCGTGCGCGACCTTACGGTTATTCTTGAAACAAGCGATTGGGAGATTGATGAAACCACTCCCTCAGGCAGGATAGTCGGGAATGTGGACCTTGATGAGGCTGGTGAGGACATAACTTCAGACATCTTGTTGGAGGATGTGAGGTTCAACAAACCTGTTTGGTCGAGAACCGGCAAAATTGGAGGAGAAGAAAAGGAAGGCTAGCGGCGCAGATTTTTCTCTTCGCGCGTTTGAGTCAAATCCAGGAGATTAACAAGGTATGTACAAATGAAAGTGGTCGTATAAATATGTACCTTTAATAATTCCTTGATGATTTGATACTTTGAACTTCCATCTTCGGTTTGCATAGGTCTTACGGTGTTCGGTCGTTTCAGGCCGGGTTCTTCTGAGGACTTGCACTGTGGAAGTTCAGGACGAGCACTTCTCGGGACAAAGTTCACGAGGAAGTAGTGGTCGAAGAAGCCCCGGCGGTGACAAGAACAGCGGTTGAGTTGGATCCTTTGGTGATTGAAACCCCATACGTGGAGGTAGATGCCTCGAGAGGTCTCAGCGAGTTCGATCCTTTGTTGATAACCCTTCCCAACCTAACAAGTTCCTTTTAGTCCCGATTTATCGAGGATAAGGAGCTTGATGAGGCGTGGCGAAAGTATCGGATACTCAACTCAAGATGCACCACGATTCGATTTTTCTTTGGTTATAATGACCAAGCAATTGGGTAAGTATTCTCGACCGGTTCTTCTTTAAAAAGTTTATAAGAAACTTAAGAAAGAATGCTATTTGTGTAGCATTTGGTGAGAACTTTCTTTGTGATCGGAGGGTGACCCAGTGAGTTAAGGACTTGGAGCAAAAGCACTCCAGAGTTGGAAAGTAAGAACTTTTCCTTTTAAACTTTTGTTTCTTCTTCAATACTTTGCTCCTCTACAATTATTCTCCTTATCGTATTCGATAGATCTGAAGAAAAAAAAAAAAGGAGGTTGTGGTGAAAGCCAAGGCAGCTCTTCTTGAAGAAGAAATAAAAGCTAAAGACCGATCATTAAGCTAAAAGCAAGTTGACCAAAAGACGGTTGATCGTGAAGCAACGACCAAATATGAAACACTTAGCAAAACAAATGAAGGTAATATGTCATAAACTTGATTGTTCCTTCAATTATGCTTGTGTTCATTAAGCGATTTGCTTTTGCGAACAAGCGCAAATCTTGAAACAGTAAAAACTACGAAATTTGAAGCGAGGATAAGGTGGCGGCTCTTGCTCAAAATATTGATGAAAAGATTAGTGCTTTGAACAAGATGATCTTTGATATGGGATCGAGGATCAAGCTTGCCTTCCTTAGGAGATCAATAGAAAATGAACTATTTGGGTCAACTTCTAGAGGACCTTAAAGTTACGCTCAAAACTACTCGGACGAATTATGCGGGCCCTAAAAGCAGGCGTTGCAAGTGGAGTTAGTTTTGCTTTGGCAAAAGAAAGCTTCCGACCCTCCATAGATCTCCAAGCTGTTAAAGACTTCAAGCGCCCACGAGGAGGCGACCAAGTTCATGGAAGAACTCGGGCCACTCGGAGATATAGTTGTAGAGGAGATGGAGGTCGAATCTCCGACAAAAGCGATGGTTAAGTGGGAATATTTCTTAGAGTAGGTTCTGCAAGTGTAAAAATATTTGAATATCTATGAAAACTTACTTTTTATGTCATTGACAAAGCTTTTGTTTATCTGTTTGACTTTTAAAATTCTCGTATATTTCCTAGCCCCGATTGCTTTATAGTAGAAGAAGCGTTCTTGTACAAGCGGTGAGCCAAGAAAGAAAATAAAAAGAGGTCATAACCATGTATGTGAGTTTTGAAGGTATGTTTGGACATGTAAGACAAAAGCGATCGTTCTTGATACTAGGAAATCAAATGTGGTCGAGGACCGGTGCGATTTCGACTAGTTATAGATCTTTGTTTGTCATAATGGAAATACCAATCAAAAACACTATATATGGTCGGAAAAAAGACTTTGTCAAACTTGACATAAGAAGAAATGCAAATATGTATGCAGCAGTTATAAGTGAACTTTGTTTATATCTATTGTCCCATAGTGCAGTGGAACTAATGCTAAGACCTAAAGGCATCGACATATATTTTTTGAAAGCGTGTTCAAATTCTATATCCGGTAGTAGCGAGGATCGAGAACCGTCGCTAGGAAGCTCCTTCCGATTAGGCGGGACCACGTCTTGAAAAAGGAGAGACTTGACTAGGAGGCTTTCAGTGTCGACCGATGGCAGACAAGAATAGACCGAATCTTGAAATAATGAAGCATAATCTTGAAATCGTAAGCATATCATTCATGAGATAGTTAGTTGTGTGGCGCTCGATTACTCATTTTCTTTAAGAAAAGAGTATAGTCGGCGTGTGGGAATCATTTGAGAAAAATGCTCACGGCGAGGACCATAGAGTATCGAGAGATCCTTAAAAAGGATATCGGAGAGAAAAATGTCTTCTCAGACCGGACTAACAATAATAAACAACGAGAATGTAGGTGTATATATATAAGCAAGGTTGCACTTCTTAATTAATCAATAAATTTAGTGAAATTGAAATTGAAAGAAATGAAAGAATGAAAATTAAACATAGAACTTACGCAATTGATCGATGTTCCAAGAATTTGACAAAATTTGCCCATCGGACATAGCTAGTTATGCGGAACACAGTCGGGTGACTTGACCACGATGTAAGGACCTTCCCATTTAGGAGAAAGTTTATTGCGATTTGTTTGGCTCACGAATTTTAGAGAACGGATCACCTCTGACAAGGCTGCGGGTGCACCTTCGACTATGGTACCTTCGCATGGCTTGTTGGTAGACTCTTGATCGTACAAGGGCTTGGTTTAAATCGTTCTTCAAGGAAATCGGCGTCGTCGAGTCGTCGTTCAATCGATCATTTTCGTCAAAACGATCGATTCGAGTAAACCAATTTTGAGTTACGGAGGAAGCATGGCTTCAAACACCATAAACCAAAAAGAATGGAGTTTCACGGTCATACGGTGGTGGTAGTTCTAACGACCCATAACACGAGAGGAAGTTCTTTAACCCAAGCTCGACCGTTTGATTAAGCGGTCAAATACTCGGCGTTTGATCCCTGCATAAGGATACCATTAGCCGCTCAAGCGCTCCGTTGCTCGTGGATGAGCAACGAAGCAAAATGAACTTTGACACCAAGTTCATCGCGAAATTCTGGAATTGATCTTTGGAGAAGCGGGAACCATTATGCGTGATGATCTGTTGGGTACACCAAATCGCGTGATCACATTTTTGGAGAAATCTCTTAGCGGCCTCGGTTGTTATTTTAACGGTGGCTCGGCTTCAATCCATTTTGTAAACGTGTCAATCATGGCGAAAAGGAATTGAAGCCCGGATGCTCTTAGGAAAGGTCCCATAATGTCGATCCCAGGTTGCAAAAGGCCAAGAAAGAGAATTGTTTGTAAGGCTTGTCTTTGGTGGTGTACTTATCGGCAATAAACCGACATTGTACACACTTCATCACAAGCTCTTTTGCATCATGAAGGCGATTGGCGATAATAGCCTTCTTTGGAAGGCTTCTGACCCGAGGGTTTTGTAGGAATGGTGTGCTCCTGAGCGCCTTCATGGATTTGATTAGCAATCTAATGCCATCCGTTTGAGATATGCATCTCATCAACACTCCATGAGATCCTCGTTTATACAAGATCGTTCGATTAGAGTGTATGATTTGGCTTTTAGTGCTATCTGATCGGCCTCTACATCATCTTCTGGAATTGTGTTATCTTTGAAGATAATTGTAGATCGATGTCATCGATCTCTACCTTGATAGTGCGGCGCCAACCGTCAACGACACATGGAGCATCCATGTTCCCTTGATTAGTTTGTTCAACTTGCAAGAATCATGTATGTTCTCGGAAGGCTCAACTACTGAGGGTGAATTGAGTTGCTCGAGAAAAACTCGGGCGGGACAGTCGACCTCGTGGAGGCCATCCGGTGCCAAGCGGTGCGCGAAAAGTTTTCCTTTCTAGGAATATGTTGGATCTGAAAACCGAAGAAGTGCTTTTGAGTTTTCGTACTTCCGCCAGATAAGATGACATCTTGGTACTCAAGCATTGATACTCTTTCCCTTGATTAAGCTACTAGTTGAGAATCGCCTTTCACTAATGTCTGTGAATCCGAGCGAGCGAGTTGCTCGAGTCTGCCGATAAACCTTCATATTACGCCACATTATTGGTTGCGGGAAAATTTAAGCGGATGGCGTACTTGATGTGTTCGCCCGATGGGGATATCAAGACCACTCCACCCCGATCCTTGTAACATCAAGGCACCGTGAAATACAATGTCCACTCGTCGTGGTGTTAGTACTTTCGGGTCCTTGGGTGGGTTCGAGTTTTGTCCATTCGGCAATGAATTACGCTATTGCACAGGACTTTATTCTTTGTTAAGTGAAATAAAATGGAATCGAGCGCCCTAGCTCGACAGCCCATTTGGCTATTAGTCACGATGATTCCTGTTTCCAAGGACTTGACCAAGAGGATATCCGGTAGGTCGACCACTTTGTGGGCACGAAAGTAGTGCCTTAGCTTTCTTGAAGACATAAGGAGGCCATAGAGCAACTTTTGTACTGCGGGTATCTTTCCTTTGGTCCATGTAAGACTTAAACTTATGTAATAGGTAGGTGGTTGGATATTATCCTTTCTACAACGATTACACCGCTAAGCTATGCGTGGTGTTCTTTGCCACGTAAATTAGCAATGTTTCTCCGATCTCGGAGAAACTAAAACGAGGTACTTGTAAGGTACTTTTAAGTTCCTCAAAGGCATCGTTTGCCTCTTTAGTCCCTCAAAACTCCCATGTTTCGAAGAAGTTTAAAGAAAGGTAATCCTTTTCCCTAACCTTGCTATGAAACAACTTAACGCGCCATCTGACGGTTAGTTTTGGACTTCCTTCTTAGTGGTCTGGGGCGCATCGGCGATGGCGCAATTTTTCTTTGGATTGCTTCAATACCTCTAGCGAAACTAGGAAGCCGAAGCGGTTTTCGGCGAAACTCGAACACACACTTTTCGGATTTAACTTGAGGTTATGTCTTCTCAAGTTATTAAAAGTTTCTTGTAAGTCGGGAATGTGGTGCGGCGTTGGTGGTCTTCGACGGATCGTCAACGTAAGCTTCTAGATTCCGACCGATTTGTGGACTAAAGGTTTTTGCATCAACCTTTGAAAAGTTGCACCGGCGTTTTTGAGACCAAATGGCATCTTAATATAACGATAAGTGCCATATGGGGTGATGAAGGAAGTTTTCTCCTCATCTTCTTTACACATACTAATCTGGTGGTACCACGAATCGCATCTAAAAACTTAGTAACTTCGTACCCAGTAGAGTCTACCGGTTGATCAATGCGAGGAAGGAAAGTCATCCTTCGGACAAGCCTTATTAAGATCTGTAAAGTCGATACACATTCGCCATTTCCCATTGTTTTTCTAACCATTACGAGTTGGCAAGCCCTTTGTGGGTGGTCGACTTCACGAATAAATCCACTTTGAGAAGCTTGTCAATCTCCATTGGATTGCTTCCTTCCGTCGGTCTGAAGCGTCGTAGTTTACCTTGATCGGTTTTTATCGGTGGAGAGCAAGCACGCTCGATCACCTCGGGGACTCGAGCATATCGGACGCTTGCCGAGCAAACCGTCTGATTCGCTCGGAGGAAGGAGGCGGCGACTCTTCCTATTTAGGGTCGAGTCTTGCCCGACCGAGAATCTTCTGGCGGTTGGAGTGCGGATGTCTGACCCATGTGAAGACTTATTTGTCGGGAGAAGCGCTTTTGTCGAGTGGTACCTCCTTTATGCAGTCGGATGGTTTGGGTGTCATCTTTGGCCTCGAGTGCTTGACTGCATGGGAGTCGGGTTAACCTCTCTGGTGAAAGTTCATCAACGATGCAAAGGATTTCGATCGCATACATAAGCCATTTTCTCGATCTCCTCGAATAGTGATGACTCCTTGGCCCGGCATTTTCAAACTTTGATAACCGTAATGCGTGGCTATCAAGAATTTTGCTAATCTTTGGTCGACCTAGAATTCCGTTGTATCTTGGATTGAAGTTTACTACATCAAGCGGAATCCTCTCTGTTCGGAAGTTGTCGGGCTTTCGAATGTAGCGGTAAGAAACTTGTCCTATCGGTTTAGCGGTAGAACCGGAACTATGCCATGAAAAGCATATTTCACGGGTTTCACCTTTGACATGGGGACTGCATTTCTTCTAAAGCTCCCACAAATAATATATTCAAATAACTACCCCCATCTACTAAGACCCGATTAACGAGCAATTATTAATGGTTGGTTCAACAGCGATAGGGAACCTACCGGTCGAGTCGATGGGATGGGGCGTCGTCTTTCTTTGAAGAAATGCGGTGTCAGAGCCACTTGAGTGCTTGATTACTGATCGGAGATTCGACTAGGTTGACCTCTCGCTCCATGGCCTTGAGATGGCGTCTGGACTCGTATGAAGAAGATCCTCCAAAAATCATGTTGGTGTGTGTTGGGGATCACGGTACTCCATCTCTTCGTCGCCATCCTTGTCCTTCTTGGAGCTCGTTTCTCCATGTTCTGTATTGCGGAAATGGTCCTTTACGCATAATAATCCTCCGGTTTCTTTTGCGAGACCACGGCAGTCGCGAGATCATGCCACTGCTTTGGTGAAGTGGACACCACTTCTTGTTCGTTTGGAATCCTTGGTCGGAGCTTTTGCCTTGCTTGGCCAAGCATAGTCTTTCTTGCCCTTCTGAACTTTTACGAGCAGCGAGGACTTCTTTGTCGTCGGTCTGCGGTTCTTTTTCTTCTTGAGAGACTTCTTGTTCTTTTTCTCCTGTTTGTCGGGCGGTGAGGAATCTTGTCTTCCGATCAATGGCTTCACACCACTCGATTGCTTCGCTAGCGGTGGCATACTTATCGCCATATCAAAAAGCTCAGCGGTTGTTCTTGGAGGGTTCATTGCTATGTCCTCCGTAAACCGCCGATTCCTCGAACTGTTTTAAAAGCTTTGAATAACGAGAGGATTCTGCGACTTGGGTATAGAGTTCTGAACTGGTGAACCTCTTGATATATTGGCGTAAAGTCTCATCGGATCCTGCCGGATTACGTGGAGATCGTCCTCCTTCCCAGGCGGTCGTCGTACCACTGAAGTTGGCAATCGAAGATCCTGAGTTGTTCCCAAGTATATATTGATCCGGCCGTAAGTTTAACAACCACGGCCAAGGCGGACCCTTCGAGCACGGTGGGTAAATAGTTGGCCATTACATTCTCATCGCCACCAAAGACCACGATGGCGGTGGTATATATTGGAGAAATTCCAATGGGTTTTGAGTTCCATTGAATTTGTCCAAGTTAGCTTGATCGAACCGGTTAGGCCAGCGCCTGACTTGGAGCCTGCGAGAGAAGGCTCGACAACACGTGATTGATTCATGGCGTCTTCTCAGGAAGGTGCGGATTATGTCGATGGGAGACCGATCCCTAAGATGGGGACGCTGGAACTCCGGTGTACCGATCCGTCGTGAACATTGATATGATGCCTCCGGCCGCCTACTTGGTTCAAGCGATGTCGGAGATCGTTAGGTCCTAGTGGTGGTTCCTCTCGACCTGATGGGGAGTAGCTTCTTGGAATAACCTTCTCCCTCGTGACTCCTTGGTCGGAATCGTCGAGGAGGTCTCGGTATCGGCGCTCTCTGGTATGACCGTGTTGTCCCTGGCGAGGGAGGCGTTGGGATGAAGTCATAGTCGACTTCACGAAACCCTCTGTTCCCGATCGCTTCCGTTATTTGCATAGTGCATTGGAGAATTTGGATACGACCTCGAGTTGTACAAAACTAGGCGTTCTGCTAGAGCGGGATCGGAATTATTTAACATGTTTTGAATCGTCGCATAAGTTTTGTACGATTCTATCGAAGGTCTCGGGGGTTCATCTTGGTCGTAGGTGTATGCTGTCTGAACCTTCCCACGACCTTGGTTTGTTCGTCCCATCGGTCACTCTGGGTGGAAGCGGTGCGGTGAGTTAAGCGATTGGCGTCGATTAGTTCCGTTGCCTCCGGAAGTTGGTGCTTGCGGCCGGATCATCTCTAACAACACGTGATGGCGTGGTAGAGAGTGTAGGACCGTCGCGAGGCATCTTGATCTTCATCTCCGTCGCGTTGACCGTGCTTCGGCATTGATCTTCGATGAGCTTCCATCATAACTAATGGAGAGCTTGTCGATTATACGCGAAATCTTCCACGATGGAGATCGGTCGGAGATGAGCACTTCTGAGGTCTTCTCGGCTGATCAAACGAACCGCCGATCGTATCTTTGAGTGTGATCATCCCGCATGGCCTCGACCGGTGGAGGTTTCATCGACATCGTTACCGGTGACGGTTGACTCTGTTTCAGCGGTCGAGAAGGCCGCTTGAAGAGATCCTCGGCATTCGAATCGGAACGGCGGTTCTCTGGTTGCGCCACCGATGGTGGCGGCGCATCTTCATCCATCCGGTCGACCTCGCTAACGTCGGCGGCGTGCGCCGGCGGAGGAGGAAGAGGAGGATGACTGCCATTTTCTTCCATGGCGCGGATACATCCTTCCATGTCGAGGTCGGCGTAGTCGCCGTCGAACCGATTTTCCTCATCCCAAACTCGGGCGTAGTCGCATGAGCGATTGCGAGATTTTGGCGAGGATTTTCTTGGCGAAAATTTTCTTGAAACTTCGCCTTCTTCCCCACAGACGGCGCCGGTTTGTCGGCGATCAAATCGCCGATCTTACGAAAATGAGCGAGAAAATGGCGTGGAATATCACGGAATGGAATGGGAGTCGCTCTTTATTGATATGAGTGGGTTTTACAAGATGTGGCTAAGTACTACCTGAATTACCTTGAATGGGGAATGTCTAACAGGGTGTCGGACTTAGAATATGAGTCTAAGTTTGATTATCTAGCTTCTAATTCCACCGCTTAAACTTCATGTATTCTTGTTGAATTGTCGTTGTTCTTGTCTTTGTTGGTCTTGGTCTTCTCTTACATTTGTGTTACGTCCCTTCGTCTTCTGCGCTTCACCTTTAAATAACTTCGAAGAGGTGGCGATTACTCTTGGAGAAGACGTCCACTGGTGAAAGCGTTACGACCGGTCGGAGCGGTGGAAGCGATTAACAGCGTGCTAACTTCCTTGCGGTTACTGTGAAGAGCTTAACCGTAGGGTGGTTAATAGTCGATGTCTCGGGGTTGTACCATCGCATGGAATGGAGCATTATAACATGTGTTCCATTCATCATACGATAAGAAATACCGATTCGGTAATTTTACGGCGGTTATCGGTGAGGATTAGGCACAAAGCCTCATCAGGCCGAGTACCCATAAGTAACCTTTAGAATACTAACGACCGGGGAGTCGTTAGTCTTAGGAATTCGACCATGAAAACGTATGGTCTTTTATTATGTATTAAAATAATACATAGAGGTTTTAATCCTCGTCACACCCTCAATATCATTGATATCTATAATTTCTTTGTATAATTCATGCCATTATGCTTGCCTTATATCGCCCAATTCCTCATATAAAATTATTAATTTCTATATTTATTGTATTTTGTTACATATACGCGTATCGTCATATCAGTGCTTTTAGGGAAATGACATCTCACGGTATCGGCGTATTGGTACCGGCATATCTGGACAATCTAGATCCGAAGTCCGAACACCTATTCTAAAAATTCTGAATCCGCCACTGAGTACGTAGGCTTGTAGCTAGTTTTTCTTTATGTAAAATGTGCAGTGTATTCGTCCTGCTTTTGGCTAGAAATATCTCCATGACACTAGACTAAATATCACATCACATATGTTTATATTTGAAAATACGGTTGCATTTCTATAAAACTCTAAAAAAATTTGCGAGGTTATGCCAATCCAAACGATTGAAATATAGTTGTATTTGTTAGAATTTTTTTTATTTGATACATTTTTAAACAATATTTTAAAAACAAACATATCTCTATCGTATTCCAATAATTAACCTTTTTTGGATTAAGTAGGCGATGTTTAGTTACCACACCATCTAGGATGGCATGACAAGCAGGGTTCATTTTTGGAATAAGGGTGGGGCTTATTTTTACAAATATTGTTGAGAAAAGTATTATTTAATAAAAATGTTCTGTTTGTTATGCGACCATAGCAGCTGTAATATCTATGTCTAATTAATATATTTTACTTTTTTAATCTCATGTGTTGTTCTATATAGATTTTGACTTTGAATTAAAGAGAGAAAATTGACCGGCTTAGCGCATCCATCTTCCGTTGTAGATCCGAAGGTAGGCGTGCGCGGGTACATTGCCGGATGACGGATACGAGCCATGCAGTCTTGGTGATTGTGGATTGGATTCATACCTAGAAGATTTGGAACATCTGGTCGGGGCTGGAAAGGGGTCGATCAAAACTTCAATAGCCGCGTCGTATTCTGGTCCTGAATTCCTGATGTAGCTGCAGGATAAATGGCCGAACAGCGAATCGAGCCCACCGAGGTTTTGCTAGCGGGCCAAGTCCAACGCAGACCATTCCTGCAACCTCCGGTTCTTGCGCTTCCACTACAAAGTTTCTCCGGTCAAGCACTATGGTTTTTATGGGCCCCAATGGAGTCTCCAAAAGTTGCCCAAATCAGAATGGGCTTGAACATCTAGTAAGCTTGCTGCTTATCGCAGGTTGGAATTTTTTCCACACCCCATTCGCATGGTGGCGACAATTTCCCCTGTACCATTACAGCCATCCCTACGAAATGGATCCTCCTACTGTGTGCATGTGTATGTCATTAGAAAGCGATGTTCCGTTCGATCAAACAGATCAGATGCAGTAGTATCACACTCACAAATTCTGTTCACGTAGTGTTCCTACACAAAGGCATTGAAGTCTCCGTCATGGCCTACCGCTCCTCTTAATACGCCGCACAGTACCGCTTACTTGCGCGGAGAAGTCCATGAAAGTAGCACGGGCGTTCGATTATTGCGGCCGAACCGAACGTGAAATACCGGCGTACGACACATATCATGTGAGCCGCGAATTCTCCCATGCCATTCTCAGTACCTGTGTGGTTTCTTCACACCGCACGTACAGAACGGAAGGAGCATCAATGCTGAAGGACAGAGCAATGAAGTGAGAATTCACTAGCGATTCGGGGTTACTGACTGGAGTATTTGTGAAGACAGAAGAGTACTCACTCATCCACTGTCAGAGAAGTTCAGGTACAGTCAAAACCGAAGTCATTGAGACAGTAATAGATCATTGTAGTTGTTAAAAGCACAACAATAGGCGTACGTTAACACTGTCGATAGAAACCTTCAAAAACACACGGCTTCGATCCGATGAACAGGAAATAAATCAGTCTCCCTCAGGTTATGATTCTGTAGGGCAACATAATGCCGTAGTAAGTGATGCTACCAACCAACCAGTGCAACTGTCTGCAAGTAGAAGGCAAAGCAACAGAAACTGGGACAACCGAACAATGTACCATGTGGAAGTAGTAATTTGAGTGCACAGGCCTCTCATCCAACATAATTTTGTGTGGTCACCCAGAGCAAGTCACTGGGCTTAATTCACAGCACATGAACAAAAGCAAAAGAAAGAGACTCACTCAGCTGCAAGTTTCAGCAAGATCATTGTATATATAGAAGATACTGATAGGCTACTATATATATAGCAACAGCAGCAAAATACTGTAGTGAAATGCTGTAGCAAATTATTGTATCAATTGCCGTGGGTGCTCGTCTTTTGTTCGGAGGAGGTTGGAGATCGTCTCAATGCACTGTAGCACGTTATTCAATTCACTAGTGGAGTTCCCTACACTGGAAAAATAAATTTCCGGCAGAATAGCCAAACTAGCACTAGTAGCAGATAAATGTTTCTTCTAGTCCTGCAGGTAGATTGTGCAAATGCTCCCTAAAGCAACCGATTCTTCTGACTGACTGACTCCTCTCTGGATCAAACCAATGGGAACAACCGAACAAGGCGCGAAAGCACCAAACCGGCGTCCAGCTCCATGGAAAGCAACCATATACCAACTTACATGTACTCAAGTAGTGTTTGCACCAGACCTCCTGTCCAATATCCCAACATAATTACAGCCATAGAGGTTAAGATCAGCGCTGAAAACAATTCTAAAAGTTGAATATTTTATTCGCTGCTCCATTGCTCAATCTCTTCTGCACCAATTTACTCAATGTTTCTTACAAGATGAAAGAGAGCATTTGATCATCGGTGGCTAAATACAACAGACAATGCAGGCAATTTAAGATACCGTCAATGTCAATGGACTACAGGGGGCAAAAAAAATCACTCATATTTTCACACGTCCGACACAAAGATCGCATATTTCCTGTATTTATTTGCCTCCATACCACAAATTGAAACAAGAAATTAACAGATTTTGCATCAAACTTGTAAGGATCACACGTTGGGGAATTCACTAGGCTGGATTTAGAACCGACCAAATTGATCAGATCCACCACTCTAGGCCTGGTTATCATTCTTGCGGTCGCCGTGCAAGTCGCGCTCCTGCAGCAGCGAGCCGGCCTCCTCGTCGGCCTGCGCCGCCATCTTCTGCGCTTCCTTGGCCTTGAGAGCCTGCAGCTTGACGTGGTTGTAGTAGCCCACGCCCAGGAAGGCGATCCCGTAGCCGAAGAGGTTGATCGGCGTGACCGTGTCCCGGATCACGGACCAGGAGAAGGCGATGAGCAGCCAGTCCTTGACGACTCCGGCGACGTTCATGGTCAGCGCGGACGTCTTGCCAACGAGCAAGAAGACGGCGAGGTTGAGCGCGAAGGCACAGAGCGAATTGGTCCCGAAGACGAAGAAGTCCGGCTGGAACGTGCCGATGGCGCGCAGCTTGGGCAGCTCGACGAAGACCCAGGGTACGAAGAGGAACGCGAGGCAGCAGGGCGCGACGTAGTAGAGCGAGGTGATGGGGTTGAGCGAGATGCCCTTGGAGGTGAGGAGGATCTGGATGAGGACGAGGCGCGTGGCCTCGAATGCGACGGCGGCGAGCTGGAGCGCGACGCCGCGGACGTCGAAGCGGGCCTCGCCGTAGGCGGCGATGGCGACGCCGAAGGAGATGGAGAGCATGTTGAGCATGGAGGAAGACCTGAAGGTCTCCTTCTTGAAGAGCACCCCGATGGAGTAGACGGCGACGGGCATGAGCGCCTTCAGCATCTGGATGAAGGAGACGGAGAGGTAGATGTAGGCGGGTTGGAGAACCAGAGGGAGAGGGAGTAGAGCGCGCCGATGGGGAGGACGGAGGAGGTGTAGAGCTGCGGCGTCATGGCGGGGATGACGGGAGCTCGACGACGCGGAGGACGCGGACGAGCGCGACGGCAAGGGAGGAGCAGAAGGCCATGTGGACCATGGTGAGGGAGATGGGGAAGGGCCAGTTGTACATCTTGGGGTCGAGGATGTACTTGTTGTAGACGATCACCGTGAAGGAGAGGAAGATCCACACCGCCACGTAGCAGTAGGAGAGCAGCACCTTGCGGAGCACCGACTCCGACATGCCCCCCTCGCCGCCGCCGTCCTCCTTCCCCATGGCTGGTGCTGCTGCTGCTCCGGCGAGGCGTTGGATCTGGGTGGGCGTGCGCGTTTGTGTGTGGGAGATCTGGGAGGAGGCGGATCTGGGAGGATGTAGGTGGTGGCCTGGTGGGTGAATTTGGAGCGGTGGGTAGGGGGTTCTTGACCTTCTTAGCGGTGTGATGTGAGTGGCCCTCTCCTCTACTCTCCTGGAGCCTGTAGGAGTGTAGGGGATGGCTTCCTGGGGATGGGGGGAGATGGCCACGTGGAGAATGGCTGCCTCGGAGGATGCCGTGTTTTATAGGAGTATGGAATGTGGCTTAGCCTTAACCGAGGGCGCTTTGTTTTATTGATGGGAAATATAAGTCACGTACGTACGGAACGAAGTAGAAATGTCGGACAGTTTCTACCGACACTTTTCGCCTCTAAGCCTGGGAATTTTTACTGTTTTAGCCCTGTAATAACTTTTAATTTTAAAAATAGTTCTTATTTGTTATAATTTATAAAAATAGTTTACTGACAGTCTTTCTATCAGTAGCTCTGGTAGCGGCGGCACCTGCCCGACCCCACTACAGCAGCACCTACCCCGACCAGCATCAATTCCTCGCTCACTCGCTCATGCACCGCTTTTCCACCGAAAGATGCTTTCGGCTGCATCGTGTTTTGGTTTTGTCTCTTTATCGCGTCGTTGTCTTCGTTGTCTTGAGTCTGCGTATATAAACGAACAGCGTGGCGAATCGCTCATAAGCCTTGCCAGCGTTCGATTAGTTTAGGTAAATCGTGATTAATTTTTTCTTATTGCATTTTTACCGTTAAGTCGTACTTAGATTTAGCTAAATGTTAGTTTTGTCTATTTGCGGCAATATGCGTACTCAACCACCCCTACTTGAAGCGGCATGGGGACGGCAAGCATCATTTATCACGCTTGGATCGATGGCGATGGGCCACCAACTCGATGACAAGGGGCCAGGGAGACTGGCCATTGAGCCAGGTATGTTTGAGCTTCATCAATGTGGGGTGATTGCGTTCGCCAGTATCTCTTGAATATGAAGCGAGAACCTCTAATTGATGCCTCTCTTCTTTCCGCCTTGGTTGATCGTTGGCGTAGGAGACCTAGTTCCACTTAGGTGGGGAGATAGCGGTGACAACGCAAGGCGTCGGCTTCATTCTGGGCCTTAGTTCTTGGGCGTGCAATTGTTCCTCCGAGGTCGCCGGAGTGGAAGGTCGCGTCTCAATCATCGCCGGATAGCCTATCCAGAGAGGTCTAAGGGCATTCCACACGCTTGGGCTGCGGCGATTCATGCATTGCCCAAATGGCGCCACGGGAGGTGGTTCGATGCCACCTTATTGCATATTTGTTGTTTATATTGGGTGGGTCATGTTCCATAGCACGCAGAGGGACATGGTGTGCGAGTTATATTCACCTTGCGGAGTCCATCGTGGGCGCCAGCGATAAGGGCGTCTTGCGCGACACGATTAGGTCCAACTATGCTGAGCCCATGCTCTCGGGTTGCCACTGCCGTTATTCTGATGTGGTCGTGGGAGCGCCAGCGGTCGGACGGTCGTGCTTCAGCGCCCGATCCACCCTTACCCGCGCACACACAAGATTTCTATGGTGAGGGGCGAGAGGATCCGTGGAAGGCCCCACCATGGGATCCCGATGGGCTAATGGCGTCTTGGGGTGGGCTAGGGAGAGTGTGCGCATATACCCCAAGTTCCACAATGAATTCGAGACCACGCGAGGGCGACATAATATGGGCTCCTTGAGCGGATGCCCACGTGCGAGAACACGGCGCTGATGGCTTGAGCTTGCTATGCCACCGGGATCTGCGGCGTCTTGGAGGACAACTTGTCATCGGTGTTCTCCCACATGGTTGGCCGTACAACCCACAACGCGGGTGATGAGGCGATTCGATTGCACTAGGAGATCCCTACTCTAGGGCGGCCGCTTGCGGCGTAGTCACTGTAAGTACATTGCATTGCTTAATAATATTGTAGATCCTTTAGTCATATGTTATGTCGGTACCATAATTTATTTATTTTGTTCCACCTTCAAGCGAGCGAAGAAGGGCCACAAGAGCGATGACTAGCTTGAGCCTTGGCGGTAGTGGGTAGATGCATGGCAAGCGCCCTTGATTCTATTTTGCGGGAGGCACGCCCTTACGATGAAGGGACTTCGACACGTGCTTGGAGTGGTGCGTCGACGACACACGCGACGAGGCCGACAGCGCCCCGGCCCGACATGCAGATCCTAGCCACGCCAATGCGCTTGGACTTGGGGATGGACCCGCGTGCGACGCATAATGACAATTGATGCGTTGAGCACGTAGTAGATTAAGCACCCTCGAAATAGGGTTAACTAACAAAATTTTGTTTGTTCGGTAACCATGCGGTGGACCGTTTGGAGAGTGTTATCGGCGCCGCGGCGGAAACTCAAGCGAGTACGAACAACACGATCGAGCGCCTTTTTCGGTCATGAAGGCGCTTGTTGATGATGTCAAGTAGGTCGTTCATAACATGAGTATGGAAGGCCCAATGATGTCGACTCGAGGCATCGGACGGGCGTCGTCGCATACCCTCGCCCCTCCATCTTCCCATCCGAAGCGAAGTCGACCAGTGCACCTGGCGGCATGGGCGGCGGATCGTTCAGCGTAGTTTCCACGCAGGGACTCTACGCTAATGCTGTCCTCGTCTCGGAGGGACCCTACACCGATCTTGCCGTCGTCGTCACGGAGGGACCCTCTGCTGATGCCGTCCTCGTCTCGAGAGGACCTACTGTTGATGCCGTCGTCGTCCGCGAGGCATGAAGAGAACATTAGGAAACGCGGACGTGCAACCCGTAATCTGCGGCGGATGTTATCCCGATTCTCCTTGCGACCACACACTCTTGGACAATTTCTAATGGGCGTCTGGCACCATGGTATCGATCCGGTACACAATGTACCTGCGCCGTTCACCCATAAAGGTGAACCGTACCGGCGATTCACCCATCCATCCATAAGTTTGGTGAGTTGGTGCCCCTCCACGGATCCTACTATGGATCCTACTGCTTGGATCACATACTTATTCTCAATGCCACTTCCACAGGTGATGCCCCCGTATGCCGACCACGGCGGTTGAGAACCCGCTATAACTGCGGCAGAACCCACGGTCACGATAGGTTAGCGTTTCCACGAAACAGTTCGTTAGAGACCTATGGCGAGAACACGGCGCGAAGGCGATCTGAGGCACTATGCTGACAATGATGAGGAGCAATGTGAGTAGTAGTAGCATTAGAAGTCTATTATATGTTGTAACTTGTACTTCATTAACTGATTTGTAATCCAAGCAGAGTGTGGTAATTGGAATGTAATTGGACACTTGTACTTCGTTATCTATCTCAGTAGAACAATTTTATTCTCATTCATCGAGGACTGCGATGCATAGATAAAGAGTGGACAATACAATCTCATTACACACTGCCGTTCTACTTGGCAAGAATAAGATATAAAAGAAGAAAGACCGCAAAACTAACTATCTTAACTAACTTCTGAAACATCTTCTCAACTCTTTCCATCCTCTCATCTAGTGTTTGAAGCCTTTTCTCTTCATTTTGCATGGGTTGATCGGACGCTCGAGGCACTGCACGAATTGCAGCAACACCACGGGAGTCTTGCATTGGTTGATCGGACGCTCGAGCCACTGCATGAATTGCAGCAACACCACAGGAGTCTTCTTGGAAGGTAGCAATTTGCATTGCAATATCTTGAACCACTGGGACAGCTTCGTCAGCCCATTGCCAAAACCGACATGTTGTGTTCTACAAAAGAATTGCAGCTTCAAATGAAAGTAACAAAACCCAGTATGTACAAGCATAATTCATTACGTCTGATTTTGCAGAAGTTACCGAAAGATTTGAACACTTCATGAACACTCGGGACGGATTCGTTGGCGTATGAGAGGTAAAAACATTAACCGGATCCCTACAACGAGGGCAAACTAGCTGCTATCATAGTGATTGTAATTCTCTGCTCACTCGAATGTTCGATGAGGCCGAAAACATCTTGTTTTACACTGGAAGAAAGGAGAAGAGGAAGAGAAGAGTGAGGTGAATGGCAGTCAAAGCATCCATATATAGCATTGGGAGCACGAATGGGCCACTGTGCGGAAAGGAGGACGTGACCGCGCAGTGTGGAAAGTAGGAAGTGACCACTCTCTGGAAAGCTGGACGTGACCACTCTCTGGAAAGCAGGACGTGACAACTCTCTGGAAAGCAAGACGCGACTACTTTCTGCAAAGCACGAAGTGACCACTCTCTGGAAAGCTGGACGTGACCACTCTCTGGAAAGCAGGAAGTGACAACTCTTTGGAAAGCAGGACGCGACTACTTTCTGCAAAACACGACGTAACCCAAATGAGGCAGATATCTGTACTTATAAATCGGTAATAACAACTTGAAGCGGTAATAACAACTTTTTACATCGTAGAAAGCAGTGCAGGTTACAACGCAAATCATTACAACACTCACATCACTACAACACTCACATGACTCAAATACACCGGATAGCTTACAGATACTAAGTGGCGCCGGAGGAAGAAGGTCTATTCGGGCAGTTCCTGAATGAGTGCCCATGAGTCTTACATAGCCTACACCTTATTGGTCTTGGCCGATCTCCACGTTGGCTCACATCCATGTCGTTGCGGATGCGCCTTGACTGACGCCTCCTACGGCCTGGATGCCGCAGTGCGTCATTCGGTGACCACTTCACTGCTCCCGGCCATAGGTCCCTGTAGTGGCTTTCCACGCCGTAGGAGTTGAACTCCCCGTTCACATGTGTCGTATGTCGTAGTACTCTGACATGTACATGCTAGAAGATTGGTGAAATACAGCACATGCAGCATATACATGGGAGCAAGGCTTGTGCAGGAGTTGAGGCTTGTTGCAGGTGCAAACTGTCACATCGCCTATGGTGCAAACATGCTTCCGGTCACCTCTCATGTGGCCGCGAACGTACTTGTCCCGCAGGCGGATCTCGAACTTCCTCTTCACGCCATCCATTGTGATAGCTACATGGGATCAGGCCTTGGTAATTTTCTTCTCCATGTAGGCAAGGGTAACCTCCGAGTATTGTTTCCCTTCGTCCAAATGCTGCTTGGCCATCATTGTCCGATTGACGAAGTAACCGACCGTACGGTTCCATGTCTCGTCGACAACAGCGGTGATGGGCAGGGCACGGAGCCCTTTCAACACACCGTTGTAGACCTCGGACATGTTGGTTGTCATGATCGCCGCATCGAGCACCATAGGTGTCGTGAAGAAGGACCATTTCTCATAGTCGGGGCATGCTCGCTCATCCACTCAAATAACTTCGCTTTGCGGTGCGCTGGGCGAAATCTCCACTTGCACGCCGGTTTCGACCTCAAGCTCTCGCCACACGACGCCGAACTTGCGCTTACGTTCTGCGGCGAGCTTCTTGAACTTCTTCATGATGTCTTTGCTCGGGAAGCGCGTGTGGAAGTTGGCGACTAGATGCGCATGCACCAACTTGCGCATGTCGTTCCATTGGAGCGGTGGTCTTATCTTGTCTTTGCATGGTGCGCAGTATGCGGACAACAACCGGCATGATGATCGGTTATAGCCTTTTACATTGGTGATCCTTACAACATGTTGCTTTATGTTGGCTAGAAAACCATAATAATCGGCGGTATTCTCATTCTCCACAATTGCAAAACAGCTGAGCAATCGTGCGTTGCCATCACGGCAATAGCGGTGAGAATGGTGCCCTTGTACTTCATAAAGGAAAGTACCGTCCATAGTCGAGACGGGCGGCGATGGTAGAAGCCACAGGCTGCCAAAAGCCCAGAAGACTCGATCAAGGATTAGGGAATGTGGGATGTTCGACGGGTCGGGCCTGTCGACCCTGTTGACGCATGTCCCTGGATTAGCATCCGCAATTTGCTTCAGCATTCTGGGGACTAGGTCGTACGCCTCCTTATAGGTACCGTACAACCCTTCAAGGACCTTCTTCTTCGCTCGCCGGACCTTACTATAGCTAACGGCATACCCTACTGTATTCGCTACGTTAGCCATCAGGACCTTCGGCAAAACGGTCAAATCGGCGACAACTGCATGGCTTATGATGCTCGCGATGTAGGCCGAGGTTGCATTCTTATGCGCTTGCAATGGCTCCTGAAGCTCATATATGTGATCCGTCACGACTGTGATGCGGAAGGCCATTCCCGCCCCAGGGAATCTCTGCGCACGGACTTTGCCAGGGCAAGAGCTAAGCATGCACTTAACTATGTAAGTGTCAGGATTAGACCTGCACATAACAGAAGACATATATTAGTTAGTACGACCCATCGTAGATGGTTGAAGATCTGACAAACAACGTTCAAACTCACCAGTACACTCGGTAAGTCCGACCGGTCTTCACCGCGAAACTCACGATAGCTTGCTGGCGGCGACCTTGTGTGGGAAATGTTGCCCCTGGCGGGGTGTCGCATCGAAGGCCCTAGCGACTCATGCTCTGGGCCAGAACAAGGGAAGAGGCCGCTTGGCAATCCAACCGACTTGGAACATAGTCCGTGTCGATCGAAACAATGCCACCGATGATCCCGCCCTCATCGTCGACTTCGTCCTCGCTGGATTGCGAGTCAAAGTCATCCTCATCTTCGGTGGCAGTGCCCTCAGACATGCCATCGATAATCTCATGACAATCAACACGAGCATCCCACCATCTATCCACACCTTCATTGGGTTGGAAACTACCAGAATCTCCATCATCTGGAGCATCCTGCGTAACGACGTCTGGCGCTCTCAAGACCTCTCCCGTCGTCAACAAACCAAAGAGGGGGACAAGAGCGTCGCTAGCTCCTTCAACGGCGCCCCCCAGAGGATTGAGCAGGATAAATAAAATGGATATACACCATGGGTCGTCCATAAATCGGAGCGTGAGGATTGCTAACGATCTCCATATACTCTGCCCACATGGCACTGCTGGTCACCTTCGCCATGCCCCACAACATCTGCCCGTGTGGTGGGACCGTGGTGGCGGTGACCGCCTCTATTACTATCTTGTTCCTAGTGACGTGCCTATCAAACAATCGCCGAATACCGTCAGTAGCTCCAAAGAAATCGACGTGTGCCAGGTTGGGAACGTTTAGCAAGGCACGCTGGCAGCTGGAGAAATCAACTCCGTCTGGATCGGCACGCATGTTACCATGGAACACATACAGTGTCTCCATTTCTGACAAAAAATAAGACAATATTTCAGCAAGACACAAAGATAAGAACCATCGTGCGTTCTTTGAAATGAACTTACCGTTACGACGTTACCGACTCTTAACTTCAGACACGGAAGACTGCAAATTCAAACATGCATCACATTAGCAATGACTTCGACAGATGGTGCCAACAAAGGACAAAGAAAAATGTTAGGTACGACCTGCACGATAGCGTCCTCCCCGTGTCTGCATTTCGGCCAAACTGGTTGCGCGCGCTTGTTCGGCATCAACCGGTAGTTAGGGCCGAAGTCCTCCCTCCTTTCCAGGCGAAGGTCTGGCTTCGGCGACCCCGGTTGGACTAGTCCCTAGGCGTCTGCCATCGTATGTTACTGTACGACGGACAAGGTTGTTCTTCGTACGGTTTGAAGGGTCGAGTGGTCCTACTTTCGGAGCGTGGGTCGTGCATTTTATAGCCCGCGGGGGGAGGCTAACAAAGCGGGTAATGTATTAGCTTGCAGATGACAAGACCAGATGAAGTTTGCTGCTTTCGCAAGACCGACTAAACGGGTAGATTTGCGCGATGGAGAACCAAAGGAGACAGCCTTGCACAGTGACAAGACCACACGGGGCAGCTTTACGCAGTGATAAGACCAAAGGAGATAGCTTTACGCAGTGACAAGACCACACGGGGCAGCTTTCGGTAGTGAACCACACGGGGCAGCTTTCGGTAGTGATAAGACCAAAGGAGACAACTTTGGACAGTGATAAGACCAAAGGAGACAGCTTTGCGCAGTGACAAGACCACACGGGGCAGCTTTGCGCAGTGATAAGACCAAAGGAGACAGCTTTGTGCAGTGACAAGACCACACGGGTAGCTTTGCGCAGTGATAAGACCAAAGGAGACAGCTTTGCGCAGTGACAAGACCACACGGGCAGCTTTGGGCAGTGATAAGACCAAAGGAGATAGCTTTGCGCAGTGACAAGACCACACGGGGCAGCTTTGGGTAGTGATAAGACCAAAGGAGACGACTTTGCTTGATGACAAGACCACACGGCGACTTTGGGCGTGATAAGACCAAAGGAGACGACTTTGCGCGATGACAAGACCACACGGGGCAGCTTTGCCCAATGATAAGACCAAAGGAGACAGCTTTACGCAGTGACAAGACCATACGGGACAGCTTTGCGTAGTGATAAGACCAAAGGAGACGACTTTGCGCGAAGGACAAGACCACACGGCGACTTTCGCGATGATAAGACCAAAGGAGACGACTTTGCGCAATGACAAGACCACACTGGGCGCTTTGGGCGTTGATAAGACCAAAGGAGATAGCTTTATGCGCGATGACAAGACCACATGGGGCGACTTTATGCGATGATAAGACCAAAGGAGATAGCTTTGCGTGGTGACAAGACCACACGGCGACTTTCGCGATGATAAGACCAAAGGAGACGACTTTTATGCGATGACAAGACCACACGGGCGACTTTGGGCGTGATAAGACCAAAGGAGACGACTTTATGCGATGACAAGACCACACAGGCGCCTTTGCGCGATGATAAGACCAAAGGAGACAGCTTTGCGTAGTGACAAGACCACACGGGGCAGCTTTGTGCAGTGATAAGACCAAATGAGACAGCTTTGCGCAGTGACAAGATCACGCAGGGCAGCTTTGCGTAGTGACAACACTATGCATCGCCAACTTTTCAGATGGACATGACAACAATGTACCTCCTCAGCTTTTCAGAACTAAAAAACAAGACTAGACATGAAATTAACCACACCATGCCAACCATGGGGCTTATAAAAGGGGGTTGAACCAAACCCAACACTACACAACACTGCACAATAGATACCCAGCTATGGACTCTTCGGCAAACTTCTACGCGCGGATGTTGCAGAAGCAAAAGTGGCTTAAGCAGAAGAGGAAACAGCTACAATACCCAGATAAATCAATGAAAGATGCTCCAGTACCACCACGTTTTCTGATCCCGTAGTGTGTGTGTGGCAAATCAGCAGAGATCATTCAGTCCACACACCCAGACACCGCAGCCCAGGCGTACTACACGTGCGGGCACCACCTCGTAAGTGTTTCTTTCGCGCGCATCGATTTTCGTCAATGTTGAATTCCTTAAATTTTTAACTTCATCCCCACGAAATGGCAGCCAGAGATGTGCTGCCACTTCTTCCAGTGGATCGACGGCCCGGAGATGTACGACAGGGCATTCATCCAAATATCTTTGAACTACTCGGTGCGGGCCGAGAACTTTGTGCGGTGAAAACCTTACGTACTGGACCCTTTTCAGGACGCACCGAAGGAGCCCAGTAGTCGCCCGGGTGTAATCCATATCGACGACGTAAGTTATGAAGAATTTACATCCTTATTATGTTTTTCACTTACATCATAGAATCGCAGGACATGGACGACTTCAACATACCAGCCCGACGTGGACAGTCCCGCGACAAGGGCAAGGGAAATGCTCATGCGACTGAGCCCGGCCGCCACAGCGTATCCGGTTGCCCGGGCGTAATCCGTATCCACGACGTGAGTTACGAAGAATTTACATCATTCTTACGATTTTCACTATACAGTGCACTAACATCATGGAATCGCAGGACATGGACGACTTTGACATACCAGCCCGATGTGGGTAGTCCTGCGACAAGGGCAAGGGAAAGTCTCATGCGGCTGAGCCCCCCCATACGATGTATCGATCGTCTGGCGTGTCCGTATCGACGACGTGAGTTGTGAAGAATTTACATCCTTCTTACGATTTTCACTATACGGTGAACTTACATCATGAAATTGCAGGACATGGACGACTTCGACATACCAGCCCGACATGGACACTCCCGCGACAAGGAGAAGGGGAAGTCCGGCGAGGAGTTCAACGCCGAGCTAGCAAGGAAGGGAAAATGGCCCCGGTCCACGCAGTAGGTTAGGTCATTACGTAGTAGTCCCCCGTCCTACCCCCCATGTTTTTTACTATCCCCTAAAGGCATGTGTACTTATATGGTCCAGATGCTTGTGTCGCAGTGTATCATAGTAGTAGTGAGGATGACTAAAGCAATTAGCCGGACCATCATGCCATGTCACTAGGTGTAACGTGCTTCTGTCCGCATACTCTAATGTAGTTCTGGTTCTGTGTCTCCGCTAAGCCTATATTGCAAGTATGTCTCTTCTAGTGAAATCCCATAAAGAACCATTCGCATCGACTTCATCGAGGAGAGATTCCATGTTTTCGGACATCTTCATCATCACAACGAGCGTTCTCAACCCCTCCAATCATATTCTGTATAAGCTTCATAAAGTACCTCATCGACTGCTTGCCTATATACGCGTATACGCTCAGACGACTTCATCGAGGAGACACTCCAATAGTCCTGATACCTTTTTATATATATGCTCAAACTGTGACGAAACCCTGATTTCGGATAAAAGGAAACCCTACTCCATGCCCTTATTTCTTAATGAAAGTTTTTTTTACAAATCTCAGTGCCGATATTCTTTTTGAATCAAATATAATGAAATAATATTTAAATTTTAAAATTTTCAATTTTTTCGTTTCTTTTTTAAAAATATAATGAAATAATATTTAAATTTAAAATTTTCGTTTTTTCGTTCTTTTTTTAAAAAAAAATGGTTTTTGCACCGTGGCAACCACCGCCACGCTTGGCTTGGGGCGCAGTCTACCGCCTTGGGTGGCGAGGCGAGTGCTCACGCCCCGAGGCGAGAGAGCACTGTGTAGGGGCTATTTTTACAAATTATAGCGACTGAGGGCTATTTTTGAAATTAAAAGTTGCTACAGGGCCAAAACAGTAAAAATTTCCTAAGCCTGCACCCTAAAAGAAAATCAAAAGATGAAAGCAGACGCCTTCTTCGTTGCTAGGTGCCTTCGCGCGCTCTCTCTCCCCCCTCTTCTCTCCTTCTGCTACATCCGTGCCGCCACCACTAAATACTCCTCCAGCAATGGTGAATCGCGCCATTGGCTGTAGGAAACCAAAACCCCGTGCTATCCCGGTCCTTTATATCCCGTTTCCCCCTCGAATAAGCCCCCTCGTGCTCTCGGTTCTATACCCTAGCTTGGCCTCTAAGGGCCCTCTCCGGTAGGAGAGAAAACAGATTAGATACGGACGAATAATGGCTTTGTCATATTTGTTTTCAATTTTTTCCGGATCCGGATACGAATACGAATGCCCCAGATACAAATACGGATACGAATACGGAGCGAATACGAATTGAAATGAATACGGTCGCGGATATTTTTGGAAACATAAAAACCCCTTAAATTGTATGTCAGAAATTAATGAAAACATATAACTAGTTTATTTGATGCAAAAATTCATGAATTGTTCATATTTTCAGCAACCACACATAACATTGGCACTAGCAAGTTGCATTAACTAGTTCATCACAAACATAACACTTAGTTTACCATATTTAGCTCATAAGTCATAACTCACAAAGTCACAAGTCATCACACATTCACATTTAGTTCATCACACACATAAAACTTAGTACACACTAACATCGATCCGGCTGAATGGTTAATCTATACGCAAATGAATTTAACATCCCAAAGTATGTTACCAAAAATAAAATTAATAAAGTTATTATTTTATTAGATTTTCCGAGATTTAAAAGAGTTTTCTTGGTTAAAATAAACAATAATAAAATAAAGTCAATTATTTAATTTCCTAGTTTTTAATGTCAAAAGTAAATTTATTGAGATTTTTTGGATTTAAAGTGAAAAAGAAAAAATAATTAATTTCTTGAATTTTCTAGATTTTAAAAGGTTTTTCCTATTTTTCAGAAATTAAAAATAATTTATGTGCAAAAATAAAAACCAACTTTAACTTGGAATTAATTTTATTAAGTTCAAAATAATTCAAGGAATTTCTGTGATTTTTTCTAGAATTTTTGAACTCTATTTGCTATTTTCTAAAAGGCTATTTGATTTGTTGTATTTTCTGAAATTTGAAAATCAATTAAAATCTCCTTTTCTCTTTTGGGCTAAAATCCTCTTTTGGGCCGAAATCCAGATATCTGGACTTGGTCTTATCCAGATAATCCTTATTCATGTCCGTATCAGCCGGATAGCATGCGTCTCGTATTTGTTTTCGTTTCTGAAAAAAAAACCGAATTCGTTTCCGATCCGAAAATTATCCGAGAAAAATCCGATCCGAGACAATCTGAATTTGTTTCCATCCGGATCGGTCAGAAACTATCTGATCTATTTTCATCCCTACTCTCTGGTGTGCGACGAGATTCAGGCTGCTGCATCTAGGCGGCGCGACGACGAGGATGTTGTGGCAACTCTCGCCAAGGTGGCGGTGTCCTTGAGCGGCGCCGCGCAGTGCGCGGTGATGGCGGACGTGCTGACAGCTCACTCCCATGCCGACCCGGCCTTCGGCTTGCTCCTCTGGTTGTGCACGTGCCCTGGCTTGGGTTCATCCGAGCTTGGCCGCTTCAGTGCCGCATCGCTCCGGCCTGGGTCTGGTTCGCCCTCCAATGTCGGCTGCCAACCCAACCCCCGCAGCATCCTCTCGGCCCACACGGCCGCTCTAGCGCCTTCCTGCGCCCGTGCACTGCACCGCCTCTGCTTGTTCCCGGTAGGCCCTGTCTGGAGATGTTGCATCCATAGAAAAAATATTGCATCTGTAGAAAAAAATGTTGCATATCGTTCACGGTGATGTTACAAAATTTTCAACTTTTTTTTCTCCAAATGCTTTGTTTTGATTTGTGATGTTGCAACCATTGTCTAGTGATGTTGCAACCGTTGTCCGGTGATGTTACAACCGTTATCCAGTGATGTTGTAATCATTGTTCAGTGATGTTGTGACTATTACCGGGAGATGTTGCATTTCAGACCGTACGGTGGGAGGCTCCCACCCGTACGTCCGAGTCATAGTGCGACCCTTTATTGATGGGTATTGGTACCACTTGCCCGAGCCGTTTAAGCTAAGCCACTTTTAATTGAACCACCCATTTCTTATCCACTTGAGCATTTGTTTCTACCGTGCTTCTTTCTCTCCCCCAAAATTTCTTCCCCAAATCGCCTTAGCGCTCAGCCATCGGCCGCCTCGACTTCGTGCCCCGACCTCTTCTGTCGCCCCAGCTCCGCCGCGCCCCAGTCTTACTCTGTCCCCGACCGCCAAGCCTCCGCGTCCGGCCTCCTCCGTCGTGCTCGGCAAGACCGCCACCCAGCCCCGGCCTCCTCATGGCCCCCATTGCCCCCTGCACGACCTCCACGTGTCCGAGCCTCCCCACACCTGGCCACCTCCTCTGTCGCGATTGCTATGTTGTCCGAAGCTTAAGGCCGAGCGCATCGACACCGTCATTGAGGGCGATGCCGGTGAGTTGGTTGTTTGTCACTGTTATAGAGTTTTTTTTGTTCCAATAGGTGATTTAAGATGTGGGAGACTGTATTTGTTAGTGTTGCAGTAACAAATGATTGCAAATGAGCCTCTCCAGATGTTTCTATTTTTTGTTTTTGAGATGTTGAAATGTTGCATCTCTGTGCCCCTAAGTTCTTTTGCGACGTTGAAAAAAATGTTGCGACCGTTGAAAAAAATGTTACGACCGTTGAAAAAAATGTTGCGATCGTTGAAAAAAATAATGTATATGAATTCTGAGATGTTGCATCTTTTTTTATATATGTTGGCGTACTTTTCTAAATGTTTGTTTTGATTATGAGATTTTTAAGATATCTTCTTCTTTGAAATGTTGTATATGAATTTTTGATATATTGTAACAAGTGAAAAAAAACGATTAGGTCGAAGAGGCGCGTACTGACTGGTGCCCTAGTCGCACCCTTTATGGATCTCTCCCTCGCGACTCGAGCTCGAAGTCTCTTCATTTTGTTTTGGGTCACATGATCATGCGAAAGCGAGTTTCTAGGTCCCATCTCCCATGTCATTTGGTGTGAGAGCGGAACGGAATGGAATGGGTTTTCTTTTCTTGTGTAACGTGTTGCACCTGGCCGTCTTGTGTTTCTCTCTTTCCTTATTTTGCGACCACAGTGCAGGTTAATGGGATTTTTTTTAACTAGAGTGTCTGCATGCCTGATGTGGTTGTGTTTGGGCCTTTTATTTGTGTTGATCATGGTTGGTAAATAAGTAATACTTCCTTCCGACACAACAAAATATCATTTTGGACACGTCACAATCTTTAAAATGTATCTTTTACGACTAATTTATATTATAATAGATTTATAAAACCTAATAAGATTATATATTATGATATTACTTTTCGAGCCAAATGTATACATGTCATGTTTATGTATTCAATCTAAATATTAAAAAAGATATCAATAATCAAAGTTTACAAAGTTTGACTATCTGTACCTTAAAACGACTTCTTTTGTGATCAAAGGGAGTAACATAGCATATACAGATGGCAATGCATTGATGAAAAAAAAACAGTGAGTACTTGTGCCCTACATTATGCATGCATATTGCCCCTGGGGTAGGGGGCCACCTAGGCGTTTGCTAGACCCCACCAGTGCAAGAGATGGTGATCTTCTTTGTCAACAAAGTTAAGAGAAGGCGGTAGATGTCCAACATACCTCATCCGCGGCTCCGGCAAGGCTCCATGTAGTGTAACAACACACTCAAGATTAGGCAACTATAGCGTGTGACAACTCAATTAAAACTTGGTTGAATTGTATGGACTTTCAAAAAAAATTATTGCATTTTGTGAATTTACACACAAAAAAAAGGATGCATTTCAAAAGTCATATCAAAATCCTAGCCTTAAATGGAATTAATAAAAATCTACAAGAAAAGTTAAGTTCTAAAATCCTTCTAAATTTGAATTTTGCAATTCAAATTCATCTCAAGAATTTTCAAACAAAATTTCAAACCTTTCTTTCCCTCTCCTCCCCTCGAGCCGAAATCGAGCTCGCCAGCCCAGCTTCTCTTCCCCGTAGCCCGGTTTTCCTTTCCCCTCGCATGACCCATCTTCAGCGCCTCGGCTCGCACACGCTTGCCCACATGCCCGCCTCCTTTCTCCTCTCTCTTGTTTCGTGTGCGTCCCAGACTCCTAGCTGAACCATTTTCCACACCCTAGCTCGCTTCGCCAGGCCCCTGCCGAAGTCGTTGTCTTGTTCCTCGACCCACCATTAGCACCCCGCGACTGTTTATCTTCTTGCTTTCAAGGCCAAAGAAAGCTCGCTTCTCTATCTCTCTTCTTTGCTCGCCATCAATGCCAAACAATCGAGTGCCCCTGGCACGGTAGACCTCGAGCACCACCCCTCTCCTCCGCCACCTTGTCCCATCAAACCGCCAGCTCGCCAGGTCCTTAAAGCGCTCTCACGAGATTTCTTCGTGCGGCTGCGACAATGCCGCCACCTTCTCACCTCTCCGCCGCTATAAAACCCATCCCGAGCACATCACCATGAATGCCCCAACCTCCTCTATCATTTTCCCTCACCCACCGCCTCTCTCTCGCTCAATCGCCAGGGACAACTCGAAGACTGAGTGCCAGATCCACCATAGTACTCACCGTCGCGGCCCGTTCCTCACCACCCCGGTGAGCCCCGGCCTTCAAGATCATGCCCCTCGGCATCACCCTGTTCTCCTCTTGTTGATGCTCCTCTCCTTTTTCCAGTTGGGGCAAAAAAGCGTCGGAGCCCCCTTCGCCTTGCCATCGGAACAGTGTCGCCACCGAGCCCCTTCTGACGAGGATTGTTGACCAGTCAATTATCCAAGTATATCTTTATTCGCTTATTAATAAGTAAGCACGGTTTTGCTGGGCCCAAGTTAGCTTTCTGGGCCCAAGATCAATCGAACAGTCGGTTCTGGGAGGTGAACGTTCGAGAGGAATCTCATCCTCAGGTTGATCCAGCTGTACTAGACGGAAAACTCCTCTAGCTGGATCAATGTTGGTATTCTGCGGCTCCTAAGACATTCTATGAGTCAGGATCTATATTGATAAATTTAAAGAAAAATTATCAGGATAGAAATCTTACCAAGGTGCGATCACCTTCATCTTGAGTTTCAATGGTCTCATGGATCACCCCCTCTGAACGACTGGTCTCATGGACCACCTCCTCAGAATGACTGGTCTCACGGACCACCTCCTCTGAACGGTTGGTCTCGTGGACCACCTCTTCCGTTCGATCCTCTTGAGTAGACCTCTCCGTCCGGACCTCCATGTCCAGCGGTGCCTCTTGGGACGTCTCTGCAGTTGTCACCAAGACATCTAGGACCACTTTCTTAGTGGTCCTAGGAGGTCCTTCCATCAACAGAATTTCTTCTACCGGGGATTCTTCTGCGGCCAATGCAATTGGTGGCGAATTTTGCTCTTGAGCAGTCAGTTGACCTCTTTCCGGGTCTGACGGCAAATCAAAGCTAAGAGAAAAGAAGAGGTTAATCATTTCAAAACCAAAATTATAAAGGTATAATCGAAGAACTTACTCGATTTCAAAGCTGCTTTCACTAAAGAGCGACATAAAGTTCTCATTTACAGTGAAAGTGGGTCCTCTCCTTTGCTCTACCGAAGAAGGAACTAAGGCCAGGGAGGTCTTTGGTCTTGGAACCCTCTGAAGAGGGTTCTCCTCTTCTGATTATTCTGATGATCCTTCACCCTAGACCACCCCAGCCAAGAAAGTTGATATAGAAGACACTGGTTGGGGGTTAGAGACATATCTAGAAATGAGAGTCTTGGCTTTTATTTTTGGTACCTTTCGGGTGGAAGATCTTGGAAGAGCAGGAACTGAGGCAAGAGGTATTGGAGAAGCTAATGTTGAGACAGATGTGGGTTTTATCTTCTTTGGTGCAACAGGAGGTCTGGAGGTAATCCTTGCACTCTTTGCCAGAGAAGGAGAAGAGTTCGCACCGACATCTGAGATGGGACGTTTCTTTGATGTCACCTGTCCAGAAATATAAAAATTAGATATAAGTGGTAAATTTACTTATGTTTGATTAATTTCAATGAATACTTACCACTGTGCGATCTTTCCTCAGTGATAAAGTTGTCTCAATCAAGCTTGGGGACTGTTCCTCTAAATCTATTTGTTCCTTTTCTAGAACCCGATCCTTTAATAGGACCGAGGTCCTAACTAGGACCTCATCATCTGAGAGAGCTGCAATACAATAAAAGTTACTTACTTTTACTATGAAATTCAGTTCAAGTAAAAGATCTGAGTAAAATACTATCATTCTCAGGAACATCACAGTTACAAGATAACATCTCTTTCTTCTGAAAAGGAAAGATCTTGTTCTTGAGGAAGTCGTGAACAATCTTTCGTCTAGATAGGCCTCCTTCCACTAGGTTACTGATCACCAGGACCACTTTCTTCTCATCTTTTGAAAGCTTAATGTCCTTATCAGTAGCCTGGTTCTTGGAGGACCACTCCGGTGGTGCACTACGATTGTAAGTAATTCTACTTTCTTTCGGAACTTCGGAATAAAATCATTCCTTGTTCCATGACTGGTTGGAGTCTTTGGTAGCCAAAAAAGGGAACATTGTCTTATTGGCATCTTGAAATTTAAAATAAAAGGAGCCCAAAGCACCAGCACCTTTCTTGTTGCAGATAATCTGGTAATAAAACCTAAACAAACGCAAACTAGGGGCTATCCGTAAAAATGCCTCAAACATATGGGCAAAAACACTAAGTACCAGAACTGAATTCGGTACAAGGTGAACCAATTCAATTCCATAATGGTTAAGAACTTTGATCAAAAATCACTCTCAGGCAAGCGGAGGCTTGCGCGGAGGTAAGGCACGAAGAGTATCGTGAAACCAGCCGGAGGGTTTGGTTCAACCTCTCTCCCCGGTGCATGCCACTCGATGAGAGCCTTTTCAGGAAGATGTCCATCTTGCTCCAGTCCTTGGAGCTCCTCTGCTGTCAGCATCGATGATCTCCATCTCGCCATTGTCTGGATTCAATGGCGGACTGTAGGTTCCTTCTTTTCGAAGGTTCGCGGAGGATGAAAGGTACACGGTGAAAAGGAAAGTGAAAAGCAACTAGGGTGAAAGTGTGCCTGAGGAGAGGTAAAAATCCATATTATACCCTTAGCACGGATTTGCTGGGCCCAAGTTAGCTTTCTAGGCCCAAGATCAATTGAACAGTCGGAAGGTGGGCCTATAAAGTCTTTTCTTTAACCGTCCCTAAAAACTCCCTCCGGAGGCCCAGCAAGACCTCCTCCAGACTTCTGCGAGACCTCCTCAAAGACCTCTCCAAGACATCTCTAGGACCTCTCCCCCACAGAGGAGGTCCTAGAGGGCAGTTACCCACGTGCAATTAATAGTGGTTGCACATGGAGATATCAACGATAACGGTCATCACGAAGGGACACGACGATTGGCTCGAAGAGGCATCACTGCTAATAACTGCCGACTCTTGTAAAACTATAAATAGCCCGGCCTGTGTGCCCTTGTAACATAGATTCACATGCAAGCCCTAATCCACGTGTATTCACAGCCACTTTCCTTGTAATCAGAGCATACTCTTTGCAATACACATTCTCCATTTTGAGTCTCTTGGCAAACAGATAGTACTCTCCATATTCCTTTATTATATTCTTGTTTGTCCGTTCTGTAACGAGAGTTTCAGACGCCGACACCTTCTTTCTCTTCTCGTCACCGATGAGCTCTTCCCTCCTTTCTTAGTTCCAAATCTTGTTCTGCGCTTCCGCGAGCTAGATAGGCTAGTTAGTGTAGCCGTTTGACCTCTGTAGCACCGCCATCGCATCGGTCATCTTCCTTGCTGCCGGTTGCCACAGTCGTGCTACTCCCGTGCACCTTTTAGCACGCCGCCACCATAGATAGCATCGTGATAGCAAGGAGAAGCTCCCCCGAGCATTGGTTAGTTGCCAATAGCATCGTAGAAACAAGTTCCTCCATAGCACAATAGCGTCGCCGTTGCCTCTCCATCACGCCGCCACCACTGTTAGGTCCACCGTAGCCATCGCAACCCATTTTGCCCCTCCCAGCTGTCAACCAAGCCCTGCCTCGCCGACAACGAGCTCCACTCGAGCCGATCACGTCATTCCCCTGTGCACTCCTCCATTCTGAGGATTTGTGCTAATATAAACATACAACCCCTCCCTTAGAAGCCTTTCATCTATATAATTACATTTGCAGTGAGGACTTGTTGAGTACTCTTATACTCATGGTTGCTCAAACATGTGAATTCTGACAATGAAGCTGAAGACCTGGTGTATGCATATTTCTATGCATCCAACTAGGGATATGAAGATGGTGTTAACTAGGTCCTAGCCCTAGTCGTTTCCTATGGCAATGCATGGAGGCCACACTCTTTTGATGTTCTTTCCGCTGCTACTTTGACCTATTTGGCATGTCGGGCCGTTCTATAAACTTTGGCCTTAAGGCCTATTCACCTGTTTTATAATAATACTTAAGTATTGTGTATGTGTGTGCTTGTATGGATGTGATATTCACCGATAACAGTATTGTGTGAGCTAGCTACTAATTATGAGACTGGTTTAGAATACACAGAAGGTTTGAATGGAAATTCGGGTCCTCACAAAAGACATGATGTTCGATCGTCATTGAGATTCCAAAGTCACTATGACACTGAGATTCCACTAGCTAGACGGTGACAGTTAGACAAAAGGGTGAAGTTTCTAAGGAAAGCTTTCATGGATTCACAGGTCAGTGCCATCAACATGCTGGAGAGTAGATTGTACATCCATCCACAAAAGTTAACCATTAGAAAGAACAAGTCCTTCCAAGGAAAGGTTAACCCCCTTATTCTACTATGAGACCATTGCTAGAAACTGAAGTTGTCTCCGTTGTGATGTATCCGTGCTACTTGTAATAATCCTGCCTAACCTTGGTTGAGTCGAATTGCTAACTCAATCCCACTAGCTGCGGAGTAGTGCTGGTCGAGCCATGATGCTGGCAAAATCCTAGTTGTCCATTTGTTGTTCTAGTGCATTGCATTCAATCGCTCGTTCATTAGTTGCTTGTTTGTGCACTCGGTCGTTCGGTGCTAACGCTATAGAACTGGAACTCTTAATAACCTTTAGAGACCTTTCATCTAGGCATCAATTGCGTTGCATTACATGAGTTCTTCTCTAAAGGAAATCAAGTTTTGAAAAATTAGTTAAAAGGGGAAATGTATGTGCAATCTTGGAGTACATTTTTTTTTGTTGGAGGCAAATGTTTTAATTTGAGAAAAATCATAGGTATAAATAATTTTCAAAATAACATATTCTCTATATTCCTGCTAACTGTTAGAACTGAACCGGTCACCGAGGCACAATTTTAGCAGAAAAGAGCATTCCAAGCAAAATAGGGAAAATGCATTTTTGGTTTCAAAAATAATTTTAGAAGTTAGTTTTTACAAAAAAAAAGGTATAGTATTCGGTCACTTTGCAAAAAAAAAACTTGTGCTTTGGACATTTTACAAAATGGTCCTTATTTATTTTAAAACCCGAAAAGAGAAAAGTAGGGGCATCCGTGAAAATTGTTTTCATATTTAAAAATATTTCAAAATCAGCTTTGGAGAGCTCCAATGAACTACCAAAAATACCCTTTGACCATCCAAGTTTTTCCAAAATGACATAGGAAGTGTTTTTTTTTACCATTTTACCCAAATGCAAGGAGTCCCATGAGGTGTCCCTTGAGGTGGAAATAGCACAATAAAACCAGGATTTCCATTTCACAAAGTTAAATAAAATTATTTTGAGGATTCCAAAGGAAGGAACTCATAAGTAATGCATCATATCATCTAGTAGCCAGTTAGGTATTTTGCTCCATGAGACCATTTGCATTTGCTCATTTTGGCCAAGGTGAGCTCATCCCTCTACTTCTTATCTCCTTATTTCTTGATTCATGGATCATGCTTTGCATATTTTTGCCATGGAAAGGGAAGGGAGTAATGACTAGAAGGACAAGGGAAGAAGGAAGCCAAGCCATCAAGCATCTCATAGTCATCATCATCACCATCATCTCGTCTATTCATTATCATTATAATCAACCATCATCTCTTTGCATCAAGGTGTGTATCAAGAATGCTTGTAAACTTAAGAATGCTATAGAAAGTAAAAAATGGTTAATGATGCTTTATGTGATAGATGTGTTTTAGATGCTTGATGTGTGTTTTGCCTTGGAGACTAGTATGTGTAGGTGCTAGTTCTTGCTCTCATATTTTCATTTCATCGTCGAGAAATTATCAGGGATCTTGCATAATATCATGTTCTTATCATTTTTGCCATAATTTCTTTTAGCAAGAATCTGCTTGTCATCATTCTGGAAATAACTTGCGTGTATAGGATTTCTATTTTCAGTTTTTGCAATAGGACATCATGTGTAGCTCTAGTATGTGAGAACAAGGACATGCTAGAATGTGTATCAAATGTATAGCATTGCTCAGTTTATTATTTTTATCCATCATTGCTTTGACGCCCCGGCCAGAGGCCACCCGAGAGACCTCCAAGATCTCCTCGGAAGTCCATCAGGACCTCCTAGGAGATCCAGAAGGGCCGCCCAGGGGCATCTCCACGACAGCCCAGGAGGTCCAGCAGGATCTCCTAAAGGTCTGGAGACCTGACCGAGAGGGAGTGTGAGGCACAGGGAGATCACCACAGCCACGAGCCAACTCAGGAGAGGTCGAAGGACCAATCCTGAGGAGGTCGTGAGACCTGAGGTGGCCCAAGTCCTCCCACGACTAGTCCCGAGGGAGGTCGTGGAGGGTTGGGATCACCCCAAAGACCTCCCACGACCAGACCCGAGGGTGGCCGTGGTGGTCAGGGATCACCCCATGCTTCCCCGTGTGAACCGAGCTAGTCCCAAGGATCAACAGCTAGCTCTTCACAGCATACAACAGTGGTACCATACACTTCAACGAGAGCTTTATTAATAACAACAAAGTTGATTACAATGGGGAGGCTTACAAGCCAACAAACCAAAATACAGCGGAAGATAAACATAAAGACCATCCGATACACCACAAGCAATCGGCTGGAGGGCGCATCCTAGTGGTCCAGGACCACTAGGTCCACAGCAAGATCATCTCAAGCTTCCATTCCTGCTCAAAAGATTAATTTCAAGCAAAAGTGAGCACAACAACTGTGCTCGCAAGTTACACCCGTCAAATAACAGAATGACATGCATAATGGATATATCATAGGCAGGTTGATATGGTTAATTTGCATAAAGCCAAGTTTATTTCAATTACAAGTACTAAGTTCAAGGCAATTACAATAAGTAAAATTTTCATTTTGCAAATCTCAGTTTTCAGTTGGATAACATTCATCACAAGTGGTGAAGGATACCCTCCTGTCACAAGGCTTCCTGCCCAACCCATTTGGATAGAAATCCAAAAACCATTTTCACAAGTCCTTTGAAAACAAAACCCACATTTAACTTTGAGCAGCTTTGCTAGCATGTCCATAACCGTGGACACGACTATTCGAATAGTTTTACACTCTGCAGAGGTGTGCAGCTTTACCCACAAGACACGAGTTCTCTAGTTTGTCTGGCATCCGGGGTGCCACCACTCACTACCGAAAGTAAATGGTCTAGAACTCATGATAAGGCCTTTACAATGCATCGTTCCACCGCAGTCCACCCCACTAAGGTTTCACCCCACCCTACGGATAGCTACTCTGCAGAGGTCGAGGGCCCCCTCTTGAGCCAGATGAGTAACAAAATAGTCATGAAAGACATAGTCATAAAAGACAGGCCGTAAAAGACCATCCCACGTGCAAACAGGATCAACCGCAATGGAACTTTGCAAATTACTCAGCCAGGTCCACCCCATCCTGGACATGTGGTTGCATGGAAAGGCATAGCAAAATACACTCGCAAACCGGTCCTTAACTGACTTGGGTAGCCAACCACAAACCCAAGGGCATCGTTCGACCATAAAGGCACGATCTTGTGCATAGACTCGCACCAACCAAACAACCAGTGCCGCCCAAGTCCAAATCCATTTTCCATTTCATTGCTTTTCAAACCTCCATGACACACCAATGCCATGGTCATTTGTAAAACCTCCATGACACACCAATGCCATGGTTAAAATCATTTAGACATGTGATATTTTTGGCCAAAACTTCCCAAATCAAGATTCTTTTCTCTAAGCATGACTAAGCTTTACTTTTTAAAAGGGCCCTGGTCCTTATTATTGCATAAAACCAGGTTTGGCCTAGGGTGACAACATGTTCGGTTCAAGATCGACAGTGGTCATACAAAGAAATTAGGCATAACTATGAATTTAAAGACAAGTATTGAAATAACTTAGTAAAGTAAGCATGTATTAACATTTGAAATGGAACATATATGGGGTGAAATAATGGGTGCAATATGATCAAGAGTGTAACTTGCCTCCTGCTCGAAAGCTTTATAGGTCTTCTCCCTTACAAAGCTTAGGTTCACCAGCGACGTCAAGGTCTACAAGTTAAAACAGCGCAAATCAAACCAAAGCCAAGTAAAAACCAAAAGAACTCCAAAGAAACATAAAATTAGAGCCAACAGAGAGGTTTGATGGTCAGGAGGAGATCCAAAGAGCTGACTAGGGGAGGTCCGACGGTTGGGGAGAGGATCCTGAGAGCTGACCAAATGAGGCTCGATGGTTAGAGGGAGATCCCGAGAGTAAACTGAGTGAGCCAAGAGCTAAAATGAAGAAAGGGGCAAAGGAAGAGAGCTGGCCCAAGCTTATATTGCCAGAGCTACTGGGAGGTCCAAGGGCACACGAGGTCAAGAGCAGGTGTGGGAAGAGATGGGAGCAGGTAAAAGATGAGACAAATGATGGCTTGGTGTTGTAAAAAAGTGGTAGCATTTAATGCGACACAACAGTCATTAAATGCTTGCAGACTTCTAAGTGCTAAGGACATGGTCAAAGGATAAAAAAAAGTGGGCGTGACTGACAAATGGAGCTAGTCAAAGCCCAAAGGGGAGGTCCTGCGGAGACCTTGGGGAGGTCCCGTAGAGGTTAAGGGAGGCCCTCACCCACGGGGGGGGGGGAGGTCTGAGCATAGGACCGGAGGTCCTGACCGCAAGGTGGCCTCAACCCGCAAGGGAGGTCCTTGCAAAAAGATCGAGGGGGAGGTCTAGAGGGCTAAGAGGTCCAAGGGACGGGAGGTCCCGATCCGATCCACAAGGGAGGTCCCGACGGCCGATCCACAAAGGGGGGGTCCCGACTCGAGATCCACAAAGGGAGGTCCCGATGGTCGATCCACAAAGGGAGGTCCCGACGGTCGATCCACAAAGGGAGGTCCCGACGGTCGATCCTCAAAGGGAGGTCCCGACGGTCGATCTCAGAGATACTGGGTAGGCTACGATAGCAACAATTCAAAATTTCTACCACGTAAACCAGAAGCCAAGCAAGAAGATGATCACAGATCGTTACCACTAGACGCCAGAGCGGCGAAGAAGTGTCGGAGCACCGTCCGATGAAGAGCGCGCCGATGTATCGATCATAGTCGATCGTCCGCGCCCAAAGACATTGATGCAAGATGGTCGTGGTCGATCGTCCGGCGTCCTCGTGAGTTGATCGTCTCCTCCAAAGACTCTCGGTTCCTTGCGAAGATCGCGGATCGCCCTTAAGCGCAACAACGAGAAGCGCCTCTATGGTATCCACACGCCCGTGGAAGGAACAACCGACGCGGTGTGCTAGCACCAAATCGCACGGCAAGGCTCTCAAGAAGATGGCGGCTAGGGTTTCAGAGGGCAACTCGTGTCAACTCCCTTTGCCAACCTTTCATGCATCTCCTTATATAGTGCCCCGTGACGGATCCTATCCAAACACGCTATTTAATCATATTCAGATCGGGTTTGTTCCAACCTGCTAAGTGTGTGACCCATTAGGTTCATGTGCGCCTCGGTTGTGACTCGTAAACCCTTTCCGCCACGAGTTGTAGCAGCTCCTAACAGACATAACGATTCCTAATACACACAAATTATATGGGATGAACCTTAATGCAATATGATCTACGACACTGTGTCCTCATCACTTACGACTGTGTCCTATCTCTATATGACCGCCAGATTCGATCACGACCAACTCGTAACTCCTTACGACTTGGTTTCAACCACTCGTGATTACGCTCGATCAATCTACGACTTGCTTGTATCTCCATACGACCAATCCGTGGTCGGTCGAACTAAGCGACCTACTCATGTATTCTCCTTTGCCTCACGATATCCGGTTGAACTCCGTGAGATGTTGTGTCATCCATGGACTGCTCAATGCTTTCTCGATCGAGTATCGGATAACCTCATGTGGTCGAACTCTTCGACCACCAAAGGGCATGGCCATGCACTTTCTTTATCCGACCACTTCGAGGGCCCGAGATATCTCTCTGTTATGTTAGGAGGGCAAATCCCATATCCCACCAAATACATCCCTCTCGCATGTTTCATAGCATACCCGAAAGCTACCTTTATAATCACCCGATTCTGACGGCGCTTGGCAACCCCTAAGAGTGCTATTACACATGTAGGAAACCATGCCGATCTCGTGTCTAAGGATTATACATCATCATTGCTTGAGACCAACTAACGACACATAGAATCATAACAATCTCAATAGTGTCTCAAGGTGGGTCTTATCCAACACCATGTTCTCTAACACGTGTCCACATTATTGATTCGATATCCCTATATCCATGACCGTGAAACGTGGTCATCAATCAATACATGTGTTTGGTCGAGAGTCACTAGTGTTCCACCAAAGGACTTTCGACCGTGGATATTTTTAGAATGACATCATCATAAGTTAAAAAGAGCTTCACCAACAAGTCACATACTCGTTAATCTTCATGACTGATGATTCATTCAAGGAACAAGATAACATATTATCAAATATTGTGAACATAATGAAATATAATCATCTCTATGATTGCCTCTAGGGCATATTTCCAACAAGATCCTCAAAGGGGAGGTCTCGACGGTCAGATCCTCAAAGGGGAGGTCCTGACGGTCAGATCCACAAAGGGGAGGTCCTGACGGTCAGATCCACAAAGGGGAGGTCCTGACGGTCAGATCCACAAAGGGGAGGTCCTGACGATCAGATCCTCAAAGGGGAGGTCCTAACAGTCAGATCCACAAAGGGGAGGTCCTGACGGTCAGATCCTCAAAGGGGAGGTCCTGAAGGACACGGGGAGGTCCAAACACTTGGGAGGTCTAGACCTAAGAAGGTCTGGACCAAAGAAGGCAACACAAAGGAGGTCTGAACCCTTAGATCTAAACAAAGGGAGGTCTGGACCATCAGATCCAGACGAAGGGAGGTCTGGACAGAGGGGTTTCTAAGGGAGAGGGATCCTACAGAGGAGATTCATAGAAAGTGGTCCAAAGGAGGTCTTGACGATCAAGATAAACTCAAAGGTGATCCTGATGGTCAAGAGAAGATCAAAGAGATCTCGACGGTCAAGACCAACACAGGGGAGGTCTCAACGGTCAAGATAAATCCAAAGGAGATCTTGACGGTCAAGACCAACACAGGGGAGGTCTCAACGGTCAAGATGAAGCCAAAGGGAGGTCTTAGCGGTCAGGATGAACCCGGGGAGGTCCTGACTGCCAAGATGAAGGGCCAAGGAGGTCCTTAGGGACCCGGGGAGGTCCAAAAGAACACAGGAAGGGGCAGAGGGATACAGGGAGATTCAAATGAACACAAGGGAGGTTCAAATGAATATAGAAGATATTCCAATGAACACAGGAAGGTTCAAAAGAACACGCGAAAAGTTTAGGCGAACACAGGAGGTCTACATGAACAAGAGGGAAGTTCAAGTGGACACAGGGAGGTCTAGATGAACTAAAGGAAGGTTCCAAATACAAGGGTAGTCTAGACACAAAAGAGGTCTAGACACACAAGAGAGTTCCAGACACAGGGAGATCTGGGCTCCAAGAGATGGCCAAATTAAACAAGGTGGAGGTCTGGGCATAAAGAAATGCTCAAACAAGAGAGAGATCCAAAAGGGGGAATTCAACCCCAAAGTTTAGATTTCAGAGATCAAGAATATTTGAAACACAAACCTGAGCTTAGGACATCTCAGGGGTAATTGTGACCCGAAGGAGAGGTAACTGTTACAAACTACCGACCTTAAAAGGAATCTCGTCCCCGAGATTCGGAGAGGCTAGAGAGAAAGATAGATATAGGATAAATGAATTGAGAGATAGAAAGTGTCTATCTTCAAGTTGGCTTTTTGTCTACGGTCTTGAGTTGTTTGAAGTTTTGAAGTATCAATCCATTCTTCAAGTCCTAGGTGCATCGATAGGTTAAGTGTCCAAATGGATTGTTAGAGAAGAGGAAAATAGCAAAAGGTGAGAGAGAAAGCTATGAGGAGAGAAGTCTACCCATTTAAAGAAAAAGTTGTACACAAGATCAAAAGATCTACGTACGACGTACGAAAAGAAAATATACTATACAATACAACGTTCTACTCGATCGATAATCGTAAATTGGTGAAACGACTCAATACACAGAATGAGTCTTGGACAAACTTAAGCTATATGGTTTGGCTGACATCGCATCTTCTGCTTGAGGTCTTCGATGATTCTTGTATGATGATGCCTTCCTGACAGCTTCAGGTCTTGTAGTCTTGAACGTAAGGGTTAAAACGTGTTGACCATCTATAGAAATTTATAAGGGAGAGAGGGTCTATTTAACATTATAAAATGGTGAAGAGAGAATTAGGTAAGAAAGAATTGCTATAGAGAAGCTATAGATAGATGACCAAGATGAGGAGAGAACAATTTATTTTGCTTGTTATATAAAATAATTTTTGAAGATTTCATCTAACGGCCATTCTAACTAGGTCACAACCTACAGTCGATATGGCTCTGATACCACTTTGTAGGACCCGGGATTAACACCCCAAATCCTCTGTGCATTTCTGAACTAGTCCCATGATCAGTAGCTAGTTCACACAGTAAACAGATATGGTAACGTCCATAAATCGCACAAATATATTAATAATATTCAACAGAGTTAATTACAAAAGAGGCTTACAAGCCAACAATAAATAACACAGCGGAAGACGAAGAAGTAATGGAGTCCAAATTGATTCGCCACAGTAATCGATCGGGTAGCGCCCTAGTCGTCGAGATCCACACCGGTGGCAAAGTCCTTCTTCTCTTAAATTTATTTACAATAAGCAAGGATGAGCACTACTACCGTGCTCGCAAGTTACACCCGTCAAGTAACAGATTTAATGCATGCATAAAGGATATTTCAAAGGAAGGCTTATTGGTTGAATTTGCATAAAGCAGCATTTTCTTTAAATACTTGTACTAAGTTCCAAAGCAGTTATTCCATAACTAAAATTCATTTTATAAATCAATTTTATAGTCAGATAACATTCACACATGAATAGTGAAGGATACCCTCCTATCACAAGGCTTCCCGCCCAATTCCCATTTGGATTGAAATCCAAAATCATTTATGTCAAATCATTTTGAAATCAAAACCAAAGTATAACTTTGAGTGGCTTTGCTAGCATGTCCATGACCGCAGACGCGGCTATTCGAATAGTTTTACACTCTGCAGAGTTTGTACAGCTTTACCCACATGACACGAATTCTCCAGTTTGTTCGGCATATATCTATGCCACCGCTCACTACCTTAGGTAAGCAGTCTAGAGTACGTGACAAGGCCTTTACAAAGTTCTACCTTAAAGTATTTATGCTCGCTAAGGTTTCGCTTCCATTGATCGACCATCCTCCCGAGCCCCTCTTGCGCTTAGGTGGGACTACTTCTCGATCGACACCCACACAAACAACACGGCAGAAATAACAATGAGGTATCACTAATTATTAAGCTAGGTCCTACTCCCCATACTGAGGACATGTGGTTGCACGGTGAGGCATAGCCCATTATAGGCATAGCAAAGGAACACTCAAAGGCCGGTCCTTAATTGACTTGGGCGACTTCCAAATTAAACCCTGGGCCTTAATCCTAACCAGATTAATCCCGTGCATAAACCTGCACCAACCTTTCATCCATTTCGCCCAAGTCCAAACCATCACTTTATTTCATTTTTCAAAGTCATTTATAAACTTCCATAACACACCAATGCCATGGATACAATTTAAACAATATTTGATTTTTGGCTGAAATTCCCCCCAAATCAACATTTTTGGTCTAAGCATGTCTATGCAACATTTTCAAATGTTCCTAGTTCATACTATTGTATCAACTAGGTTTTATCTAGGGTGACAAGGGGTGAGGGATTCAATGTCAAGGTATTGTCAAGTATGAGACCGGTAAGTGAACCATCCGTACTGTGATCATCCAATCCCCAGCAATTGTAAAATCCTATACTCCAATATCAATTAGTCCAATTTACACCATATACGTCTATTTCTATAATCCAACTTCAATTGATCCAACATCTAACTATACTCTAATTCTATAATTCGATATCCATCAATCCATTATTTCTAAATAAACTACTTCTACTAATTCAACATCAATCCAATGACTATGTACTCCTATAATCAAATTATCGGATAATCCGATATCCAATAACAATCTATTTCTATAATCTATTCTTCGATAATCCATTATCAACAATTATCTACTCATAGAATCTAATCAAGTTTTATTTCTATAATCCCACCGAGATTTAATCCTATAATCCAACATCCAAGCAAATCAATATTCTACAATGACTACTTCTATAATTCAGTCTTAAAAGTCCAATATCAATAATTAACTATCTCTACAATTCAATATCCATCGTTCACTTATTTCTTCATCCGTTAATAATGCATTCCTATGATGCAATCTCCAACAATTATTCTACCCTATAATCCAACAATCAACAATTGCATAATTGTATAATCAATATCTAAGCATCATGTATTCATATAATCTAATACCTAATAATCACGTGATTCTATAATTCAATATCCATCCATAATGTATATCTACAATCTCATGTCCATCAATTGTGTAATCCTATACTTCCATCTCCAATATTCTGATGCCCAAAAATATATTTCTATAATTTAATCTCAACAACAAATCAATTTCTTTAATTTCATATCCAACGATCATGCTATCTTATAATCCAATATTTTCACTTTCTACCTCCAGTATATATATCACATTCGGAATGGTTCTCCATATGGTCTATACCGATAGTAAATGGCTATACACAGGAGTTGGGAATAACTATAAAGCTTAAAACAGGTATTTAAATTACTTGAATATAAATACGCATGCAATAATAATTTAAAACAGAATTTAAATAATTTAAAATAATGGGTGCAATATGGTCAAGAATGTAACTTGCCTTGCTTGATTATTCGATGTTCTCAAACAGTGTCGAAATTCGGTCGTCCGAAGTCGTCGAAATCTATACGCGTAAACGATCCGAATTCAAATAAAATCCAAATAAAATCCAAAAATTATAAAATAAATACTAGAAGTAGAGAATGAATTTAGATAAATTTAGGAGAAAGAATCGATGGATTTGGAGTTTGCATGTGAGAGAACGAATTTTTGGAAGGAATTAAATGGACATGTATGAAGTATTGACTAGAAGTGCATACTGTTCATTGTCTTCAACCTTCAGCCGACAACAGCTTGGAAAAAGAAGAAATGGCGCCATGAAGAAGGTGGTGCTCCAGCAGGGTTCCGGCAAAGAGGGAGGAAGCACCGCGTAGAACGCGAAGCCGCGATGTCGGGGAAGTAAACAACGTGGCCGGAGCTTGCTCGACTGTGACACAATTCGCAAAGAAATGAGCTTCAGTCTAAGATTCGGATGGCGACGTTGCCGGCAAACGACGGCGTTCTGACGACTGGCGAGGGGTGTAATGGAGAGAGGGGGTGACGGGGATGCCAGTGCTCACCTCGGTTGTGGAGGAACGCGTACGGATGGCCGGAGGCGAGGATGACGACGTCGGTGCGGCTTGGGCTCACGATGGCGATGATGCCCCGGCGATGCTCCGGCGAAGGCGAGGGGAGCACGGCGTAGAGAACGACGTCGCGAACCGGCGGTGGTGACGTGGATGTAGGAGACCCACCGGAGGCTGCGCTAGAGGTGGCGGCGCGCTATGCCAACAAATGATAAAACTCGAATTCGGCGAGCTCACGAGAGAGGGAGGAATGGGTGGCAGCGTTGGGTTGAGTGAGGAAAGGGCGCCGGCTTCCTTTTATAGGGGCTAAGGGCACCGGGCGCGAGGCGACGGGAGATCGTGGCGGAGGCGTCGGCGGCGCTTATGGACGTGGCGAAATCGTGTGCGAAGAGAGAGAACGTGGGGAGGAGGCTGGGGCGCCGGTCGTCGCGACGTCGCTGGGTCTCGTGGGTGGTTGAGGTGGTCATTATGAGCTCGGCTCGGCAAAGAATGGTGGATCTTGTTTTTGCAGCCCGACAAGAAGGAAGAGAGGAAAAAGGAGATGGCGCGGTGGTGGAGATGACCGGCGCGAGGAGCGGCATGATCGGCGGCGTGGCGGAGTTGGGGTCGGCCATGGGGGCGGCTCGGCCAGGAGCTCGGTCATGGCTGGTTCACGGTTGAAGAAAGAATGCACAGAGAAGAAAAGTTCACGTGAGGAAGAAGATGGCTAGGAGAGAGAAAGAAAAGGATATAAAAAAAATAAAGAGGGTGCAAATGGATAGTTGAAATGAAGAGGAGTGTTGGCAGCCATGCAATGTTGTGTTGGAGTTAAGCGTGCATGTCATGGGGGCAGCCTATGGATGGGTGACCCGATGGGAAGGGCGTGTTAGAAAATATATATATTTTTTAATATGTTTTTTTTAAATCACTGTTCACCGATGATGGACAGTCCGAACAGGTCAAGGCGTATGTTTGGACTGGTCCAAACCCTTTTTTATATATATATTTATTTTTGAAATAAAGATTAAGCAATAATTCAAATATTTTTAGACCATAGCAAATAGAGTCCAAAAATTCTAGAAAAATTCAAAAAAAATCCTAGAATTAATTTTCACTTAATAAAATTATTTCCAACTTAAAGTTGGCTATTAATTTTGCAAATAAATTATTTTGGGTTTAAAATATTTAGGAAAAAGCTTTAAAAAATCCGTAAAATTTCAGAAATTAATTTAATTTTTATTTTTTAAATTTAACTCAAATAAAACTTCAAAAACTTTAATAAATTTTATTTTTGACTTTTAAAACTTTAGAAATTCAAATAAAGCAATCAAACTCTTTCAAATTTCGAAAGTCCAACAAAATAATAATTTTATTAATTTTAATTTGGTAACAGAACTTTGGGCTGTTACAATAGCGGTGGAGGCGACATTTGGAGCTAGGGCGAGGAGGTCAGGGTAGCGGTGGTGACGTTATGGTCGACGACGTCTCAAAGAAACGAGATAGAGAAAGAGAGAGGTGTGTGTGTGCGGGTAGTGTGGTGTGTGTACGTGGGTGTTGGGCCGATTGGGCCGGCCCAACAGGGTGAGTGAGTTTTCTTCTTTCCCTTTTCTTTTCCAAAAATCTTTCCTTTCCAGAAATAATTAAAATAAATAAAAACATATTTTATAAGTAAATAAAATTGTTAATAAATCTACTTAAATTAATTATTCAATTTAAAATGTAAAGTAATTTAAAATTAATTAGTTATTATTTTCAAATTGAATAATTATATATATATGTATATATAAAATCAAACAAACCAGTCAAAATTAGTCAATTAGGCTTTTATAATAAAGTAAAACTCCTTTCTAATTAAATAAAGTACATAAGTACTTTTAAAATCCTATTAATCAGATTTCTTAATAAAAGGGAAAACATTTTCTTTCTTCAAATAAAAATTTCCTTATTTTCCCTTTTCTTTTCTCCTTCAAAACCTTAGTATTTGGAGAGAGGGGGTGTTGTTCGATCAAACGATAGCCTAAGACGTGCAGACTTGGTACCAACATCTTCACTGTTTTCATTTGGTTCTTAGTCCATATCAGACTCTGTTGATGTTTTTTAGGAGTCAAAGCATCGGGGAAGTTCTTACTAAACCTAAGCCTCAACACTCCAATGCGTGTTTCTCAGGCAAGTTCAACACCTTTGATCATACTGCTATGATTTAATTTCAGTATAATTACTTGCAATCTAGTATATGCTATCGCCCGTAGGTCAGATTTACTTTTTAAACCCTAAATCAATATGGCATCTGGATTTGGTTATATGATGGTCGCTAGTATGGCTGGTAGTTGGAATCATTGGTATGTTTTCATGGAAGTGTTGTAATTCCACTACATATCATATAAGGACTAAGCAACAACTGCCATAAGGCATTCAAGCGTCATTAACTCGCGCTAACCACATACCTAGTTATCCGGACTTTGCCAAGTAATTGTTCTGAAATATTTATCTCTGGGTGGGATTAAGGACTCTGTGCTTCTGCGGAAGCTAGGATTAAAGACTCTGTGCTTCTACGAAATCTAGATGGTGGAAGTTGTAGCCTTTTCCCAGAGATATACTCTGATGGGATATTGGAAAGGCATTGTGAGCTCCTAGTCTTGGCCACACACTAAAAGAAGTGTGCATGTCCTATCGACATTAAAGACTAGAGATGTGTGTGGGTACAATAGCGCAACCTCTGTAGAGTTCTTCTGCAAAGCAAAAATGTGACTATCGCTGCTTGGTTTTGGGAAGAAATTGTGCTGTGGTAGGAAATGGAACTACCAGAGCTCTGCCTATGGTGTCTCATGAACAGTAGAGAATTCATAGCTAAAACTTGATAAATTTGACAACGAATGTTTGAGAAAACTATCTAGCACATTCTCAAGGACGCGAGTCCTTGACTTGTATAGGCTTTTTGTATAATTGCATAGTTAGAGCGTATAATTGGTGGCTTGCTATGGCTGAACTTGTTGAGTACCTTATTACTCATCTCTATATTATAATTGTCTTTGTTAGACTTTGGAGAGTTCGATCTTGAAAGTTTTGTTGCCGAGGAGCAAGATGGAGGTGATCCACACTGACAGATGGAAGAAGCTCAAGAGGATCAGAACTTCGATGGTTCAACCTACGGTGGCGAAGATGAAACTTGAGAGTCGTGTAGTCGAAGTAGCTTGTGTCCGCCCTGTGTGGCGATTATAGTCATGAAATCGATGTTTGATGCTATGTATATTGAAAACCTTATGTTTAAGACTATGTTCTAGTTGTAAGATAACTATAGAACCGCTGTTATTGCTTCTCTGTGATACTCTGATCTACACACATCTGATAAAGTTATATTTTATCTAGTATGGACCGTAGACTGACATGCTACTCAGGCTAGTGACTTGTGCATGTCGTAACACTACTGGCTCCGTCCAAATTTATATGACATATTTTTTTAATGGTCTTGTCCACAAATATAGGACATATTTCATATTCCAATTTAAAATTAGTGTGATGTTCCCTCCATACCCCTAATAAATATACACCTTTAATTTATATTCTCTACATGCATGCATTGAATATAGTGCTTAGAGATAATAATTAGGGGTAGGCTAGTCTTTTTCAATATATCCTTGGTCTATGTGTTACAAGGAGATATGTCTTATAAACTTAGACGGAGGGAGTAGTTCCTTGTTTTGTTCGATCAAGCCTTGCATGTGGTTCAACTAGTGTGTTTTGTTGTTTCTTGGCATTGCAACGGGCCACCACCACGAGAGTGTGCAATCGTGTCAAAGGGACTGGACGTTTGGCACAATCCCTATGTGCTGGAATTTTTTTTAATAATAATTTTTATTCCAAAATATAGTAATATACCTACCTTTTTTATTTTACAGAAATAATCCTATAGCGCTCGACCGTTCGGCGACTTGGATCTAGTCGCTCAACCATTGGACGACTGATCCAAGTCGCCAAACTATGGAGCGACACGTGGCGTAGTCGGCCGGTGGTTGAGCGACTAGTCCTTTCGGCTACTAGTCGCTTAACAGTTGAGCAACTAGAGGCTCATATCCCTAGCACACGCGACCGGGCAGCGCCATTCCGTGGGACAGAGCGAGCTCGCAGCCGTGAGGAGAAGAAGAGAGGAAGGGAAATAGGAAGAGAAAGAAAGAGGAGAAGAAGGGGAGAGAAAGAGAGGAGAGGGAGAGGGAGGGAAAGAGAGGGGAAGTCCGCGCATCGACGACGGTGAGGCCCTGCACTTCTTTGTAGATTTACTTTTGAAACCATGGTAGGTTACCAACTAAAATCATTAGATGTGTAGTTGTGTTGGGTACGTCGCATATTATTAATAGTTGTAAATAGTGTAGTCGTAGAACTAACATCAATTTAGTTGTTAATAGTTGTAATGCGGCTATGGTTGAGTACATATCGTGTGCACATACACCATTTCATGGACATATGCACATGTCGTAGAACTAACGTTAATTTAGTTGTTAATAGTTGTAATGTGGCTATGGCTGAGTACATATCGTGTGCACATACACCATTTTGTGGACATATGCACATGAGACATGTGTAGTTGTGTCGGGTACATTGCATATTGTTAATAGTTGTAAATAGTATAGTCATAGAACTAACGTCAATTTAGTTATTAATAGTTGTAATGCTGCTATGGCTGAGTACATATCGTGTGCACATACACCATTTCATGGGCATATGCATATGAGACATCCAAGTCATCCATCCAGTGATCCACAGCCGTACTCGTACCCACCTCCCACTTACGCCACATTTGCAAAAACCCCCTCCTAGTCGATTTCGGGCGAGGAGGTTTACGCAAATGTGGTGTAAGTGGGAGGTGGGTGCGAGGACAGTTGTGGATCACTGGATGGACGGCTTGGATGTCTCATGTGCATATGTCCACGAAATGGTCTATGTGCACACGATATGTCGTCGCTATGGCTATACCCTAACCCTAACCTCTTAACCCCATACACTAACCCTAACCCCTAAACCATGAACCCTAAAACCCTAAAACCGAAATGCGACTATGGCTATATATGGCCCCCACTCTGCAGGACATCGCGGTGCTGCTCGGCATGCCTATCGTGGGAGCCGCTGCCTCCCTGCCAGATGTGCCTGTCGATTGGCGCGATGATCTGCTGGGCAGGTTTGAGGGGAATCTTCCGGTCGAGACCGCAGAAGCGTACTACATCTTTCCAGCGCGGCAGATGCATGGCCTGCCCCTGCGGTGGCTTTCACAGTTCCGGTACGTATGTGATCCATGTTCCCTGTTAAGCGATGCACTATCCTTGCCATATGACGGGCTTACTAATTATTCATTTGTGCATAGGTGGAGCGGATGGTCCCGGAGCCCACCGAGTACCAGGTGTCGTGACACCTCGAGGTGTACTTGTTGTGGCTGTTCGGCTGGGTACTATTTACCAATAACCACAGTGACTCCATTGACATCCGCCTCGTGCAGTACGCGAGGGCCATCGCCGATGGGGAGGAGGTGCAGATCAGCGAGGGATCAGCCATACTTGCCGCGACGTACCGCAACATATGTGAGACGTGCTGCAGCATGATGCCGACCTCTATCCTCACAGGTTGCCCCCTCCTGCTGCAGCTGTGGTCGTTCGAGTGCTTCCTGAAGGATTACGGGCAGGCTACGATAGCAAAAAACAAAAATTTTACCGTGCAATCAAGGAACCTCCGCTAGAAATAGATCACAGGATTACCACTAGATATGCCGACTCGTAGCTGAAGTAGAGTCAAAGTGGCGAGTTGATGCAGTAGCAGTCGTACTTACCACACGTCTTCTCCTCTTGCTCCTGAGATCGTCACGAGTTGCGGATTGTCCTAGTGCTGATGCTTCGCAACAACACCTCCAAGGTATCCACACATATGGGGCAGGCACACCACACGCTGGAGTGCTAGCGCCGATGGTGTGGTATTAGATGAGGAAGGCGTGACTGTTAGGGTTTCAGAAATTCTTCAAAAGAGGATTGTGCACCCCATGCCACCGCCCCTCTATATATAAGCATCTATGATGGGTCTCGAACTTGAGGCCCATTAGGAACTCATGGCCTACGAGAATTCGGATCACCATCCAAATCAAATCCTTGCCCTTTAAGTGTGCGACCCTATATGTTCATGTGTAATCAGTCGTGACTCGAAAACTCTTTTCCGACCACGAGTCATTAGCGGTACTTAGCAGGACATAACGATTCCCGAACACACATAGAATATATCAGACGAACCCTAATGCAATATGATCTATGACCAGGTCCTTATCACTTACGACCAGCTCGTATCTAGTAACGACCAGTCCATATTTACTTACGGCCAGTTAATACTTAATTACGACAAGTTCGTCACTCCTTATGACCAGTTAGTGATTATGTTCGACCAGTCTACGACCAGTCTATATCTCTATATGACTAGTTTGTGATTATGTTCGACCAGTCTGTATCTCCATACGACCAGTTCGTGATTATGTTCGACCAGTCTACGACCAGCTTGTATCTCCATACAACCAGTTTGTATCTAGTCGAGCTGAACAACCTGCTTGTGTATTCTCCCTTTGCCTCACGACATCTGGTTGAACTCTATGTGAGATAATTTTTCATCCATGGGCTGTTCAATACTTTCTCGATCAAGTGTCTAATGACTTCATGTGGTCGACACTTCGACTACTAGTGGCATAGCCATGCACTTTCTTTATCCAACCAGAACGAAGGGTCCAGAGATATCTCTCTTGTTATAATATAAGGGCCAAATTCCATATCTGACCAGTCATATTCCTCCGCATGTTTCATAGTATACCCGAAAGCTACCTTTATAACTACCCAGTTACGGAGTAGCGTTTGGCAACCCCTAAGTGTATTATTATATATGTAGGAAATCATACTGGTCTCAGGTCTAAAGATTATACATCATCATTGCTTGAGACCAACGGATGACACATAAAATCATAACAATCTCAACAATGTCTCCAGGTGGGTCAAACCAACACCATGTTTGATATTATGTGTCCATATTATTAGTTTGATATCTCAATATCTATGACTCGTGAAACATAGTCATAAACCAATACATATGCTAGTCTATTCATGTGTGTTCTCATATGTTTCCGACTAGGGAACGTTTAAGAATAATCATCATAGAAATACAGAGTTTCACAATCAAGTCACATACTTAATAATAAATATTAACGATATTATTCTAGGAACATGATAACATATTATCCAATATTATGAACATAAAAAAATGTAATCATCTCCATGATTGCCTCTAGGGCATATTTCCAACAGTCTCCTACTTGTACTAGAGTCAATCATTTAAGTATCTAATACCAATAACTCTTGGGCGCGCCTCATGCTTTGGCTGTGTGAGAGGCTTCGTCAACAGATCAGCAACATTTAAATCCATGTGAACTTTGCATATTTTAACATATCCTTTATCCACCAATTCACGAATAAGATGATAACACCTAATTGTATGCTTGGACTTCTAATGCAATGGCTCTATTACTGTCACAATAAAGATCCATTGGGCTCGAGGCATTCGGAACCATACCCAACTCAGCAATGAAATTCCTTATCCAAACACCTTCCTTCTTAGCTTTAGAAGCCGCAATGTATTCGGCATCCATCATAGAATCAGCAACTGTCTCTTGCTTGGAACTTTTCCAGCTCACTACTTGTCGGTGTTTTAGAACCGAACTTACGTAAAGATTGTTTGATTCGGGGGGTCTCCTAGAATGAAATCACGTAGAGAGATTGACACGGGGATTTTTATATAGGTTCAGGCCTTCTCCGGAGAGAATAATAACCCTACTCCTGTGTGTGTATGGTATTGAGTGTATTCTGAACAATCAGGGGAAAAACTCAGACTATTACAGATGATCGTGCTTGTCTTTCTCCTCCCCTTCCTCTCGATTGCCGCCTTTATATAGTACGTGAAGGAGCGGCGGTTTCTCTAGGTGAAGCGCCTCATCACATCTCGTAACGCGACGCTGGTAGTAATCACCGCGATAACTCCTCCACGCCGCCTAACAGACTATATACCGTAGATAATGGAGCATTACGTGCTATTACTTGGCGAGTAACAAACAGATGATGATCGCTTGAATCCCTTAATCAATTGGGCCTACTTGTCTCAGAGGTTTAATTGATCATAAGGTGGTCATAGTTGACCTAGTCGTAGAAGAACCTACGATTATGAGGTAGTCGTAGCAAGACTTACGATTATGGGGTAGTCGAGCAAGACTTACGATTATGGGGTAGTCGTAGCATAACTTACGACTATGGGGGTGGTCGAGAAGAACTTACGACCATCCAAAGAGGCTCTTCCTTATAACATTTAAGGGTATATTCAGGACCATATGACGCCATATTTACTTGGTTAAGGAGTTATAGATAAAAGATAAAATGAGGATTATTATATCCTCGCCATCTAGCCCCCACTTCAAGTGAAAGCAACTTACTTGGTTAAGGAGTTATAGTTGGTCTTACGACCACGAGAGGGTCGAGAAAGATAGTCGAAGGAAAACTCTTCGTTATTAGTGTACTACTTTGACCGTAGTATGCTTGGTCAAGAAAATTGCTTACGGCTATCAAATAGTCGTAGAACATTTCTACGATCACGAGGTGGTCGAGTATGGTGATCGGAAGACAAACCTTTCCGATTGACATTTCCTTTAGGTTAAAAAGAATCTAACCAAGGAAGTAATTTCATTTGAGGTGTAAAAGCAAACCCGATTTTCTCGAACGGACATCGCTAGGAATTTCAAACGACACCGTTAGCTTTGTCTGCTGAGCGGTTCCCGAGACGGTCGCAACCTTTGAATACCACGCCTCGCCCAAGGCACGCGGTTATAAATACTTATCGGGGTAAGACTTAGGGTTCACACTTTTCCTCAAATCATCCCATGCTCATCGAGTTCTTGTCTTCTCCGCCACCAACTCAATCAAGAATCTCCCCCTTCTGAGAGAAATGGCCGGGAGGGTCTCCGAGTGGGCCGAGTCTGAGATGGATACGGCGAAGATGCAAGCCCTTGTCAACGCTGGGAAGATTCCAGAGAGAGTTCTCGTGGAGTGGTTCCCGGCGTACAAGCAGCAATGGCCGTCGGGGGATGATGGACAAATTCCCATCTTCCAGGCGTACTGTGAGTGTGGTCTACGATTGCCTACTCACCCCTTTCTTACACTTATACTCGAGTATTTTGAGGTGGAATTGGTGAACCTTGGGCCTAATTCCATCACAATGCTGAGAGTATTTGTGTATTTCTGTGAGGCGACAGGAATTCCAATGACCTTGAGCTCTTTCAAGATTTCTACTAATGGCTCGACAAGTCGAATAGCCTAAGTCGTGGTCTAAGCTCCATGACGGAAGTCGAGGGAGTACATTCAGATGTTCACCAGTCCTCGTGGCGGGATGGAGGAAGAGGTGGTTTTACCGAAAGTCACCTCCGAAGATGCCTTACCTTCCAGGAAGGTCAAAAAAAATCTTCGTGGATTCGACTCCCAAGATATCGGTTAATTGCCCCTATATTCAAGCCATTAAGGATTTGAAAGAAGGGGTTGATTTGGATGGCATGTGGTGAAGGATTTCATCACACGCCTAATTAGCCTTTTGAAGAAACGAGTACCTCCTATGTGGAAGTACACGGGGCTAAAAGACCCGACCAGGGACTACGAGGAGGGTAAGTAGTTTTTCGACTTAACACTTAGTTTGGTCTTCTTCAGAATTATCTAATCGAGTATCTTTATCTGTTTCATACAGATCTTTCACAGGCAGAGATTGACGTTCGAGTCAAACTCGTTTGTGAGAAGCCCCCGCCACCCGGAATGGCGGTTCCTCAAATCCTTGCGGTTTTGTCCGCAGAGGAAAAGGTTGAGCACCTAAAGGTAATCAAAAGGTGATTTTATCCTTAGGACTTTATAATCATAGAAAGAACTTACGACTAGGTAGTGATCGTAGAAAATCTTACAATCGTGGGACATGTCGAGAAAAGCTTACGACTAGGTAATCGGTCGAGAAAAACTTACTACCGGTCATTGATTCTTCTTTTTCTGCTTTTCTTCGTAAAGTAGGCATGGAAAACCGTCGGACGATTTAAGAGGTCGAATCGATGACCATTGGCGCAGGGCGACAAAGGACAAGGACTCAGCTCCCCAGTAAAAAGCGCCGACTATCAAGAGTCGCCGACAAGGAGAATCAAGCTCAAGTCCCTCGTTTCACCAGTCCTCGTTAAGGTCTCATGCACGATAATCGCAGCAGAAACTGAAGTCGAAACAACTGAAGTCGAGGAGGATGAAGAACCTCTTATACGCAAGACCCGTAAGACCAAGGACATGACCACAGCAGTAGCCGAGACTGAAGCAGCTGCAGCTGAGGAGGCCGTGGAGGTTGAAGAACCTCTTAGGCGCAAAGCCCACAAGGCCAAGGTACCTTTTTATTATGACGAGAAAGCTTTCAGCCGCCCACTTCTAGTTTTGTCAAGCAACTAGAAAAAGAGAACTGGAAGGAGTTTATGTCTTTGTGAAGGACAACGCCGATCCAGTCCCTATTGTTGAGGGTAGCGCTGCTTTGGAGTGGTTGAGACCGATCTCGGCCCTCCGAAAGTCGAGAGACCGAGAGATGGTCCTCGTTCAAGATCCACGACGGACGTGGTCGTGGCCGAGCCTATTCCCCATCTCTGAGCTACGACCGGGGCGTGGTCGTAGCAAAGAAGTCGAAGAACCCTTCCATCGGAAGATGGCTTCAAAGTTTCGATCAAGTTCAGATGCAGAGGTATGTGAAACAAAGCAAAGTGTAAGAACATCATTTACCTTTTACTTTTCACAATTTGACTTGCTATCCTTTTGTTTGTTTTAGCTCGACTTCTTCGGTCCCGAGGTGGCTTCTATCAAGAAGCCCATTTCCGCCTCTCCAATGATAGGAGAGTCGACAATGAGTGGTCGAAGGATCATCTTCGGCCCGGGTGGTGGAAAAAGTCGTGGCTCCTGAGGCGGTTGTCACAACCGCTAAAGTTGTAGCCATGGCCGCTGAGGTAGCGGCCACAAGTGCTGAGGTGGCGGCCATAACCACTCAGGTAGCAGCTACAACCACAGAAATAGCTGCCATCACCACTGATGTGGTCATAGGACCAGCAGAGGCGATCGCAGGTCTCGCCCAAGGTGGATATGTACCGACCACCGTGCGGGGAAGGAAATTGTTGCGCACTCCTTCCCGGTACCCAAAGAGATGTCGCAATTTCTAATCGGAAGATGAGGAATACTTCAACTTCGCTTACGATTTCTTTGGCCCTGCTTCCATAGTAGGGTCTTCGCTTTAGATCTCGCCATCGAGTCCCTCATCCCAAAGACATTCCCAATAGAGGGACACTTTTGACAATGAGCGCCTTGAGAAGGTTTGTGGGATCAGTCGATAGAGTAGACAAGTCAAGCATGCAGAGTGGTTTACTCGATATTTGCTCGATCAACTATGAGTGTAAGTATTTAAGAATACTTATATATGTGATCTTCCCTTGTTTCATCGTCTTTCCTTTTGCGTAAAGCTCTAGAGCAAATTGCCGTTGTCTCGTGAATATCACCGACAACTTCTAGAGTCGCGACAGAAAGAGGAACTCGCAAACAAAAGCGAGAGGTGGTAAGTCATTATTTTTCATAGTCATTTTCGACTTGACTACTTATATAGTGTTTACAGGGTTTGTCGTGGAAAAACTCACGACTAGGTACTAGTCGTAAAAAGGCTTACGACGGATGCTTAGTCGAGGAGAACTTACGACTAGATCCATAGTCGAGAAGAACTTATGACCGGATCAATGGTTGTAGGAGAGCTTAAAACCAATTTAATAATGTTCATGTCCACTTTTAACCTTTACAGGTTAAAAGCCATTTAAAGACTCGCCGACTCGCCGATTATCAAAAAGAGGAGTCGAGAAAGCTATGTGAACAAGTAGAATTCCCCTTGAGGAAGGTTAAAGAAGCTAACTCTGCAACTGAAGAAATGCAGGAAAAAATAAACAGTAAGTGCTGGACTTAGGACTGCTTATATTGTTGATTTTTACCTGATCGTCACTTCTTTTCAGAAAAAGAAAATGATACGAGACAGCTTCAGGATGAAGTTAAGGAAAAAACTGTGGTTATTCGCGAGCTTTTTCGTATATCCAAAGAGAAGGATCAAGAAATTGAGAGGTTGAGATCTCGCCGATCAGGTAAGCATTTCTTTTCCTGCAGTCCATTACGAGTTCCCTTCCTTTTCTAATTCTCGTTTCCTCTTTTAGAAATGGATCTTGAACTGGGAAGACTCGAAAATGAACTTAGGGATAAGACTTTGATCTATAACGAGACTGTCCGCATTGCTAAGGCAAACGCAGATGAAGTCAAGTTATGGAAGGAGCGGCATGCTGAGACCGTCGTTTCTCATAATGCAGAAATCGAGAAGTTAGATTCTCGTCTAGCAGGTAAGAAATTCTTTTACCTGTGACTATTTTATTCTCTCCTCTAGAAGTTTATTTACTCGACCAATCTTATTCTTGTCAGAACAAGTGGTCAAAAACAAACAACTTCGCGAGGCTTCACTGCACTCCAACAAAGTTATGGAGGCAATGAAGATTAATCTTCAAGACAATATCACGCCTCAACAATGTACTTGGTGAGCTACGACCGAGGGAAAAGCTCCTCAAGATGATACGATAGTCGCCACGTAAGTACTATTGGGGAACAAGTCGACTTTGCAAGAACTAGTGACTACTCTGAAGGCCAATCAAACTGAGTCCATCAAGGAGGTGGTCGAAAGTGCTATAAGTTATGCATTGGCAAAACTTAAAGCTCATGACCCCAAATTTAATGTGCAACCAATCGAAGTCGACTTCGATCGCCCCAAAGCGTATAAGTCGCCTTATTGAAGAAATGCAACCACTTGGTAAAAAAGTTTCGGAGGAAATGCGACTAGGCTCTCCTTCTTCAGAGTGATTTGTAAAAAACCTGTGAAAAACAAGCTTTTGTTGATGTATTATATAACGCATCTTTTTTTCCTACAAATCATCTTGTCGAGTAGTTAGTAACTCAAAAGATAATTAACTAATGAAAAATGTAATGAAAGACTAAGAATTGAAGTCAAATTAATAACTTTATCCTAACCCCGATTATTTGTTTAGTTTGTTTAGACAAACTAAGTAAATAGTATTAAAAAGGGTTTCAAAAAGAGAGGTTTGGTTAATTTGTAGTTTTTGGTCACGATTGTCATGCACTGGCCGAAAAAGTAGTAACGAATCGACACTAGGAAGTTCTTTCTAGTGGGCAGGACCACATGTAGAGAGGAAAGTCTTCGACTAGGTGATGTCACCATCTCCGACTAGATTAATTAAATCAAGAACAGCAACTTGAGTTAAACAAACATCCAGAGGACTTCAAAAATTCATTCGCCCTTCTTTGGAGGACTCGATAAGTCTGCCCCGGTATCAAGAATAGGAAATCGAACGATGCTAGGAAGTTCCTTCTAGTGGGGTGACCACGTGCAGAGAGGAGAGACTTCGACTAGATGTGTTTCTTCCTCCCACCAGCCTGCATTTAATTGAATACCCCAAAAGCAGTTGAATAAATCTAAGAAAGTGCACTTGACTTAGAATATTTTTCAAAAGAACTGAAGAAATAAATTAAGGTGAAAAGAGGAGGCTTTAAAAATATTTTGACTAAATAGAACCTGAGCTCTTTGTGTTGGCAGCAAAAGTGAGTAACGAGTCAACACTAGGAAGCTCCTTCTAATGGGCAGGACCACATGCAGAGAGGAGAGGCTTCGACTAGGTGATGTTACCTGTCTTTTGACCAGTATAAAGGAAACTGGGTATTTGGAATATAGTCGAAAGATTATGAAAGAACTACTCAAAAGTAAGACAATAGAGGTAGAGAGAACCCGAGTCTTTATTGTGCAATGATTGGTTACACATAAAACTTGCGTGAATCGGGTCGATGTTCTAAGAGTTCGAGAGAACTCCGCCGCCTTCCATTGCCAATCGCATCGACCACGGACGAGTAACTTCACCACTTTGTAAGGACCTTCCCACTTGGGAGAAAGTTTGTTCCGATTAGACTTGGATTGGCAGAGCCTCAATACTAAGTCACCTACAAAGAAGGTCAGCGAGGTTGACCTTACGATCGTAGTATCTCACAGAGCGCTTGTTGGTAGACCGCCAATGATTAAGGCCTGGTTTCTCCTTTCTCAAGTAGATTAATATCATCTCGCTCAAGTTGTTCCTCGTTGGTGTCTTTGAAAGTTTCACTCATGTTGACCTTATCTTTAGTTCGGAGGAAGCATGGCTTCATTCAAGACTAGAAAAAGGGTATTTCACTGTAGCTCGACCGTAGTCGCATTTAACCGCCCATAACATGGAGGGTAACTCTTGTACCCAAGCCCCGAGCGCTTGATGAGTCAAGTTGAAGACTCGAGTCTTAATTCCTCTCATTATTTGGTCGCTTGCACATTCGACGCCCCATTACTTTGGGGATGGGCCATGTACATAACACGCTTTGGTACCCAACTCGTCAGAAAATTCCTGAAATTTTGCGCTTGAAAATTGCTTACCATTATCTCAGAATTATTCGACTTTGTACTCCAAATCGAGTAATTACGATCTCATCATAAACCGCTTTGCCGCTTCGTTGTTATCCCAAATACGTGTTCGCTTCAATCCATTTTGTGAACGATCAATAGCCACAAAAGGAACTCAAACTTCCGGAGCTTTGGGGAACGGTCCTAGGATATCGAGACCCCAGGTCGCAAAAGGCCAAGATAGAGGTATTGTTTGTAATGCCTGAGCTGGTTGGTGTATTTGCCTGCTATGAAATTGGCACTAGACACACTTTTTAACCAACTCTTTAGCATCGTAAAGGGCTGTTGGCCAGTAAAAACCTTGTCGAAAAGCCTTACCGACCAGCGTTCTGTAGGAAGCATGATTTCCACAGATGCCATCATGTATGTCGTGAAGGAGTGTTAATCCTTCGCTCTGCGAAATGCATCGCATAAGCACCCCTTGAGTACCTCGTTTATATAGGACTCCTTCAACCAAAGTATACATTTTAGCTTTTCGATAAACGACCGCCGAGATCGCCTTCGCATCAACCCTTCAAGATACTTATAGATAAGCGCCATCCATGTATCCTCGTATTCTAGAGAGGCCGCCTCAATAGGAGGTGTCTCGGTTCGTCGACCGAGACGCTCGAGTTGTTCCAAAAGACTCCTTTTGGCACTTCAGATCGGAAGAAGCTATTCGAGCAAGTCGGGTTCACGAGGAAATTATCCTTTCGAGGATAAATTGTGCCTCAAACCTAAAAAATACCTTTCTAGCTTACGACTTCCAATAAGTACCGAGACATTGCTCGTTAGAGCACCTGCATTTTTTCCGACTTGATTCACGACTAGTTGAGAGTCTCCTCTCACAAGTAGTCGGTGAATCGAGAGCGCCACGCTCAGATGCCGCCTAGCAAACCTTCAGATTCTCGCCACATTGTTAGTGGCCCGAAAGTTTAATTGTATGGCATACTTTAAGGTCTCTCCTGTTGGAGATACCAGACCACCCCAATTTCGAGCCACTTAAAGTAAACGACCCGTCAGTACATCGCCCACTAGTCGTGGGAATCAGATCGGGATCCCAACAGTTCAGATTTGTCCATTCGCGACAAAGTCCGCCAAGATCTCGATTTAACGGCCGTCGACACGAATGGATGTCGAACTCCCCAAGTTCGACCGACCATTTTGCCATGCGCCCCATTGCTTCCTATTGTGGAGGATCGCCCTAAGGGAAACTCGGACAAGACATGCCTAGTTTGTGCTCCTTAGGCCCGTGTAAAACTTCACTCACGTAGTAAATCCGTCACCAGACGCTTTCACGCTCTACGACCAAGATCGCACTTATCGCCTGTGGCAAGGCAAATAGGTAAATTATGAGCGCTTTTTCCGCTTCGAGAAACCGTAATAGGAGCACTCGTAAGGTACCTCTTGACATCCTCAAAGGCGTGTTTGCCTCTTTTGACCACTCAAAACCTTCGTGTTTCCTTAGAAGTTTAAAGAAAGGTAGTCCTTTTCTCCCGGGCCAGCGATGAAACGACTTAAAGCCGCCATGCACCCAAAGTGAGTTTCGAACTTCTTTCCTTGTGGTTGAGGGCGATTTGGAGAATGGCCTTGATCTTTTGATTTGCTTCGATTCCTCGTATAGATACTAGGAATCCAAGCAATTTTCCTCAAGATATTCTCAACACACACTTCTCGTGATTGAGTTTTAAGCGATGTTTTCTCGAGATTGTCGAATGTTTCTTGCGTGTCAAGAATATGATTAAGTCTCTTGATGCTTTTAACAACTAGATCATCAACATAGGCTTCTAGATTTCGCCTAATTGAGATGAAAAGTTGCTTGCATCAAGCGTTGAAAAGAAGCGCCGCATTTTTAGACCAAATGGCATTTTGACATAGCAAAATATACCAAATGGTGTAATAAATGCGCTTTTTCTTCATCGCCTAGACACATATTGATCCGGTGGTATCCGAATATGCATCTAAAAATTTAACATTTCACAACCTCGCAGAGAATCAACCAACCGATCGACACGAGGTAAAGGAAAATCGCTTTTGGACAAGCTTTATTAATATCAAGAAAGTCTACGCACATACACCATTTGCCGCTTGACTTTCTAACCATTACAGATTAGCCAACCACTGGGTGGTTGACCTCTTATAAAGCCCGCTTAAGTAGCTTATCCAATTCTCGATTTAATAGCATCTCGCCGATCGGGGTAAATCTCGTAATTTTTGTTTTACGGTACTTTGTCGCCGTAGCTAGCTCGTGCTCGATCACCTCCCCGGGACTCCGCATGTCGGATGCTTGCCACGCTAAGACATCTGCGCTAGCTCTGAGGAAGGTGATGAGAGCGCCTTCCTATTTGGGGTCGGAAGTTTCCCCAATGCGAACAGATCTTCGAGGGCTCCCTCTGCGCCCGTGAGGAACCTCTTTGACCTTGTCATTCGGCTTCTAGATAGCTTTAGGCTTCAACTTACTAGTCGAAGGTCGATTTTCTTCTCGAAATGGTATTTGTCCAACCATCTCGAGGATCGACTTCGCGCAGTATGCGCCATCTTCTTGTCACAATGAATTGTGATTACTCCTTTGGGACTCGCATCTTAATACATTGATATCCATAATGAGTAGCCATTAAGAATTTTGCCAAAGTTGGTCGTCCGAGTATGGCGTTATATGCCAGATCGAAATCGACCACATCAAAGGAGATTTTCTCGTCTCCGAAATTACTTGGTGAACCAAATGTTAAAGGAAGAGAAACTTGACCAATCGGTTTGGTCAAGATCCCAGACGATTCCATGGAAAGAGTATCGCATCGGTCTTACCTTAATCCCGGTACTTGCATTTCGTCCAGGGCACTCGTAAATAAAATATTTATCGAGTCGCCACCATCAACCAAAACTCGATTGACTCGACAATTGTTGATGGTGGGTTCGACCACGATCGGATACCGACTGGTCAAGTCGAAGAATCGCATACCACTCTTCTCAAAGGAGATGGTGACTTCGACCACTTCGTAATTTATTGACAAGAGGAGGATCTATGGAGTTTACCTCTCGCTCAGCAGCCTTTAAGTCGTCGCTTTGATTCATATGCCGATGATCCTCCGTAGATGTGCTCGACGGTGTGTTATGGATCCCGAACGACATCTCCTCCTCGTCATCTCAAGTCTTATGACCACTCGCTTGCCCTACCCGCCGAGAGTAGGAAGCGGTCCTTGTCGCTGTAGTAGTCTTCAAGCTGCTGAAAGACCCTAGCTTGGAAGGTCATGCCCTCCTTTTATGGAAAGGACACCGCCTAGGCTTATCATTTTTCCGATCAGTATGCGCTTACCTTTGCCTCGGTTTAATGTGGCTTGAGGTGCGTGGCTCTTTATCATTCACACCAAGACCTCCTTGAACTCTCGACTTGGAGTTTTTGACCCTTCGCCTTGTTCTTGGACTTTTTGCTTTCTTATCTTTCTTCTTACCAATATCACCGGCTCTCAAGAGGTATTGTTTTCTTGATCGATTGTGTTGTTCCACTCGACCGCCTCAAAGGCAGTTGCATATCGATCAGCCATCTCAAAGAGTTTAGTGACAGTGGTAGGCGGATTTAAAGCAATATCTTCTGTTATCCTTCTACTACGGACTCCTTGCTTGAAAGCCCTGATGACAGATGAATCAGAAACTTCCGAAATTGAATTACGAACCTGACTAAAGCACTTGATGAATTGGCACAAGGTCTCGTTGTCGCTCGTCTCATCCGCAAGTCGCCCTCATTCCTGTGGACTTACTGTTTGTCGATTCTCGTCGAACTCTCGGAGCGAAGGATCCCGAATTCTCTGTGTTCATACATTAGTCCAGATAGCTAATGTACACAACAAACAAAAGTGACAATCAAAACATATCACGATTTTATTAATATTTATTCGAGTTTATTACAAAGGGCCCGAGGCCAAATAAAGTAAAACACAATGAAGCGTAATAATAGTAGTAGACCCAACGATTCGCCACAGTAATCGTCTGGGGCAGACCTAGGCGCCAAGATCCTCACCGCCTTGATAGATATCTTCTCCTAATAAAGATTATTCAAAGAAGAGTGAGCACTACTACCGTGCTCGCAAGTTACACCTAATATGGAATTGATATGCATGCATAAGGTAGACAAAGGATACCGGCAAGGTTATTTTATGTAGCGTTAGCTTTAATTTAAATAATCATATTAGATTACAAAGCCATTTTATACAATAATCTAAATCACCATTTTAAATAACAATAGTTTATTGTGGATAACCTCCATAAAAGATGATGGATATCCTCCAATCACAATGGCTACCCGCCTAATTTTCCCACAGACTATCCATCCTCAAATTATCTGTTGAAATCATTTTAAAACCAAAACAAATCTAACTCGAGTGGCTTTGCTAGCATGTCCATGATCATGACGCGCTATTCAATAGTTTCTACTCGCAGAGTTTGTACAACTTACCCACACGAGATATTATACTTTTGTGTCGGCCAATCCACGCTTCCTAAGGCGTGTGACAGAGCAAACATCACAAGGTCATATAATGTTCTACCTCAAAGTACTTGTGCCCGCTAAGGTTTCGCTTCCATTGACCGACTGTCCTCCGAAAACCCCTCTTGCGCCAGATGGGAAAACTGTCTCACCCGACACCCATACATACAACATAGCACAAATAACTAAGAGGTATTACAAATTATTTAGCTGTCCCGCCCATACAGACATGTGGTTGTACGATAAGGCATAACAAAATGCGCCAAAGACCGGTCCTCAATTGACTTGGGCGCTATTCAATTTAAACCACGGTCTTAATCTTAACTGACTAAGCCTGCATAAACCTCGCACCCACCATTCATCCTTTTGCCCAAGTCCAAACCCTTTTGATTTTATTTCTATAAAACCATCTTTACAAATTCTCTATGGTAAAACAATACCATAGTTTTAATTTTCAAAGAAATTTTATTGAATTGGCTAAAATTCTCCCAAAAACATAAATCATGGTCTAAATATTTATAAGCATTTGATTATTAAACATAATAATTTATCTAAGGTGACAAAGGAATGTCAAGGCAACATCCAAAATTTGGCATACAAGGATAATAGGAATAACTAATTATTTAAACAGAATTTGAAATACTTGAATAAAATTATGCATGCATTTAATAATTTAAAACTGAATTTACTTAACTTTAAAATAGTAGGGACAAAATGGTCAAAGTATAACTTGCCTCCGCTTGCGACCGAAAATCTACGCCTTGAGAAGTATCTAATTCCTAATCGCCAAAGTCTAAACGTGAAAATAAGGCAAATCAAATAAAATTCAAATAAAACTCAGAAATACAAAATAAACCAAGACTACACATAATAATTTTATTTTATTGAGCTAGATAATCAAATTATAAAATTTTAGAAATTTGTTTCACTAAATTTGGAGTTAGGATTCAATTATTATGAATTTTACAAATTTTAACCTAAATTTGATATTTAAAAGAATTCTAAATTCTAAAACAGAACTAAAATGAACTCTAAATTGAATTATTATATTTTATTTAGTTAGATAATAATTTTCTAAAATTTTAGCAACTTGAATCATCTAATTTGGAGTTTTAATGCAAAAGTTATGAATTTTACAATTTTTAATCTAAATCATTATTTAAACAATTTCCTGAATTATTTTTCTAAAGAGAATTCTAAATATTAGCATGATGACGCCAGCGATTATTTTCCGAATTTAAATGAATTTGGATTAATTTTCCGACAAAGGGCCCAGTGACATAGGCTCGGCCACACGGACCATGTCCACTTGAGCCCCAGCCCGAAGGTGTGGTGGTGTGCGTAGACGTGTGGCCACGCAGCAGCCACGCCGAGCTTATGCCGAGGTGGCGCCACCGGTGGCTCGAGGTGGTCAGCCACGAGGCCCGAGCGCGTGACTCGCCGGCTGAGGACCTCGCGGCATACGAGCCTCGGCGAAACGAGTGAATGATTGCAACAAAGAGAGCGAAGATGCTGGTCACGATGCTCACCGAGTTGCATGAAAACGCGCGAAAGACGATCGGCGACGAGGTTGAGCGGCGGCGGCGGCGGGCGACGTGAGGTAGAGGTTCCCGAGGGTTTCCGCAAAAACGGATGCACGCACGAGTGTCGCGGTCGGATTTATGTCGTGACGTACTCAACGAGGCCGGAGCGTCACTGGCGAGGCCGGAATTGAAGAAGAAACCAATTCTTCCCGCCGGCGAAGAACTCTAAAATTGGGGCTTCACAGAGGAGGAGGGAAGATGTGAGTGGTGGCGATGTGTTGTGGAAATGGAGGCGCTCCCGAGGCTCCCTTTTATAGGGGCCGGGGCAGGCGATGAGACGGAGATCGTGTGCGGCTTCAATGGCGGCGGCGAGCGAAGTGGAAAATAAAGAGGGTTAAAGAGAGGGAAAACGGACGGAATGGAAGCGGAAAGATACGTGGATTTGAATGCGCACGATCACGTGAAGTAAGGAGGCATAAATGGCCGCGTTTAAGAGCTTTACGAAGGGCGGCAATGGCGGCGGTGCGCGCGGGCTGGAGGTAGAAGAAGACGGGGAGAAGAAGACGGGCGGAGCGTTGGATTTGCATCGGGTGGCTAGAGAGTGTGTGCGGCGTGGCCGTTCTGTGGCCGTCCGATGCACATCGGACGGTTCAGAGAAAGGGTAGGCGGGATGAGAGGCCGGTGCTGTGTGGGCCGGCTTGGGCCGCGCGTATGCGTGTGAGTAAATGGGCCGAGCCAAGTTTCGGCCCAAATACTGTTTTCCGATTTTCTTTTCATTTTCTATTTTAAATATTCAGTTTAATTCATTTCAGCTTTAGAATATAGCAAAATAATTCCAAAAATTCTAGAAAAATTCTCATAAATTATTAGAGACATTTTATACTTAATAAAATTATTTCCAACTTAAACTTGATAATAGATTTTGTAGTTAAATTTATTTTAGCCTTAACTAATTAAGAAAAGTTTTAAAAATTTCTAATTTCCACAAAAATAAATAGTTTTAAATTTTCTCTAAATTGAAATTTTGGACTGTTACAAACCTTCCCCTTAAAGGAATCTCGACCCCGAGATTCAGATTTGGCCAAGAAGAAGATGGGGATACTCGCTTAAGATCTTCCTCTCGCCCCCGGTGGCTTCACTTTCGGTGGTGGCTCCATCGAACTTTATATGATCGGATGATCTTGCTCTCGTAATACGCCTCTGCGACGCCTAAAATCTTGATTGGTTGTTCTACATAAGTGAGGTCTTCTTGTAGATCAATACTTTCCAGAGGAGTTTGATCTTCCGCACTCAAGGCACTTCTTTAGTTGTGACACATGAAAGACGCTAGGTATCGCAGACAAGGAGGTTGGCGCTCTAACCGATAAGTTTACTTCACCTCTCTTTGCCAAAATTTTGTAAGGGCCACACAAATGGGTGCAAGTTTTCCTTTAGTCCTAACCTTCTTACTCCTCCGAGTGGAGTAACTCGAGATAAACAAAATCTCCTATTTCAAAGGTCAATTCTCTTCGACGGTTGTCAAGATAACTTTTCTCGGGTTTGAGCTACTTTCAAACGTTCTCTTATTGTTTTAACCTTGTTCTCGGCTTCTTTGATTAATTCGTCCAAGAATTGGTGCTCTCCTACTTCATCCCAAAGGAGTGGAGTTCTACATTTTCGCCATATAAAGCCTCAAATGGAGACATCTCAGAGACTAGCTTGGTAGCTATTGTTGTACGAGAATTCCGCAAAGGGCGATTCTTGTCCCAACTTTTTCCATAGACTAAGGCATGTGCTCAAGCATATCTTCAAGAACTTGGTTGACGCTGCTCGCTCGACCATCCGTCCGAGGGTGATAAGTCAGATCAAGTTGAGTCTGGTTCCTAAAGCTTCGTGAAGACTCTTCCAAAATCGAGAAGTGAACGAGAACCTCTATCGAGACAATCTTCTTAGGTACACCATGTAAACAAACAATCTTGGCCACATATAATTCGCTAGTTTGCTACTCGATAAGTGGTCTTGATCGAATGAAATGGGCCACTTTAGTCAATCACAATTATCACCCAAATGGAATCACATCCTGCTTTGGGTCCTAGGAAGTCCCAGAATGAAATCCATACCAATATCTTCCCACTTCCATTCAGAATTGGTAATGGTTGTAACAAACCAATGGGTCTTTGATGTTCTGCTTTAACTCGCTGACATACATCACAACGGCAACAAATTCAGCGATTTCTCGCTTCATGCCGACTCCACCAATACTTCTCTTTCAGATCCCGTACATTTTGGTACTTCCGGATGAATGGAGTAGGGTGATTCATGTGCTTCTTTCAGAATTGACTGCTTTAATTCCTCACGATTAGGCACACGATGCGATTTCCAACCACACTTTGTCCTTGCTCATCTTCGAGAACTCGGGCTTTGCCTCTTCTCATATTCTTTTGATTTCTTTGATGTCTTCGCCTTCTAACCTGCTTTTTCTCTAATCGACTCAAGAGTGGGTTGAACTTCCAAAGCATTGACACATCCTTGATTGACAATCTCTAGATTTAGATGCTTCAGCTTCTTCATACAATTCGCCGATTCTTCCGAACCAAAATGGTATTGCAATCGCCTTTTCTACTCGTGGCATCTGCAACTACATTTGCTTTACCCTTGATGATAATGAATTCCAAGGTCGTAATCTTTTATCGGCTCTAGCCATCTTCGTTGTCCGAGGTTGAGTTCGATCGAGTAAAATGTATTTCGACTTTATGATCCGTGAAAATCTCACAATGTTACCAATGAGATAATGCCGCCAGATTTTCAGAGCATGCACAATTGTCGCTAACTCGAGATCATGAGTCTGATAATTTCTTCGTGTGGTCTTAATCGACGAGATGCATAAGCCACTACTTTACCTTCTTGCATAAGTACACATCCAAGTCCTTGACGGATGCATCACGTAAGACTTCAAAATCCTTATGAATATCAGCAAGATAACACCGTGCGTACACTAATCTCTTCTTCGCTTCTTGTAAACTCTTTTCACGTGCCTCTGTCCATTCAAACTTTTTCTCCTTTTTCGAAGTTGAGTCATGGGTCTTGCTATCTTGGAGAACCCTTCAATAAATCATGTAATACCTCGCTAATCCAAGGAAACTTCTCACCTCTGAGATGACTTGGGTTGTTTCCAATCCATTACGGCTTCAACTTTGATCGATCTATCGCAACTCCTCCTGCCGACACAATATGTCCAAGGAATGCCACTTGACTTAGCCAAAATTCGCACTTGCTAAATTTGGCATAAAGCTGATTTTCTCTCGAAGTTTTCCCAAAATTATTCTCGAGATGATCCTCGTGTTCTTCTTCATTCTTTGAATAAATGAGAATGTCATCGATGAACACAACCACAAACTTATCCAGAATTCCATGAACACTTTGTTCATCATATTCATGAAATAAGCGAGGCGTTTGTCAAACCGAACGACATCACTGTGAATTCATACACCCATATCTAGTTGTGAATGCGGTCTTGGGATATCTTCCGTCTCGATCTTCACTGGTGATAGCGGATCTCAAGTCAATCTTCAAAATACACTTGCTCCCTTTAATTGATCAAACAGATCATCGATCCTAGGTAGCGGTACTTATTCTTGATTGTCACTTCATTAAGTGATCTCGTAATCCACACACATTCTCATACTATTGTCTTTTTTCTTGACAAATAATACCGTGCTCCCCAAGGTGATGAGCTTGGCCGTATATAACCTTTCTGCTTTTAGTTCCATTATCTGCTTTTTCATCTCTGCCAACTCATTGGCCAAGATTCTCAGAGGGTCGCTTTGAGATTGGGGCGGTCCTCGACTAAGTCAATTATAATACTACGCCCTGCCGGGTGGCATGCCGTAGTTCATCGTGAAAAACATCCGGAAATTCTTGTACCATCGGTATATCTTCAAGCTTTAATTCTTTCAAGTCGTTAGAACCGATCTTCCTCCCAGATTAGTCTTGGGCTTGAATTCCACCGAGATTCCTTGCTTATTGGTAAGAGCAATAGACCTATTGGCACAATTTATTTGTCCTTGATTCTTGGCTAGCCAATCCATTCCAAGAATCACATCCAAACCTTGAGAATGCAAAACTATCAAATCTGCTAGGAAGGTTACTCCTGATATTTCAAGGGTAAGGTTTGGGCAAAGATAACTAGTTCTCATTTACGAGCCCGGGAGTGAATTATCATAGGATTATCTAAAGAAGAGATAGGTAACCCATGTTTTCCCACAAATTTATTGGAAACAAAAGAGTGCGATGCTCTAATCAAATAGAACTAATGCCGGTCTTCAATTGATTGGAAACGCATCAAGGATCTACATCCGTGTCGCTTGAGCTTCCTCTGCAGTAACGTGGTTCACACGCCCTTCAGATATCTCGGACTCTGGCTTTTGATTGCCACCGTGGTCGGAACTCCCGGTGTCGGCCTAGCGGTGGTGCGCCTTCGCCTTCTTAGGGCATCTGTTAGCATAATGCCCCGCCTCGCAGTAATGGGAAACAAGTCACTCCAGCTTGCTTGATGAAATCGATTCTTCTGCGAGACCGACCTCCAGCTTGAGTTGCTACTAAGCCTAAAGTATTGGGGCGCCGCGTTGGTACCGAGCTCGAGAGTGAAAGATCAAATCCTCCACGCCGTGGTGGCCGAGGTCGGTAACGCGAGGCTTGGGTTGTCCTCCAAAGATTGTACTTCGAGCGCCATCCTTCGCTTGCATGTTCTCCATCTGCAGATGTTTGGCCTCCTCGCGAAAAGCTTTATTCACTAACCGCTTTGGAAGTCGGTGTAGTCATTGGAGACCACCGGATCGAGATCTCATCGCTTAAACCATCCATGAACCTTTCTCGCTTTCTTCATCACTAGCCACATCTCGCTTTGGGCATAGCGAGCAAGTCGGTTGAATTTGTGCAGTATTCCCCACTTGTGCGGTTGCCTTGTTTGAGCGCGTGGAACTCTTTCTTCTTTAGGGTCATTATCCTCAAGGAATATGTGCATGGCGAAAAGCCCGCACAAACTCCTCCCAAGAGATAGTCTGCGCATCAAGATGGGAGATGTTATAGTTATCCCACCATTCGATCAAGGGACCGTGAGTGATGAGAGGCAAACAGACTCTCTCACGATCAAGACATTGAGTGATATCCAGCTTCTTCCCGATAGCACGGATCCATCCATCGGCATCCATTGGCTCAGGTCTTCTTTGGAGAAGGTCGGTGGGCCTTACGCATAAATTCCGCCATGGTCAATCTTTGTGCGGTGGAGGTGGTGGTGGTGCTTGAGCCGGTGTCTTTGTTTGGTTGATGTTAATGGATCGAGCTAACAGTGTCTATCGATGTGTCGATTGACACATCATCCGCGCCAATCGTGCCCTTCTCGTGGAGGAGGTGGTTGCCGGATGGGTTTTCCGGTAATTTGCGCTTGATTTCCTTGGCCTTGAGTGCTACCACTTGCCAAGTGTGGTAACCATCTGTGGTATCATCTAAAGACTCGTAATAGAGTATATAAATAAAGTTCTAAGGAATAATATTTTTAACACCCAAGAACTAATAAGCACAAGACAAAAGAACCAAATTTTGCCAAAAATAGTCCTTTTATTATTTTATTTTATTGTTTGATTATGGCTATCACAAGAGACATTGATAGCACATAATTCGTGATCTAACGATCATATGAGATACAACTAAGGTGTAAGAGGGTATAATCGCCTGCAAGTACTACCCTCTCCCGCCTTTGTATATAGCCACTCTTCTTCCGCCGCTTTCAAATTTCTTCCGCATCTAGCGGTCGTTCGAGTATTACGCAGCTCATCCAGAGTGTTCCCGTGAGGCATAATCCATTGCCTTAGACAGTCCACTTGGTGAGTAAGCTCAGAGAGTCCTCATACTCAAGAGACGAAAGGTGCTATCCAAATTTAGCCTGAATGTGCATGGGTGGTAGTGAAACTTCGAGTCCTCAAAATAATTGTTGTTAATATGGCGAGGCGACGTGTTGCCTCTCTGGCTGCATCCTCAAGTCCATCAACGAAATTATCACGCCTCACCGGGCGTCAAGATGTGGTGGTTTGTGTTTGGTTGAAGGTTGGCGAGAGGATTACTTCAAGTCTCCAACGCTCTTGGTTCCCCACTTTATACATGTACCCTTGATAAGTTGGTCTCTGGTTGTAACCTAAGTGTTGCATCATCTTCCATAGAAGTGCGACCCGTTGTCCCATGAAAATTCCATGGGAAATCCGGGTTGGTTGTTCACCATCTACAATTTAGAGAATAAGATAAGTTGATAACCATTTTAAAAAGAAGTGTTGAGAAGACTCTTGAATAGACTCAAAATATGTTTAGTTCTTGAAAAATAAATCCTTAAGAAAATTCTAAAGCCACGACCTCACATCGATATGGCTCGATACCACTTTTGTCGAACTCGGAGCGAAGGATCCCGAATTCTCTGTGTTCATACATTAGTCCAGATAGCTAATGTACACAACAAACAAAAGTGACAATCAAAACATATCACGATTTTATTAATATTTATTCAGAGTTTATTACAAAGGGCCCGAGGCCAAATAAAGTAAAACACAAATGAAGCGTAATAATAGTAGTAGACCCAACGATTCGCCACAGTAATCGTCTGGGCGCAGACCTAGGCGCCAAGATCCTCACCGCCTTGATAGATATCTTCTCTAATAAAGATTATTCAAGAAGAGTGAGCACTACTACCGTGCTCGCAAGTTACACCCAATATGGAATTGATATGCATGCATAAGGTAGACAAAGGATACGGCAAGGTTATTTTATGTAAAGCGGCGGCTTTTAATTTAAATAATCATATTAGATTACAAAGCCATTTTATACAATAATCTAAATCACCATTTTAAATAACAATAGTTTATTGTGGATAACCTCCATAAAAGATGATGGATATCCTCCAATCACAATGGCTACCCGCCTAATTTTCCCACAGACTATCCATCCCGAAATTATCTGTTGAAATCATTTTAAAACCAAAACAAATCTAACTCGAGTGGCTTTGCTAGCATGTCCATGATCATGACGCGCTATTCAATAGTTTCTACTCTGCAGAGTTTGTACAACTTTACCCACACGAGATATTATACTTTTGTGTCGGCCAATCCACGCTTCCTAAGGCGTGTGACAGAGCAAACATCACAAGGTCGTTATAATGTTCTACCTCAAAGTACTTGTGCCCGCTAAGGTTTCGCTTCCATTGACCGACTGTCCTCAAAAACCCCTCTTGCGCCAGATGGGAAAACTGTCTGCCCGACACCCATACATACAACATAGCACAAATAACTAAGAGGTATTACAAATTATTTAGCTGTCCTGCCCATACAGACATGTGGTTGTACGATAAGGCATAACAAAATGCGCCAAAGACCGGTCCTCAATTGACTTGGGCCATTCAATTTAAACCACGGTCTTAATCTTAACCAGACTAAGCCCGCATAAACTCGCACCCACCATTCATCCTTTTGCCCAAGTCCAAACCCTTTTGATTTTATTTCTATAAAACCATCTTTACAAATTCTCTATGGTAAAACAATACCATAGTTTTAATTTTCAAAGAAATTTTATTGAATTGGCTAAAATTCTCCCAAAAACATAAATCATGGTCTAAATATTTATAAGCATTTGATTATTAAACATAATAATTTATCTAAGGTGACAAAGGAATGTCAAGGCAACATCCAAAATTTGGCATACAAGGATAATAGGAATAACTAATTATTTAAACAGAATTTGAAATACTTGAATAAAATTATGCATGCATTTAATAATTTAAAAACTGAATTTACTTAACTTTAAAATAGTAGGGACAAAATGGTCAAAGTATAACTTGCCTCCGCTTACCGAAAATCTACGCCTTGAGAAGTATCTAATTCCTAATCGCCAAAGTCTAAACGTGAAAATAAGGCAAATCAAATAAAATTCAAATAAAACTCAGAAATACAAAATAAACCAAGACTACACATAATAATTTTATTTTATTGAGCTAGATAATCAAATTATAAAATTTTAGAAATTTGTTTCACTAAATTTGGAGTTAGGATTCAATTATTATGAATTTTACAAATTTTAACCTAAATTTGATATTTAAAAGAATTCTAAATTCTAAAACAGAACTAAAATGAACTCTAAATTGAATTATTATATTTTATTTAGTTAGATAATAATTTTCTAAAATTTTAGCAACTTGAATCATCTAATTTGGAGTTTTAATGCAAAAGTTATGAATTTTACAATTTTTAATCTAAATCTGTTATTTAAACAATTTCCTGAATTATTTTTCTAAAGAGAATTCTAAATATTGCGCATGATGACGTCAGCGATTATTTTCCGGAATTTAAATGAATTTGGATTAATTTTCTGACAGGTGGGGCCCAGGTGACATAGGCTCGGCTCACATGGACCATGTCCACGGAGCCCTAGCCCGAAGGTGTGGTGGTGTGCGTGTGACGTGGCCGCCACGCAGGCAGCCACGTCGGAGCTTATGCTGAGGTGGCGCCAGCTGGCTCCGAGGTGGTCAGGCCACGTAGGCCCGAGCGCGGTGACTCGCCGGTGAGGACCTCGCCGGTGCTACGAGCCTCGGCGAAACGAGTGAATGATTGCAACAAAGAGAGCGGAAGATGCTGGTCACGATGCTCACCGGAGTTGCATGAAAACGCGGCGGAAAGACGATCGGCGACGAGGTTGAGCGGCGGCGGCGCTGGGCCGACGCGGTGAGTAGAGGTTCCCGAGGGTTTCCGCAAAACGGATGCACGCACGAGTGTCGCGAAGTCGCGGATTTATGTCGAGACGACTCAACGAGGCGGAGCGCCATCGGCGAGGCCGAATTGAAGAAGAAACCAATTCTTCCCCGCCGCGAAGAACTCTAAAATTGGGGCTTCACAGAGGAGGAGGAAGATGTGAGTGGTGGCGATGTGTTGTGGAATGGAGGCGCCCCGAGGCTCCTTTATATAGGGCCGGCAAAGATGAGACGGAGATCGTGTGCGGCTTCAATGGCGGCGAGCGAAGTGGAAAATAAAGAGGGTTAAAGAGAGGAAAACGGACGGAATGGAAGCGAAAGATACGTGATTTGAATGCGCATTTATCACGTGAAGTAAGGAGGCATAAATGGCGCGCTTAAGAGCTTTACTGAAGGGCGGCAATGGCGGCGGTCTTGGCGGTGGAGGTAGAAGAAGACGGGAGAAGAAGACGGCGAGCGTTGGATTTGCATCGGTGGCTAGAGAGTGTGTGCGGCGTGGTTGTTCGTAGCCGTCCGATGCACACCTGACTTGCCTCAGAAAAGGGTAGGCGGGATGAGAGGCGGTCTTTGTGTGGGCGGCTTGGGCACACAGATGCAAGTAGGAGTAAATGGGCGAGCCAAGTTTCGCCCAAATACTGTTTTCCGATTTTCTTTTCATTTTCTATTTTAAATATTCAGTTTAATTCATTTCAAATTTTAGAATATAGCAAAATAATTCCAAAAATTCTAGAAAAATTCTCATAAATTATTAGAGACATTTTATACTTAATAAAATTATTTCCAACTTAAACTTGATAATAGATTTTGTAGTTAAATTTATTTTAGCCTTAACTAATTAAGAAAAAGTTTTAAAAATTTCAAATTTCCACAAAAATAAATAGTTTTAAATTTTCTCTAAATTGAAATTTTGGACTGTTACAATTCCTTTGTGGTGATATGATCGATCGACTGGTAGCTGAAGAAGTCATATTGCTACGATTTTCTGAATGATGCCGGCGAGGTGCTTCCAGCTTTTCCATCGTAGACCGAAGTCTTTGTGCGATCTCTTCGACGAAGAGGTCGTACCCCGGCGCTCGGGCGAGCTCTCGAGTTGGATTTTCGAGCAAATCACTGATGTGCTAGAGTTCTTGAGCTTCCTCTGACCGATATTGGATGCGCCCAGGTAAACTCTTCTGAGCCGCAATCTTTCTTCGTCAAGTAGCTTCAAGATCTTCCCTATCAGACTCTTGAGACTGCCTCAATGAAGTGCGAGTATGTCGAGGATTTCCTTCGCGTTCATGAAGATGTTGGTCGTGTCCGCCATCGGTGGTGTTCTTGCCACTGTCATGAGGGGGGCAGTGCGTGATCTTCTGGGAGGGTCTCCAGTTCGGTCTCTAGGAGAGTGGCCTTGATCTGAGGGAAGGACGAAGACCTCCGCTGATGATTCTCACTTGCGCCGAGGCCTCCCCGCTTGAGGAGTCGCCGAGACACCATCTGGCGACTTGGAGTAATCCCTCCGTAGGGAAGTCCGGATTATAACCGTCTTCGTTGGCAGGCGTGATCTGCGGAGAGATGGCCGAATTTGTAGGAAAAGCATGCTTGATCCCACTCTCTCTGGCGTCATCCGGAGAGAGAGAATCACCAAATGCTGGTGAATTCCTGGAATTGTGGCTTCCAGAACTTGCCTCACTAAGTCGGACCGCCTTAGGGGGACTCGGACACTTCGAGGTAAAACTCTCGTCGTGTTGTGAGTCCACCTGGGTGTAGTCCTGGTCAAATTGACCCTTGTCCTTTGAGAGGGTAGACTCCTCCCTTGGGCGTCTTGTTGGGGGATATGGATCCTCCTCAACTCCATTAGCGGCATTGTCTCCTCGGATCTCGGGAAGATCACCGGAGGCAAGAGCACCATCGGATGAGTCATCACTGGCTCAGAATCGAAACCGCATCCATGTCGACGTCTGCAGAATCGCCAAGTCAAACCAGGTTCTCCTCGCTCCATTCTCCGCCATGAGTGCATGAGATTTGGAAAACAGAGAGTATGTTGACAAGAGATTACCGGAAGATCCCCACGGTCGGCGCCAAACCGCCGGTGTTTTAGAACCGAACTTACGTAAAGATTGTTTGATTCGGGGTCTCCTAGAATGAAATCACGCAGAGATTGACACGGGATTTTTATACTGTGTTCAGGCCTTCTCCGGAGAGAATAATAACCCTACTCCTGTGTGTGTATGGTATTGAGTGTATTTTGAACAATCAGGGGAAAAACTCAGACTATTACAGATGATCGTGCTTGTCTTTCTCCTCCCCTTCCTCTCTGATTGCCGCCTTTATATAGTACGTGAAGGAGCGACAGTTTCTCTAGGTGAAGCGGCGTCTCATCACATCCTCAGAATCGGCGACGCTGGTAGTAATCATCGTGTATTAACTCCTCCACGCCGCCTAACAACTATATACCGTAGATAATGGAGCATTACGTGCTATTACTTGGCAAGAGTAACAACAGATGATGATGTTTGAATCCCTTAATCAATTGGGCCTACTTGTCTGTAGGTTTAATTGATCATAAGGTGGTCATAGCTGACCTAGTCGTAGAAGAACCTACGACTATGAGGTAGTCGTAGCAAGACTTACGACTATGGGGGTGGTTGTAGAAGAACTTACGACCATCCAGTAGGCTCTTCCCTTATAACATTTAAGGGGTATACTCAGGGACCATATGACGTCATATTTACTTGGTTAAGGAGTTATAGATAAAAGATAAAATGAGGATTATTATATCCTCGTCACTACTCCTCCATTCAAAATGAATACAAAACCAGATTGCGAACGATAATCATCTTTGTCGGTTTGGAAGCTTGCATCGGTGTAACCATTTACAACGAGCTCTTCATCACCGCCATAAACTAGGAACGCATCCTTAGTCCTTCTCAAGTATTTAATAATATTTTTCACAACTGTCCAATGACCTTCACCGAGATAAACTTGGTATCTGCTGTAACACTCATAGCATATGATACATTTGGTTGAGTACATATCATGGCATACATGATAGATCCAATAGCTAAAGCATATGGAATACCATTCATACGGTCTCACTCATCAGTTGTCAAAGGACACTGACTCTTGCTAAGACTTATGCCATGTGATATAGGCAAGAACCCTTTCTTGGCATCCTGCATGTTGAACCGAATCAACACCTTGTCAATATAAGTACTTTGGCTTAATCCAATTAGCCTTCTCGATCTATCTCTACAGATCTTTATCCCAAAGATATATGCTGCCTCTCCTAGGTCTTTCATAGAAAAACTATTTTTCAATGATACCTTAATGGATTCCAGCATATGGAAGTCATTCCCAATCAATAATATGTCATCCACATATAAGATTAGAATTACAAGTGCACTCCCACTAACCTTCATGTAAACACAAGGTTCTTCTTTGTTCTTGACGAAACCAAACCTTTTGATCTCCTCATCAAAACATATATTCCAACTCCGAGATGCTTGCTTCAACCCATAAATAGATTTCTGAAGTTTGCACACTTTACTAGCATTCTTTGGATCGATAAAACCTTTAGACTGTATTATGTACACATCCTCACTTAGGTTTCCATTAAGGAAAGCCATTTTAACATTCATTTTCCAAATCTTATAGTCGAAATATGCAGCAATAGCTAGAATGATCCGTACAGATTTAAGCATCACTACTGGTGAGAAAGTCTCATCGTAGTCAACCCCTTGAACTTGTCGAAACCCTTTTGCGGCGAGTCGAGCTTTATGAATGTGAACATTTCTATCTATGTCAATCTTTTTCTTATAGATCCATTTGCACTCAATGGTTTTAACACCATCAAGTGGATCGACTAGGTTCCAAACCTGATTGTCTCTTGTGGAGTCTATCTCGGATTTCGTGGCTCCAAGCCATTTCTCAGAGTCTGGGTCCATCATCACTTCCTCATAAGTCTGAGACTCATCATTATTCAATAATAATACATCATGCCCATATCTTATAAGCAATTGACGCGGCCTTTTAGATCTACGTGGGCCTGATGCCTCATCTACAGGTTCAACAATATTTTTTCATCCTGTAGAGGTTCAGTAGGAGTTAAAACACTTTCAGACGTTTCCCAAATTTCTTCGAGTTGCACCTTTCTCCTATTGACTCCTTTTGAAAGAAAACTCTTTTTCCAAAAAGACACCATTTCGGGCAACAAAAACTTTACTCTCTTCTCGGCTGTAGAAGTAATATCCTTTGGTTTCCTTAGGATATCCTATAAAGAAGCATTTATCTGACTTGGGTGTGAGTTTATCAGACGTCAAACGTTTAACATAGACGTCACATCCCCAAATCTTTATAAAGGACAAACTAGGACTCTTCCCAGTCCACATATCATATGACGTCTTATTTACTGATTTAGATGGTACCCTATTTAAAGTGAAAGCGGCAGTTTCTAGAGTGTAACCCCAAAAATACAATGGTAGATCCGATTAGCTCGTCATCGACCGAACCATATCCAATAAGGTCCGATTACACGGCTCGGACACCCAATTCCATTGTGGAGTTCCCGGTGGTGTAAGCTGTGTAACAATTCCGCATTGCTTCAAATGATCACCAAATTCATGGCTCAAAAATTCACCTCCACGATCAGATCATAAAGATTTGATTGTCTTGCCAAGTTGATTCTGTACCTTACTCTGGAACTCCTTGAACTTTTCAAAGGATTCCGACTTGTGCCTCATTAAATAGATATATCTATATCTACTAAAGTCATCAGTGAAAGTAATAAAGTACTAAAAACCATCTCTAGCTGTCGTGCTCATTGGTCCACACACATTAGTATGTATGAGTGCCAGCAAGTCAGACGCTCTCTCAGTTTGACCAGCGAAAGGTGACTTGGTCATCTTTCCAAGTAGACAAGATTCGCAGTTTCAAATAATTCCAAATCAAATGAGTTTAGAATTCCATCATCATGGAGCTTCTTCATACATTTCTCACTTTTGTGACCCAAACGACAATGCCGAAAAAAAGTGGAATTCATATCATTTGGCCGAAGCCTCTTCGTATTAATATTATAGACAAGTACATCACCAAGTTTTAAAATAAACAATCCATTCCAAACAGGAGTATAGCCATAAAATATTTGATTCAAAAATATAGAACAACCATTGTCCTCAATAATAAATTTATAACCCTCTGGCATCAAACATGAGGCAGAGATAATATTTCTACTCATGGCTGGAACGTAAAAACAATTATTTAATTTCATAATAAATCCTGAGGGCAAAAGTAATGGCAAAGTCCCGACGACTAATGTAGCAACCCTTGCTTTATTCCCGACGTGAAGATCCATCTCGCCTCTTGCAACTCTCTTACTCCTTGTTAGACTCTGCATCGAATTGCAAATATGAGTAACAGATCCGGTATCAAATACCCAAGAGTTAATGGAAGAATCAACAAGAAAAACATCTATAATATTAATACTTGAAGTGGAAGGTTTAGTCACACCATTCTTTTTCAGATCAGCCAGGTATTTCTTGTAGCTCATCTTCCAATGGCCTAGCTCTTTGCAATAAAAGCATTCATTCTCTTGAGTCGGGTCGGACTTAGTCTTAGGCTTATGCTTGTTAGTTTGGATCCCATCTGAAACTTTAGCCTTACCCTTTCCTTTGACCCAAGTCTTAGCCTTCTTCTTGAAGCTTGTACTCTTTTGCACCATCATTACATGACTGTTGATTTTTCTTAATGCTGTCCTCTGCAGTCTTGAGCATCATATGCAGCTCGGTGAGATTCTTGTCTAAGCCATTCATATGGAAGTTCAGAATGAACTGTCCATAGCTTGCAGGAAGTGAAGCAAGAATCAAATCAGTAGCCAACTCTTGACTAAGTGGAAAACCAAGTTTTTCCAAGTTATGTGTGTAACCAACCATCTTGATCACATGTGGGTTCACCGGACTACCCTCAACCAGGTTACACCCAAACAATTTCTATGAGATCTTATATCTCTCAGTTCTTGCTTATGTCTCAAACATGCCTTTAAGCGCTATGATCATATGGTAGGCCTCTATGTTCTCAAACTGCTTCTAAAGGTCTGAGTTCATGGTAGCAAGCATGAGATAGCTAACATCAAGGGGCTCATCACATGCCTTTTATAGGCATTTTTAAGAGTAGCAGCAGCATTTTTAGCAGGCATATCTGGAATTGGTTCCTCTAGAACATGTTTCTTTTTATCTTGCCTAAGAACAATTCTTAGGTTGCGGGACCTATCTGCAAAATTTGTTTCATTCAGTTTTTCCTTATCAAGTATCGAACGTACAACAAAACTAGAGGTAGGTACAACAATTGGTGCCATGATCTACAACATGAAATATGCAAAACTAAGACATATGTTCAAGAAAAGTAACTTCTATTAAACAATTTAATAAAGATACTCCCACTAAAAACCATATCCCTCTTATGACATTTAGTGATTCAAGATCCCAAATCCATTTATCTGCTAGTGAGCTTTGGCATCACTGCTAGAATATTAGTGAACTTGGTAAGCAACCCTTCGCTAATCATATCTCTATATCACTATTGTTGTTGGGCAGCATCTCTATGTTCCGGCACCCAACCCTATGCCCCAAGGTCCATAACCGTTATGATAACCTTGTCAAGTTAAACCAATGCTATGCGTGTAAGTGTCCGACACAAACCCATCTTAGTCAAGGAAAGTTAATGGCACTCTGCTTTAGCAAGACCTACCATTAAAATACATGACTTTGGATGGTGCAGCTAATTGGGAGGGCATCAATTTAGCTTAATATTATGTGAGGGAATTTTACTTCTACCATGTTATAAGTATTCGAAGCAACTAAATAACATGCATAGAAATAAACAGAAATATAAAGGCATTCACAGACAATCACATTGCATCATGATATAGTATGACCCTTCCTTATGGTGATCTCCATCACCGTGCTTCTTGTTCGCCATGTCTCCAAGTGGCCAATTCCTCCAAGTACTCCCACTAAGCCATTACTCCTGATAGCACTAGTAATAAATTACAAGAAGTAAAGAAGCATCACAAGTTGACACGCAGGCTGTTATACAAACATAGATAGCCTTGGGCTGTAATAAGCATGACACGCAGGTCATGAACATTACACATAAACATGCATCTCATACACCACGGATCATACTATTCACAAAATCCTGCAAAAACAAGTTAGGCATAGAATCGCATTCTATCTAACGGATGTCGTGAACTAGCAATACCAAAAACCAAATAAAGATCCTAGTCCACAGGGGTGGCAACCTACACCAGAAGGGCAGTAGCCCTATCCATATACCAAGGTCCTTTTCGGCAGTTCCGCTCGCCGGTGAGCGGAACGGGGTCACAGGGGCGACAACCCTTGTTTCATAATTTTTCAGACTACGTAGATCAAATCTACTGTTTCGTAAATATAAATCGCATTGGATTAATCACATTAACCCTTTCCGATCGCAACTTCGATTCGATCAACCAGATTGATCTTCGCGTGCTCTATGGATTTACGATCACTGTTTGCCCCGATGGCAGAAACCGACCGATAGAGGTAAGTTGTGATTCGACCACAAAAACACGATCACAGAATAAAGATCAAGAACCCATCTTGAGACCACTACGCATGGACGATCATATCGACCATCGCCAAAAACAATCCATTAAATAGAACGATCAACAAAAAACAGAAATAGATCACATCTATGACTCCCACATATCACAATATACATCTAATCCGAATCTAAAACTAGACGGGATGGCTCTGATACCACTGAAGGATTATGGGCAGGCTACGATAGCACAAAACAAAAAATTTACCGCGCAACCAAGGAACCTCCGCTAGAAATAGATCACGGGATTACCACTAGATGCGCCAACTCGTAGCGAAAGTAGAGTCAAAGAGACGAGTTGATGCAGTAGTAGTCGTACTCGCCGCACATCTTCTCCTCCTGCTCCTAAGATTGTCACGAGTTGCGGATCGACCTAGTGCTGATGCTTCGCAACAACACCTCTAAGGTATCCACACATACGGGGCAAGGACACCACGCGCTAAAGCGCTAGCGCCAACGGCGTGGTATTAGATGAGGAAGGCGTGGCTGTTAGGGTTTCGAAAATTCTTCAAAAGAGGATTTCACACCCCATGCCACCACCCCTCTATATATAGGTATCTATGATGGGTCTCGAACTTGAGGCCCATTAGGAACTCGTGGCCTACAAGAATTCGGATCACCATCCAAATAAAATCCTAGCCCTTTAAGTGTGCGACCCTATAGGTTCATGTGTAATCGGTTGTGACTTGGAAACTCTTTTCCGAGCACGAGTCGTTAGCGATACCTAACAGAATATAACGATTCTCGAACACACATAGAATATATCGGACAAACCTTAATGCAATATGATCTATGACTAGGTCCTTATCACTTACGACCAGTCCATATTTAGTTAAGACCAGTTCGTAACTCCTTACGGCCAGTCATTACTTAATTACGACCAGTTCGTCACTCCTTACGACCAGTTAGTGATTATGTTCGACCAGTCTGTATCTCCATACGACTAGTTCGTTATTATGTTCGACCAGTCTGTATCTCTATGCAACCAGTTTGTGATTATGTTTGATCAGTCTGTATCTCCATACGACCAATTCATGATTATGTTCGACTAGTCTACGACCATCTTGTATCTCCATACGACCAGTTTGTATCTGGTTAGACTGAACAACCTACTTTTGTATTATCCCTTTGCCTCATGACATCTGGTTGAATTCCAGGTGAGATAATTTGTCATCCATAGACTATTCAATACTTTCTCGATCAAGTGTCAAATAACTTCATGTGGTCGACACTTCGACTACAAGTGGTATGGCCATGCACTTTCTTTATCCGACCACAACGAGGGGCCCAGAGATATCTCTCCTATTATGATAGGAGGGGCAAAGCCCATATCCGACCAGTCATGTTCCTACGCATGTTTTATAGTGTACCCGAAAGCTACCTTTATAACTACCCAGCTATGGAGTAACATTTGGCAACATCTAAGTGTACTATTACATATGTAGGAAACCATGCTGGTCTCAGGTCTCAGGATTATACATCATCGTTGCTTGAGACCAACTAATGACACATCAGATCATAACAATCTCAACACTGTCTCAAGGTGGGACAAACCAACACCATCTTCGATAACATGTGTCCTTATTATTGGTTTGATATCTCCATATCTATTATTCGTGAAACATAGACATCAACCAATACATATGCTAGTCTATTCATATGTGTTCTCATATGTTTCTGACTAGAGAACGTTTAAGAATAATCATCACAGAAATACCGAGTTTCACAATCAGGTCACATACTTGTTAATAAATATTAACAATATTATTCTGAGAACAAGATAACATATTATCCAATATTATGAACATAACAAAATATAATCATCTCTATGATTGCCTCTAGAGCATATTTCCAACACTTACCCCTCGGATGGCCGATGCTGCTCAACACTAGTCCGTACCGCGCGGACATGTACCTTGGGTGCGCGGAGGACCAGCCAACCGTAGGGTCCATTTGATGCCGTAGACGGGTATGTACTCTCATGTATCTTTACTTTTGTCGTATTACGTGCCATCCTTTGTAACCACTGCTCGGCTCACAGTATAGTTTGCACACGCGTCAGTCACACGCAGCGATGTCTGAGCACTTCGTCGGCAACTCGACCGCCTCACCGGCCGACGACGTCGCCGGGAGCAATACTCGCGAGAAGATGGAGGATCGCGCTCCGCCGGTGTCCTCACTCTTGGCCGACGCCGCAAAGGACAGACGCAGAAGAAGCTCGTCTTTGACATGTTCGTCGAGGACTATGTGGTGCACAGGGTGATGCACCAGTTCGGCCTCCACCAGGTTGTTTCAGTCCCCGTTGGGCGTCGGGTGCCCAACTCGGTCCATGCGTGAGTTACACACAACACATGTTCCTATATTTTTTTAGCTCTATTATGATGGCTTCTAATTGCAGTGGTACGTTTCACAGGCAGAGTAGGAGGGGTGGAAGCAGGACGGGTTAGGCAGCGAAGATGGAGCCGTGGCTGGCGGAGTGGGCGAACACCCTCGAGGACTACGTGCAGGAGGCCGCCCCGTACGACCCCAGCGCGTTCGACGAGTATCTATGCTAGTACGCTCCGCAGACACATACTAGGCTAGTGCGTGTCGTCGACCCTCCCCCCACTCATGTACCAGCACGGACCGACGGGTACCCTGTACACTTCGCATGGAATGTACACCTCGCGGACGTACTCTCGTGTTTCCGAACAGAAAAGATTCCATTTGATATTGTTGATTTTGAATCTGCATATAATGGAATCCTTGATCGACCAGCATTAGCAAAATTCTTGATAGCCACGCTTTACGGTTATCAAAGTTTGAAAATGCCGGGACCAAGAGGAGTCATTACGGTTCGAGGAGACCAGAAAATGGCCTTTGTATGTGATCAGAAATCCCTAGAACTGGTTGATGAACTTCCGACCAGAGAGACTGACCCATCTACTATACAGGTCAAGCACTCGAGGCCGAAGATGACGCCGAAACCGTCCGACCAGTCATAAGAGGTATCGCTCGACAAAGATGCTTCTTTGGACAACGCCAAGTCACTACCTGGGTCAGAAAATGCTGACCCACCTGCTCGCAAGGTTCTGGTCGGAGCGAGACTCGATCCTAAATAGGAAGAGTCGCTCGTCTCCTTCCTCCGAGCAAATCAGGACGTATTCGCCTGGCAGGCGTCCGATATGCCCGGAGTCCCCTAGGAGGTGATCGAGCACAAGCTAGCTCTCTAGCCTGATAAGAAACCAATCAAGCAGAAGCTACGGCGTTTTGCACCTGATCGGAAGGAGGTAATCCAGTCGGAGATTGACAAGCTTCTCAAGGCTGGATTCATCCGTGAAGTCGACCACCCTTAGTGGCTCGCCAACCCTGTAATGGTTAGGAAAAATAATGAGAAATGGCGAATGTGTATCTACTTTACAGATCTTAATAAAGCTTGTCCGAAGGATGATTTTCCCCTTCCGCGCAATGATCAACTGGTAGATTCTACCTCCGGGTGCAAGTTACTAAGTTTTTTAGATGCATATTCAGGGTACCACCAGATTAACATGTGTAAAGAAGATGAAGAGAAAACTTCTTTCATCACCCCATATGGCACTTACTGTTATGTTAAGATGCCATTTGGTCTCAAAAACACTGGTGCAACTTTTCAAAGGTTGATGCAAAAAAACCTTTAATCCACAAATAGGTCGGAACCTTGAAGCTTACGTTGACGATCTGGTCGTAAAGAGCGTCAACGCTAGTGATCATGTTCATGACTTACAAGAAACTTTCAATAACCTGAGAAGGCATAACCTCAAGTTAAATCTGGAAAAGTGTGTGTTCGGAGTTTCTGCTAGAAAATTGCTCGGTTTCCTAGTTTCGGCTAGAGGTATTGAGGCAAACCCAGTTAAAATAGCGGCCATCGACCAAATGCGCCCTCCGACCACAAAGAAGGAAGTTCAGAAACTAACCGGCTGTATGGCAGCGCTAAGTCGTTTCATAGCAAGGTTAGGTGATAAAGAATTACCTTTCTTTAAGCTTCTTCAGAAACACGGGAGTTTTGAGTGGACTAAAGAGGCAAACGATGTCTTTGAAGAACTTAAAAAGTACCTTACAAGCACCCCGGTCTTAGTATCTCCAAAACTGGATGAAACATTGCTGATTTACGTGGCTGCAACGCCACAAACAGTTAGTGGTGTGCTGGTCATAGAACGGGATAACATCCAACGACCAGTATAATACGTAAGCGAAGTCTTACATGGACCAAAGGAAAGATACCCACAGGTACAGAAGTTGCTCTACGGCCTCCTTATGTCTTCAAGGAAGCTTAGGCATTACTTTTAGGCCCACAAAGTGGTCGTACCGACCGGATATCCCCTTGGTCAAGTCCTTGGAAATAGGGAATCATCAGGACGAATAGCAAAATGGGCGGTTGAGCTAGGGGCGTTTGACCTCCATTTCATTTCACGAATAGCAATAAAAGTCCCAGGCAATATCAGAATTCATTGCCGAATGGACAAACCCTGAACCCACCCAAGGGCCCAAGTACGAACACCATGATGAGTGGACAATGTACTTCGATGGTTCCTTGATGTTAAAAGCATCGGGGGCTGGAGTGGTCTTGATATCCCCTACTGGCGAACACATCAAGCACGCCATCCAAGAAATTTTCTCGCCACTAATAATGTGGCGTAATATGAAGGTTTATCGGCAGACTCGAGCAGCTCGCTCGCCGGATTCGCAGACATTAGTGAAAGGCGATTCTCAACTAGTAGCGAATCAAGTAGGGAAAGAGTATCAATGCTCGAGTACCAAGATGTCATCTTATCTGGCGGAAGTACGGAAACTTGAAAAGCACTTCTTCGGTTTCCAGATCCAATATATTCCTAGAAAGGAAAACTTTCTGGCAGACCAGTTGGCACGGATGGCCTCCACGAGGTCGACCGTCCCGCCCAGAGTTTTTCTCGAGCAACTCGATTCACCCTCGGTAGTCGAGCCTTCCGAGAACATACATGATTCTTTACAGGTCGTACAAACTGATCAAAGGAACATGGATGCTCCACAGGTCGTTGACGGTTGGCACTGTCACGATCAAGGTAGAGATTGGATGACATCGATCTACAATTATCTTCAGCATGACACAATTCCGGAAGATGATGTAGAGGCTGATCGTATAGCACAAAAAGCCAAATCATACACTCTAATCGAACGTACCTTGTATAAATGAGGATCTCATGGAGTGTTGATGAGATGCATATCTCAAACGGATGGCATTAAGTTGCTAACCGAAATCCTTGAAGGAGTCTGTGGAGCACATCATTCCTACAGAACACCGGTCAGAAAGCCTTCAGCAAGGATACTATCGCCAATCGCCTTTATGATGCGAAAGAGCTTGTGACGAAGTGTGTACAATGTCAGTTCCATAGCCGACAAGTACATCAGCCGGCACAAGCCTTACAAACAATTCTTCTTTCTTGGCCTTTCGCAACCTGGGGACTGGACATTCTGGGACCTTTCCCAAGAGCACCCAGGGGCTTCGAATTCCTTTTCGTCATGATTGACACGTTTACAAAATAGATCGAGGCCGAGCCTGTTGTTAAAACAACAACTAAGGCCGCTAAGAGATTTCTAATGAAGAATGTGATCACACGATTTGGTGTACCCAGTCGTATAATCATAGACAATGGTGCCCAGTTCTCGAGCAGTCAATTCCAAGAATTCTGTGACGAACTTGGCGTTAAAGTTCATTTTGCTTCTATTGCTCATCCGCAGAGCAATGGGGCAGTTGAGCGAGCTAATGGTATCATTATACAAGGGATCAAACGCCGAGTATTCGACCAGTTAATCAAACAGTTAGGAGCTTGGGTTCAAGAACTCCCATCTGTATTATGGGCCGTTCGAACCCGCACTACCGTCTGACCGGTGAAATGCCATTCTTTTTGGTTTATGGTGCTGAAGCCATGCTTCTGCCAGAACTCAAAATTGGCTCTACTCGAACTGATCATTTTAATGAAAATGATCAGAATGAACGACGACTCGACGACATCAATTTCCTTGAAGAACGACGAAACCAAGCTCTTGTACGATCAGCATTATATCAATAAGCCATGCGAAGGTACCATAGTCGTAAGGTGCAACCTCGTAGCCTTGCTGTAGGTGATCTGGTTTCTTAGAAAAATTCAGAATCAAGCTAATCGCAACAAGCTTTCTCCCAAGTGGGAAGGTCCTTACACTGTGGTCGAAGTTACCCGACCAGGTTCTGTTAGACTCGCCATGTCGGACGAGCAAATTTTGTCAAATTCTTGGAACATTGATCAATTGCGTAAGTTTTATGTCTAATTATTTTGTACTTTATTTCAATTCTTAATTTAGTATATTCATTCTTTTGTTTTCGACAAGTGATACAGTTTATATATCTATGCCTATATCCTGGTCATCTATTATTGCTGTTTAAAGTGGTCGGAGAAGACAATTTTTTTCTCTTCGATATCCTTTATCGGGATCTTTGTTACTCTTTGACAAACGACATCAGTGTCATACGCTAAATAGGTCCCAGTCGTGATCATTCTATGAATGATTCCATGCGCGACCATACGAGTAAACAGAGCATAACACAAGCAACAATGTATAGTTCATTATGCTATTAAGATCATGAAGATTATATTTCTTCATTTCAACATTCTGTTCTACTCTCGTTTGGCTACTGGTCGGGACACGGAAAGCCTCCTAGTCGAAGTCTCTCCTTTTTCGCACGTGGTCCTGCCCACTGGAAGGAGCTTCCTAGTGACGGTTCTTTTCTTACGATCCTCGCTGCTAGTCGGACTTGAGCTTGAACACGTTTTGCGAAATGTTTTTCTATATATTCTATTCTTATTAGTTTTTTCCGACCAGTTTTAGGTCGTATATATAAATACGATCACTTCTCTTCAATTGCATACATTCTTGCATTTCTTCTTATGTCAATACAACAAGTCTTTTTTCCGACCATGTACAACTTTTGATTGGTATTTCAATCATGACAAACAAATATCTATAACTAGACGAACTCATAAGCTGGTTCCGACCACAGTGATTTCCTAGTATTGCTACAATCAGTTTTGACTTCATATCGGCACATACCTTCAAAACAATGGTTTTGACTTTCATTCTCTATCTTGGCTACCTGTTTGTATAGTAAAGTTTTTCTACTATAAAACAGTCAGGGGCTAGGAGGTATACGAGAATTTTAAGAGTCAAACGGAATAAACAAAAGCTTTGTTGATGACATAATAGGTAAGTTTTATACATTATTTTCAATATTCTTACATTTGCATGGGCCTACTCTCGAAATATCTCCAGGTTAATTACTGCTTGATGGAGATCCGACCTCCATCTCCTCTACAACTTTATCTCCGAATGGCCTGAGTTCTTCCATGAACTTGGTCGCCTCCTCAGGTGGGCGGTTGAAGTCATCTTCAACAACTTTTGAAATCAATGGAGGGTTTGAAGCTTTCAGTTTTGCCAAAGCAAAACTAACTCCACTAGCAACGCTGCTTTCATGACTGGCATAGTTCTTCCGAGCAGTCTTGAGTAGATTTTAAAGATCCCCTAGAAGTTGACCCAAATAGTTCATTTTCTCTACTGGATCTCTGAAGGTAGGCAGGCTTGATCCTGATCCCATATCAAAGATCATCTTGTTCAAAAATAAAATCTTTTCGTCAATATTTTGCACAAGAGCCGCCTCCTTGTCTTGCTCCAATTTCAGAGTCTTTTCTGCTCTTTCCAAAGCTTGTTTTTGCTCTGCAAGAGTAAAACAGGTGATAAGCACAAAATAATTGGAAGAAGATAATAAGTCAAGTTTACGACCTGTTACCTTCAATTTTCTTGTTAAGTTCTTCCTTGCTGGTCGTCGCTTCGGTGATCGACCGGTCCTTAGCTTTGATTTCCTCTTCAAGCAGAGCTGTCTTGGCTTTCTCAGCCATAGTCTCTTCTTTTATTTTCTCCAAATCTATCGAATGCGATAAGGGTGAATAATTAGAGAAGGGTAAAGTTTCGAAGAAAGAGAAGAGGTTAAGTGGGAAGTTCTTACTTTCTAATTCGGAGTGTTTTTGCTCCAAGTCTTTAATTTGTTGGGTCAGTCCTCCGACCACAGCAAAGTTCTCGACCAGATGCTGTGCAAATATTATTTTTTCTCTTTAAGTTCCTTGTAAACTTTTGAGAAGTACTATGGAACTGGTCGTAGATACTTACCCGAATCGTCAAATCATTATAACCGCCAAATATTGAATCAGGATGCATTTTGATTTGATGATCCGATATTTTTCCCCATGCCTCGTCAAGCTCCTTATCCTCGATAAATCGGGGGCGAAAAGGGAACTTGTCAGGTTGAGACGAATTACCAACATTGGTCGGAACCGGTTGAGGGCCTTTAGGGGCATCTACCTCCGCGGAAGGAGTTAGAACCACCACTGGATCCAACTTGACCGATGGCTTTGACACCTACTCGGGGGCTTCTTCGACCACTTTTTCCTCAGGAGTTCTACCCTGGGAAGCACTCTGGTCGGGGATCTCCACGAATGCCTGGTCCTCAGGAGGAGTCCGATCAGAAACAACTGGAAAACCCGAGGACCTACGCAAAACAAAGAAGGGAAGTTCAAAATCAAATCATCAAGAAATAATTAGAGGTATGCGCTTATACGACCATTTTTCATTTGTACATACCTGGTTGATTTTTGAGATTTGACTCTGAATCGCGGAAGGGTAAACTCTATGTCGTCACCCTTCCTTTTCTTTTCTCCTGCTTTTGCCGGTTCCAAACCGGCAGGGTTGGTTAAACCCGTTGCATCATCCAACAATATGTCGGAAGCAATGCCCTCGACCAGCTCGTTGAGGGTTACGTCTTTGACCATCTGGTCAGGCGGAGTGGTTTCACCAACCTCCAGACTAGTTGTTTCAGTAACAACTGTCCGGTCGTCAACAACCGGTCTGGGGTTTATGGCCTCCGTAGTCGCGCACTGCTGGCCTTCAGCCTTCTCCACCTAAACCAATAAATGAGTTTAGGGGATGAAATATTTTATCTAAAATACATATATATATTCATCAGAAATGTTCTATTACTTCGGGAGATTCATCCACTTCCAGTGCATCAGGGCATGAATCGGTCGGAACCACGGTGGGATGTTGACCCTCACCTTGAATAATTCGTAATCCGACCAGCTGCAGAAATAGAACATGATCAAAAATCTGATCGGAGAATATGTATACATGATAAAAGAAGTTTTTTGATTATTTACCTTAAGCCTGGATAGTTTCTCTTCAGCAGGAACTATGGCCAAGATCTCAGGGAATCCGGCCTTCTCACCAGGCTCCCCAGAGCAAATCAGCCTGATCCGCTCTCTGATTTCCTCAGGAGAAAGGGCGCTAAAAAAGCAAAAGAAATAATGGCAGGTTTTAAGGTAGTACTATAATCAAATAACAAAATACTGGTCGGAGTTTCTCTCGAAGACTTACCACCTCCTGAGATAGCTTCATCACGACCAATGGACCAAATGAGGGAATGAGTCCGAAGCTTCAGTGGGCTAATCTGGCGCTTGGTGAAGTCCCTCACCACATGCCAAGAGGTCAAGCCCTTGACTTGCAGGTCGTAGATGGTATCCACCCATATTCCGATCACCCCTGTCTTCTCCACGGTCTTTCTCCACTTGGGATTTTTATTTGCTCTCATCCCGGCGAAGTAGAGGCCATCATCCCTGGTAACCGTCATGTAGAACTAGTTCTTCTTCCATGACGACCACGAGGATTTCGAGTACATATGAATGTACTCATCGGCCTTCCTATCGTGAAGGCGCAATGTACATTCTCCATGAGTTTCCGTGGTTCTCCCCATCACCATTCGGTAGAAATACCTGAAGAGCCTCAAACTCGGAGGCACTCCCAGGTATGCTTCACACAAATATGTGAAGATGCTGATATTGGCGATGGAATTTGGAGCCAAATTCACCAATTCCACCCCGTAGTACTCAAGAACACGGGGAAGAAATTTGTGTACCGGCAACCTCAGCCCGCATTCGATGTAGGTGAGGAAAACAGGGATTTCCTCATCTTCACGGCTCGGAAAGTGCTCTCCAATCGCCGGTCTCCATCTGATCAAATTATTGTTCGGGAGCATCCCAACCTTCTCCAACACCTTAAGCTTTTTCTTGCTCAATTCCGAAGGCAACCACTTTATGATTTGCTCCGACATGATGAAAATCCTCAAGGATGAGTAGTGTTCATAGGAGATTTTGTGGTCGGAAGAACAAGAAAAGAGGACTAAAGATTTTTTTTCTCGGCAAAAGGGGATCAGAAAGGGGATCTGAAAGCGTAAAAACTCCAAAAGGTCTAGCGATGGAGATTTTATAGCCTCAGATTTTTAAATTACGATCGGCGGAGGTTACCCACAAAAGTCTAAACGGCAAAAAGCTTCTTTTTCGCCCAACGGACAGAGGAACTCTTCGGTTCCCAAAGCAAGTTCTCAACTTTAAAATGAACACAGATCACCTCGAATGTCACGGCATTAAATGGGGTTTTGCCCGATACAACTTCATCGGAAAAAGGTGTTCACACGACCTGTTCATTTAAAGTTCGGGGGCTAGCTGACGAGGATTAAAACTTCCATGTATTATTTTAGTACATAAAAGACCATACATCTTCATGGTCGTAACCCCTAAGGCTAACGACCTCCTTGGTCGTAAGGATTCCAGAGGTTACACGATGGGTACCCTGGTCAGACTAGGCTTCGACCAGGTAACTACTCGAAAAAGCTATGAACTGGCATTTCTTACCGTATGATGAATGGAACACGTGCTATATGTTCCAAACCGTGCGATGATATACAAGACACTGACAATAAACCACCCTACGGTTAAGCTTTTCACAGGCACTTAACCGCAAGGTAGTTAACACGTTGTTAACTACCTTAAACCTCCGACCAGTTGTAACGTTTCACCAGGGATGCCTTCTCCAGGAGTAACTACCGCCTCTTCGGGAGTTATTTAATGGTGGAACGCAGAAGACAAAAAGACAACAACAGAAGACACACAGAGCAAGGCAACACAGAAGCCAAAGCAGTAGTATTCAATACATTTGGTGTAATTAGAGATAGTCCCTAGTCAGGTCTTGTAATCCCAGTTCATATTAATAAAGAGCAGCCCCCATTCTCTTCCAGGATACTCCATGTCATTTTCCTCTTTTTATTTCGCAAGATCGGCGACTCGATCATCGACACGAGTGTTGAGCTCTCCCCGCACAAGGAGCCCCCGTAGGACGTGGACGTCTTCTTCGCGGAAGACCTGGTGGAGGTCAGGGGAGCACCTCAGCCCACACCCATCAAGGTTCTTTCTAGGTCACAGCTTAGTGGTGCCCTAGTGGCCACGTAGGTATGGTGGAGTCGACCCCACAGGCCTTGGGAGCACAGGTCAGCAGGGCTCTTGACCACCTCACCCTGTCGGGGTGCCGACACCCTGCGCTGAGGAGGCCCAAGTGGGGCCGTACGGGCGGGTACGGACCGAGGTGGGACGTGGCGATGATGGAGGAGGTGTTGCGGGTGGTGTATCGGGCGGCTAGTAGGGGATCTTCGTTGTGCTTGGTGCACTTGTATTCGTTGCGTATGTATTTTACTTCATAGTTACTATAACATGGTTGTGTATAAATTCACTCATGCATTGTAATATAACTTATCTTACTACTTACCGATCATTGCTACCTCCGTCGCTCAACCGTTAGCCTGCGTGCTACGTAACCCCCTTGTCGGATCAACCGTCATGTTGTTATCGTTGCGTCATTTCTCCAAAGTTCTCCACCGTATATTAATTCCTTGACGCATCGCAAGAATCACTTACCGTCCTACTTACGACTCATTGCTACCTCAATCGTCCTCACAAAATTCTTCAGAAATATATCGTACTACAACAACATACGACGATTACAAAATGTTATTGTGAGTCTAACCGATTTCATACCCTTGAGAATCTACGAAATCACAAATGGACCAACCAATCCTGTCACCACCCTTTTATTTTCAAAAAAATTAACATACAAACAAGATTTGCTAAATGTATTACCTATAAAAATTGACATTTATTCCCCTACAATTATTTCCATCATATTATTAAAATAATATTATTATTATTTTAAATCGCCTAGCAGTTGAGCGACACGTGAAGTAGTCGCCCAACCATTAAGCGACTATCACAAGTTGCTCAACCACCGGGCGACTACGCTACATGTTGCTCTACAGTTGGATAACTTGAATCAGTCATCCAATGGTTGAGCAACTAGATCTAAGTCGCCGAACGGTCAAGTGATATAGGATTATTTCTGTAAAGTAGGAAAAAGAGGTATATTACTGTATTTTAAAATAAAAAAATATTATTTAAAAAAATTCTATGTGATGCCGTTGTCACCGTCCAGTTGTAGTCGTACCACGAGATTCGTGAGATCATGATCGAACAATGCTGGGACAATCTCGACAGTCATGTATCGTGTTTTCCGACGAGCTTGTTCGGATGGTATGAGCAGGACACTCTAGTTCAAATGCCGTCAAAATCATGACGTATAAAAACCGGCCTTCAAAAATGTGAATCCTTTTTTATTTTGGCCCTACGACCCAAATCAATTACAAAAATAACTCTTATCTTGTTTTATTTGCAAATCTAGATCTCTTCCCTCACCTTCCGCGGTTAGGGAGCGCGGAACGTGGGTACTCCGCACGAATATCCGCGGAAATAGACGGCGACCGCGGAATCGAGCGTTTCCGCACTCGGCCACCGCGGAAAGTTCGTTTCACGCGCTCACGCACCGCAGCAAGTGGCCGATCCCACGCTGGGCCACCCTCTGGTGCCTTTCCGCGCTTGAGGAGTGCGGAAAGTGACCTTCCCCACTCCCCGACAACGGAAGGTGGGGGAGGGGGTCTAGATTTGCAAAAAAAAAAATATAGTACGAGGGTTATTTTTGTAATTGCGTGGCGCTAGGGGACCATAATGAAAAAAAATTCCAAAAATGTCCCAGCCTTTAAAAAAACCCGGTCGAGCGTTGTATGATCGGAACATAGGGGCTGTTTGATTCAGCGCCAAAATAAACCATACCAAAATTTAACGTTACCCTAGATATTTAAGTAGCGTTTGGTTCAATACCACAATTTGGTTTTGCCCCAAAAAATTTGGCTTTGCCCAGCTTTCCTAAGCCAATTTGTTAGCGGTGTTCAGTTGCCAAATTTGGCCGCCAAAAAATTGGTCACATTTTGATTGGTATGACTAAGTGCATTAATTGTTTGGTTAGATGGATTAATCAATTTTAAATGATCATATTTTCTTAAACCGAGTATCCGATTTGTGATCCGTTTGAACCGCTGTGTTCCTTATCATTTTATCAATGAAACATGACCCCATGTTGACATATTTTGGCGCAAAAAAAAATAGCTGTCATGCGAGACCTACATGTTACACTCAAAATTTTGGCATGACTGCAATCCAAACACATCAATTTCGATATTACCTGTAAATTGGTATGGCTATGATCCAAACACCTTTTTTTGTTTAGGTTTTGGCATTGCCCGATTTTTTGTATTGCCAAAATTTTATTATAATTACCTGGAACACTAAACCAAACAGACTCATAGTCCAGATGCCCCCCCCCCTCCCCCCGGCGCCCCCCGCGCCCCCGCTTAGCCTAACTTGACGTCAAAACAGCGACCAAACTTGCTGTAAGAAAAATGGAGAAAAAAAAGAGATTGTGAAAAAACCGACCGATACCTTGCTGGACAGAGCGATCAAGTCACATGACTCGCATTTGGACATAGAGCACCTATCTTGTTACCCCCTCCGATCTGACAGCCTTCTGAGATCTAAAATTGTGCAGTGCCACCCAATTCAGACAGGAACCCTTCTTCCTTCCAAAGCGTGTACCTCAACGACACCAATACAATCGAATCGAACGATCTCTGTCACCCTCTCACCACGCCGAACCGAGCGAGGTGGACCATGCAGCAGCGAGGAAGAAAGACACAAAATGTTGGGGAGGTGCCAAGTCCCTGTAGAAAAAAGAGAGACTGATTTGGTGCGGTTCGGCGAGACTTTGATGTCAAGTCAGTCAAGCGAGAGTGACCTCGACGGCTGCTTGGGGTGTAGTGTAGTGTAGTACAGCCCTAAGATAGAAAAATCTGAAAAACCTGTTGGCGTTTTCGTTCATCAGAATCAGAGCTACGGCAAATAGAGGAATTTTGGACACCTTTGGTCATACGAGACCATCTTAATTTCTAGAATAGCCTCTCTAGCCGTAAAATTTTTATTTTGATCCCCTTTTGTCACCTGCTACCATCGGGGATAGCAGCAGGACACTTGCTGTCCTCTCCGACGGCAGTAGGCATCCCTCATGGCAGCAACTCCCCTCTCTCACCAGCGCATGCAAATCCAAGAGGAGAGAGAAAATCCATTTAAGAATATTTTTTGGAGAAATTTCTAAATATAGAAAATGAGCTCAAAAAATTATGAATTTTTTGTGGAACCTCCCAGAACAGTGTACTTGCTTGTGTAATTTTTTTAGAATTTTATCAGTTATTATGTTTACTCTAAAATTAATTTAAGTATACTGTTTGTAGAAATTTTCTAATATAGAAAATGAGGTCCAAAAATTATAATTTTTTTCTAGGCTCCTTATACATTGTACTTGATTGTGTGATTTTTTCATAATTTTATATGTTCCGAAATTGTCTCGACAAATTAAAGGTTTAGGTCTCAAAAATTAGGACGAAAGGTTTCGGAAATTAGGGTTTCATGATTTCATGTGACTTGGAATGTGGGAAGTTTAGTACCACATGACTACTCTAGGTAAGAGACACTCCTCCTCAGATATCTGCCGCCTGCCGTTCTTGTCCCCTTGCATGTTGATGCTCGCTTTTATGGTGTGCCGAATCTCGAGACCCGACTCCCGATTGATTCGCTCGCGCACCTCTACCAGCAAGGCTGTTGTGTGACGCTTTATGACGCCACACCGGTGTTAAACCGAACATATTAGAAACCCTTCCTGCAAACATGTCTTGTCCAATTAAAAACATATAAATACATACTTCAAGTGCATATAAATACATACTTACTGCATATACAAAAGATTGTGTCGGTTCAAACCAGTTCAAACATTAAATTTTAAAACTACCATCCTTAATCAATAATAGAGCATGAAAGATTTGTTGCCAACTTGCCATGGCCCCATCACCTAATTCTTTATGTGGCATTTTTGGAAATTTTTGCCGTATTGGCACCTTTTAGGATAATTTTATATGTGTTCTCAAATTGTCTCCAAAATAAAAGATTTAGGTCTCGAAAATTTGGATTTTAGGTTTCAGAAATTAGGGTTTCATGAATTCCCATACAAAGTACTCATAACAGAATTAGGGTTTTGGAAATTAGGGTTTCCAATGAAGTTGCAGTGTACGTGTTTATACATAAAATTGACGACATTTGAAGCGTTACAAACATTACATGATACACACGCGGGCGCGGGTTTATTGCAATTGAGACACTCTTCATTAATTTATCAATTTATTGTGGATGATATTCTTTAATATTGTATTATACCACAGACTAGATAAGCTTGTGTTGCAGTGTACCGTAGTAGAAGCGAGGATGACTAAAGCAATTAGCCGAACCATCATGCCATGTGACCACGTGTAACGTGCTTCTGTCTGCGAACTCTAATATAGTTCTGGTTCCGTGCCTCCGCTAAGCCATCAAAGCAAGCCTATATTGCAAGTATGCCTCTTCTAGTCGAATCTCAGAAAGAACCATTCGCACCGACATCGATTCCTCCATGTTTTAGGGCATCTTCATAATCACAACGAGTGTTCTCAACCCCTTCAATTGCATTCTGTACAAGCTTCATAAAGTACTTTACTTTAACTCCACCATAGTCAAGTGATGTCATCAAGAACCGTAGTGACCAAGATATTATTTCTTCTTAAATGCATTGTACTACAAGGGGATGAATGTCTCCCACAAGTGTTGTATGCCATCAAACGTTTCTATATGAAATTTGGTTAAGAAGGAAGCTAATGAGCACAATTTGGTTAACATGGGAGCGAACAATGAAAACTTCCCACATTCCAAGTCACATGAAATCATGAAACCCTAATTTTCGAAACATTTCGTTCTAATTTTCGAGACCTAAACCCTTAATTTGTCGAGACAATTTTAGAACATATAAAATAATGAAAAAAAATTACACAATCAAGTACAATGTATAACGAGACTAGAAAAAAATTTATAATTTTTGGACCTCATTTTCTATATTAGAAAATTCCTACAAACAGTATAATTAAATAAATTTTAGAGAAAACATAATAACTGATAAAATTCTAAAAACATTACACAAGAAAGTACACTGTTCTGGGCGGCTCCACAAAAAATTTCATAATTTTTTGAGCTCATTTTGTATATTTAGAAATTCCTCCAAAAATATTCTTAAATGGATTTTCTCTCTCCTCTTGGATTTGCGTCTTGCCAGTAGGAAGGGAGTTGCTCTTGTGGGGACAAGAAGAGTGCTCTGCTGCTGCGTGCGAGGGCAAAGGGCAAAGGGGCCAAAATGGGAATTCTGCGGTTAGGGGGGCTACTCTAGGAATTAAGGTGGTCTCATGGGGCCAATAGTGTCCAAAAGTCCAAATAGAGTGGTTTTATTTTAGCTTTGATTGATAGGCATAAGTATGACATGTGGATAATGTGTACTAGATACCCGGCGCGCATTTGCGCGCTCGTGATGTTTAAGAGTAAAAAAAGCTAGCATTTGTGTGTCTGACGAGTGGGCTACTGCACTGGGAAAGAGGAAGGATAACACGTGTGAAATAGTGTTTCATGCATCCATTTCTAAATTTGGATTTTGTATCATTTCTATTATGTAAATCAAAAATTTTGATTTCAAAATTGTAACAAAATGCGTGAACTTCGAAGTAGTTTTTTTTTAAAAAAATATTGCTATTTGCATTTATTATTTTATGTTCGAGTATTCCATTTAAGAAATTATAAATTTATTATCAGTTTCATCGAAAAAAAGGGAAATGTCAGTTTAAGTAGTATCCATAGGGAGGGAAAGAGTTACCTGATTAAATTCATTTGCATTAAGCAAGCTTAGCTAAGATGGTGATACGAGATCACATAGTCTTATATAAAATGCATTTGCAAAAAGAAGTATTTGCAGGAGCTATTAGAAGGCCGCCTACTGATACAGAACAGAAGTTTTAAATTCATGGAAAAATTGAACAAAGCAACGAATTTGACGGCTAAGCTTATAGTCTGTCGCATGAACATAGTGGAATTTATTTTCATTCCTAACAGAGATATTTTTACCGACAAGTCTTATTCCATGGATAATTCTTTTACCACCAAACCATTCAGTCAGAGTAAAATCTAAGCATAGGTCCTCAACGTCACCCTCATAGTGTTGTTTAATGGAAATGCATCCATGTTGTTATCGTCAAAAAAGGAAACATCAAAATGGTATGTCTAGAAGATTTAATAAAAAAGATACACAAACTAAATAATAGATATCATATGTAGTCTCCATAGAGGGAAACCCATCTTCATCTTAGGAGTTAGTACAGAATAATTGATCCCCAAACAGCAGTAAATTTTTATGAGGCTTAAATAAATGAGCAGATCTTGCCAAAGATATGTAACAAACTGCATTAAATACATAGTATTGTCGAGGTTTCAGGAAATCAGTTGGTTCAAGATTGGGAAAAAATGCTAAGCAGCAAAATGTTATAGCTCATAAGTTATAACGCAACTCATATTCTTTAATGTACCAAGAGAGATATTGTAGCATATATGAATAGTAAAGTGAGCATATGCACATCTTAGGATCATTGCCACTTTCAATAGCTGCCCCACTTTCGGTAGCGAAAGCAATAGTCCATGGAGCTATAACATTGTGTTATATATACCAAAGGTTCAACAAAGTTAATGCACAAACGTAAACCTCGCTACAGTTACTCAAAAGCTGCTAGGCATTTCTTCCGCTATCCATGTGAATAATGATAGGCAATTACGAAAGAAAAAAAACAGTTGGAGTCACTAATGACTGTCACCCATCCAAGCACATAAAAATCCGCCAAGAATCAAGGAAAAAAGCAACCTCATTAACTACAACAACACTATCCACTACTCGATAACCCAGCAATCATAATACGAGCAACAGGATACTACCGCTTACCAATCCTCATGTGTTACCCATTTGGTCTTCACAAGAATATTGCAACTTACTTTACTCATTGATGGTTCAAATATTAATCACCACATTGCAAATGTGACAAGATAGACCTGAATTTCGAGCACCTATCACACAATTCTCACAAGCAGGATTAAAAACCAACCAACTGTCACATGATCACTGAGATAGTGTGATGATTGAATAATATAAATCAGAAGTCGTTACTTGTTAATAATGAGCCCAAACCTCATGAAAATGTTGTTGAAGGTTGTGGAAATACATTTCTTCTACAATATACTTCCTAGTGGTTGCCTCGGGAACTTATAGTTTAAACTTTTCAGTCAACATGACAATTGGAGGTGGAGGCTATGTTCACATGCCAATTTTCAGTCAAAGCAAGGCACTACCCCCATTACATTTGTATGATAAACCAATAGGCAATAGTTCTGGCCTAATTGTTTTATTTTATCAATACCACCAAGCGCTATACTCCTAACTAATAGAATCATAATTGAACAATCTATAGGTTATTCGGAGTAAGATAGAACATTATGAAACATAGAAGGGTTTATTCTCTGTAGAACCTATTTACGAATGATCAAATTGTTATAGTTTGACATAGGACATGTTATGATGATTAAATAATCAGAGTATCAAACAAGTGAGTGCATACCAAAAGCATATGGAAGCTGGACATCGAGATCAGACATGAAACTTGGCTGTTGAGTTTGATTGGTCCCAAATAGATCAAGGCCTGACTTGTTGGTCTCAATGTGTGAGCTGCAAAATATTCCAATCAATCTCCCACCATCTAGAGTCATACAGGGATACTTAAACTTTAAAAGCTACTATGAAAAGATAAGTTAAATAGTAACAGCACTGATATATGATATTTCCATGTATATTGTCTAGATAGTAGAAAACTTCTAACAAGAGTTGCATATTCCCAAAAAAAAAGATCTATTAGTTATCATCATAGGGGTTGATGGAATCCATCCCCAAATATGTAGTTTAAGAAACAAACCACCAATAGATAGAGCCACTGTATATTAAAAACCACTCGTTAGTGGTGAATTCTAACTATCTATCATGTTGTTTGTCTGGTGGGTAGATTTTTTTGTGCCCTTCACAATATTGATTGCTTCTTTGTAACTGGCAAGCAAATGAACTATTGATCTAAAATAAACCAGGAAATCATCAAAGGCTATTGCGGCCTCCTAGATTACATAAGCATTGCCAAGTTCCTTCTGTTTGACTTTGCTCTGTCAGACACTAGGATTAATTTAAACACTCAAGCATTGTCCAGATAGAAAAAAGCCAGGTAATTGGTATTATGTAATGCAGCTAATAACTATAGCAAATCACCCAAACATAATTTTCATAAAGATCATTGATTGGCCTCATGACAATTAAACAATCAGCACAGAAATGGATGTACAACAATAATATAATGTCAACTAACCTGTAAAGTTCTTGCCAAAACCTCATCTTTCATAATCTGTCGATTCCTTTTGGCAGCTACGCTATCTTCCTCGTTGTGCCTCTTCCCCTTCTTTAAGTCACTTGAAGGAACAATCTCACCAGGCCGCAACTTCCTCAGGTCATCATTAGGCTCATAATTCTCATCCTTCGCATAGGAAGCATCAAGTACTTTTTCATAGCGCTCAAGGCACTAAGATGGTGTTCGACCTACAATAGGTGCAATTGTCCTCCACTGAGTAGGCATGAGTTTAGCAAGATGCAGTAGCTTCTCATCCTCTTCCATTGTCCGCTAAGTCTGTAATCAACAAACAAGAGTTAGTAGAGTAATCCTCTTTTCATGTCCACTCAGTCTATAATCAACAGACAATAGTTAGTAGAGTGAAAAGAGATGACAAAATCATCGTTGTTGCAAGCAGGACAAACCCACACCATATTAGAGCAGATAACCAATTAAAATAAAGCATAATATGACATAAGATTGGCCATTATTTAAACCATTCGATTCAATTGAATTCGGTTTTAAACCACGTGAACTGAGGTAAGTTCAGGTTACTTGGTTTTTACCAAAATAACATTAGGTGATAAAGCTCAAGAATTAGATGATAATGTTCATAAATAGTCATCAGACGTCTTATTATGTTACATGTTAATAACAAAGCATCAAAAGTTCATTTAGAGTAGTCAACAAAGCCACATTAACAACTTTACAATAAATTTGAAAATTTAGGTCAATAACATGATAAAAGGTACAAGACATTTAGAGCACAAGTTCATTTCAATCACATGACAGAAAAATGTCAACAGCTTAACATCATGGGAATAAATAATATTCATCAGCATAATGAGTATGATAACACAAAGATGTATTGTGGTTTATATTATGTTGGCTCACATATAGCGAAAACTACACCGAATGCAAGTACGATAACACAAAGATGTATTGTGGTTTATATTATGTTGGCTCGCAAATAGCGAAAACTAAACTTAAAAGAAATACTTAGCTCTGTAACTCTGTTAGGTGAATTTTACCACAGTAACTTATGAGGCACATCGTCAGCCGTTCACAAGTAGTGTAGGCTTGCAGCATGATATTGCATGATGAGAGAAGAATGTAACCACAATGTATATAGTGCATATAGCAATACAAATAGGATAAAAGAAATATATGCGATGCCACCAAGAGAAGGAACAGAGCAGAGCTGGGTGGCTCTGCCTCGGTAGTGGCGCCGGCAAGGGGCTGCGCGGCGGTCGGCGGCAACCCGAAAAATGGAACTGTCGTGGGGTGGGGAAGAGGTAGGTGGTGGCGGTGGCGGCAGTGGTGGAGGCGCAGGCAGGGCTTTGAGCAAGGCGGGCAAGACAGCTCACGATGGAATCGGCGGCGCGGCGGGGCTTTGGAGAAAGTAGGGCAAGCATGGGTTGCCCCTCGGGCCACGGGGTGGGGAAGAGGTAGGTGGTGGCGGCGGCGACGCAGGTGGCCGGAGGAGGCGGCGGTGCGGCTTGGAGCAGTGGTGGCGCACAGGCTCACGGCGGAATCGATGGCGCGGCGGCGCTCTGGAGAAAGTAGGGGCGAGCATGGGTTGCGCCTCGGCGAGGGGATTGTCATGGTGTGGTCGGGGAGGCACAGGGGTGGTCGGAATGACAGGGCAACGACGGTCGAATACGGAGAAGAGGAGGCAGCGGTGGTGGAGCTTCACGGCTATGGAGAAGACGAGAGGAGGTGGGGGATGGGTGGAGAACCTTCGGGAACACGCTGTGACACGGCTAGTTTGGCGAAAGGTGGACCGAAGAGGGAGATCAATAGGAGGTGGCGGCAGCCTAACTTGGGGAAGAAAGAGGAAAGGGGCAACACAGGGGCGTGGGGTAAGGGGTCCAGGCGTGCGGTGTCGGCTTGGGGAGGAGAAGCTTGAGGACGAAGGCGGCACTGGGCGTGGGGGAGAGGATTTGGCCGGGTGTAGGGCTGGGCAACGATCTGTGAGGAAAGGGGTGGCGTAGGGGCATGGGGAGGGATTTGGCTGGCCGGAGTGGGGGCCGAGGGAGGGGAAGGGGAGGAACGTCGACAGAGAAAGCCAGGAGGCAAGAACGCACGGGAGGGAGGAAACATGGCACGGGCCGGAGTGGGGGCAGGGAGGGAAGGGAGGAACGTCGACAGAGAAAGCCATGAGGCAAGAACGCACGGGAGGGTGGAAACCGCAGCCGGGCTGGAGTGGGAGCCAGGGGAGGGGAAGGGGAGAGGAACGTCAACGGAGAAAGCCATGAGGCAAGAACGCACGGGAGGGAGGAAACCGCAGAGATCATGTGGCCCGAAGGAGGACGCGTGTGGTGGGACCATGGGAGTGCTCCGCCAGAGAAAAACGAAGGGCAGAGAAGAAAAGAGGCAGAGCATCGGACGCCTCTGACCGCGAAGGAAACGCAGGCAAGCAAAACCGAGCAAGGATCGGACGGCCGGGAAGAAGGGATGCATGGGATCGGACGGAGGAGAGGAAATCGGGCGACGTAGCCACCACGAGGGGCACGGAAACCTACGCTGAATTACCCGGTAGGATGATCCAACAATTTCGAGACAAGTATTAGAAACTTTGTGCTCATTTTGTGTCACATTGTTGTTTTATATGGGACCGATCTGTGTAATGACAGGGATTAAATGAGGGCGCCAATATGTTTTCTGTACTTGAGACAACATTGTCTTTGATAAGATACATAACGTGCACCCTAGGAAAATTGATGGAGGTTGATTACCAAGATGGTGCCTTGTTAAGCCAACTACTTCAACATGGAGCTACAGCTTCCAGGAGACCTGGACAGAGTTCTTTTCTATGGATTAGGAGAGGCTATCTGAAGCTGTAGCACTCAAGTTTCCTTCTCATCATGGAATTCCCATGTTTCTATTAGCTTTGTGTAGGTTTTGGCGTAAGCGGCGGCCTCTAATGGTTAACTACCATATACCGATTTGTTTTGCTAATCGGATTCGAGCATGGGCCTTTGTATTTTTGCAGCATGTAGTGAAGGCCGTGATAGTGCATGGCATATTGTTGGGGAGCAGCTAGGGGTGCAATCGGAGCAGATACAGATGAATATTACTCATCTTGTATCTTATTTCGTTTTTTTCTCGGAGTCGGATATGGATAGCGTCAGATACCTATTTTTCTATCCCGTATTCGATCTACGAGTCTTCCGTTGGTCGGATGAAAATTATCCGTTTCTTTTGCACTCCTACACATGACATTGCACGGTAGGAGTGCAATCAAAGTGAATACGGAGAGACTAATCGCTGAGATATCGAAGGAAAAACACTCAGTATCCTCTACCTATTCAGATGCAGCAACAAATCTATCTATTATCTTGTTCTTGAGAACGTGCTCATAGCACGGTGGTAAGTCCTCCAGGTGTGAGGCTATCAACCAGGGTTTGAACCCTGGTTCTCATAAAAAAGGCCCCTCGCTATGTGTTCCCTGCAGTCGTTGCACGGTCGCTTAGCGGTAGCGTGCAGGTAAGAGCCGGCTTTCGGGGCCTTTTCTCGACTTTAATGAAATGCCTTCAGGATGTCTCTCCCCTTGAGTCGAGTTTTTTTTTTATTATCTTGTTCTTAAGTGAAGTCACAACAGACTTTTCTCGTACCACCTGAAATACGGACACATACAGATGGATATCGTTTATCATGTATTATATTTCGTATTTTTTTTCTCAGAGTCAGACACAGTTAGTTTTAGATACCTATTTCTCCATCTTATACTTACTCTGTAAGCCTTTGATCAGCTGATCGGTTGAGAATTATTCGCTCATTTGTACATCAGGAGCAACCAAACAGTCTTAAGACGTACACGCCGCCGTCAGGGGCGCATCACCAAACGCGGGGAATGTCTCTGGAGGGAAAAAGCAGTTCGGCCGCGCGTTCCGCGGATGCGGCTGAGTGGGCTGCGCATGTTACTCACGCGCGGATGGGTGTGGCACTTGGGCTACAGCTGCGGCTGCAGCTGGGCTGCTTCGGAGGAAACGGGGACGCGAGGGAAGACTGGGGATACTGCGCGGCCTGTAAGCTGTGGTGGGGTGGCGTCGCGCGCGAGGCGCGAGTGCAGGACTGTTGCCCCGCGGCCCCCGTCTAAGAACATCTACAATGAGTATATGTCAGTCCTCTATATTTATTGTTACATAGAATTTTTACTGATGTGGATAAAAGAGAATAAAGAGAGAAAGATGATGTCTACAATTCTATAGCCGACTATAACACAAGAAACAAGAAAAGCATTAAAAGATTGTGTGTTCTATAAAGACAACTAAAAAGACAGCAGCCGTTTGTACCATTGTATAAGCTATCTTTAGTGCTGTCTACAGGTGACATAAGAGTTGCTATAGACAGCAGCTGTCTATACCATTGTACATGCCCTAAGCGCTAGAAGCATGGGATGGATGTGGTGCGCGTGTGTCCCGGCAGGGAAGCCACGTGAAGGAAGCCGTAAGGCCCGTAACCGTAACCCGACCGACACACGAGAAGGCGAGCCTTGGGAGATCACATGGCCCAAGCTGGGCTCGCGCTGTCGCGCGACGATGGCATGCCCTGGAGTAACTCGGCTGCTCGCGGGACGGTGGGAGCGAGGAAGGGATGCGCGGGTGGTGGGGCTGAGGGTATTACAATGGTACAGACAGTTGCTGTCTATAGCAATTTTTTATAAAGGCAGCTCATACAATGAGTTGTGGTGATACAGTCGGCTATAGGATTGTAGACAACACACAATCTTTTAATGTTTTTCTTGGTTCTGGTGCTACAGTCAGCTACAGGATTGTAGACAGCACATTTCTCTCTATTTATTCTCTTTCATCCACATCAGCTTAAATCCTACGTGACAGAGACTATAGACAGCTAATGTAAGCCCATTGTACATGACCTGAGCAATGTAGGTCATGCCTTTCCACGATTTAATTTATGCAATTTGGTCGGGAAGACAAGAAGTGAGTTTTCAAGATTTCATTTGTCTTGTAGTATTCTTGCCTTCGCATAGTGCCGGCCTGCAATGGAGCTCCGCTCATGTGATGGCCACTCGCATCGCCCACGTGGGGATCATTAGGCCGTATAATTTTTTATATTAATTAACCCTTTTTTAAATTTTATTTTAAAGTTAACCTCCGGCGCACTTTATTTTCAATTTTGACTCCTTTGGCCATTCCACCACTCGTGGCGTGACAAAACAACATTGTCACGTCGCCCGTATCTCTTGTCACGCCACCACCTATGGCGTGACAGTGTTGTTTGGTCACGCCACGACCAGTTTCGTCATAAAAAGTGCTATTTAGCGGACTTATTCTACCGCGTGACAGCGTTGTTTTGACACGCCACGAATGGTGGTGTGACCAAATAGGTCAGAATTGGAAATAAAGTGCACCGGAGGTTAACTTTAAAATAAAAATTAAAAAAGAGTTAATTAATAAAAAAGTTCTAGGCCGCGATGGTGGCTAGCCTGTGGTGTGTGGGAGGAAACTGCGCCATGCGGGACCCAGCCTGGGCCGTGGGGTAGCTTCGTGGAATCGTGGGCGCGAGCACGGGGCACGCTTGGCCGCCTTGCCGCTTGCCCGCGCGGATGTATCTGCGTTAGACGTGGCTAGGGGTGGAAAAAAAAGCTCGAAACTCGCGAGCCAGCTCGGCTCGTTAAGGGCTTGGCTCGAACTCGGTCCCTTAACGAGCTGAGCCGAGCTGGCAAAAAAACTCGTTATCTTAACGAGCCGAGCCGAGCTGGCTCGCGAGTTACCCGTTAACTCGTTTAGCTCGTTAGCGGCCCAGCCCACTGATGTGCTCATGTGCAACCCTAGGTGATTAAATCCCTACTCCCTTTGCTTGGCCTCTTCCTTCCTTGATTCACCCGCCCATGCCATGATCCCGAGGTCGCATGGCCGCCCCCCCCACCTCCTACTCCTGTCCCGGCCGCTCGCCCCCACCAACTCCTACTTCGGTCCCGGCCTCCCGCTTCCACCACCTCCTGCTCTGGTCCCGGCTGCTCGCACCACCTTCTCCAGCCAGATCCGGCCAGATCTGGCTCCCTCCCGCCACACGGACGTCCGGCCCCAGCCCCCAACCCCAGTACCCCAAGCGGCCACCGCACGGCTGCCCACCCGCCCCCGCTAGCTCCAGCCTCCAGCCTGCTCTAGTCCCGCCTCCGCCACCACCTCCTCCTCTCGTCCCGGCCGCCGCTCGCCTCCTCCAGCCATCTGGCGGATCGCTCCTCCACCAAGACGAGCGGCCCCCCCACCCCTCCCAAAGACCCCAGCGACCGTCGCACGGCCGCGCGCCTGCCCCCGCTAGCTCCAGCTTCCAGATCCTGCTCCGGTCCTAGCCGCCCGCTCCGCCTCCACTTCAATACTTCACCCACCTCCTGCCCGCCGCCGCCTCCACTTCACCCACTTCCTGCTCGTTGCCGCTCGCTCCCTCCTCGCGCTCGGCCCACCTCTGTATCAATTGAATGATATACAGAGATGGATTATCAATTGAATGATATATTAGTGGCTTCCTGTTAGTGGTACACATTGAGTTGTTGCATACTTGCATGCATTGGAAAATATACTTTTGTCTTTCACATGTATGATCATTTCCAGAATACTTTTTTACCAACTTAAATTAGTATGATCATTTCCAAAATGCTTTCCAGATTCCAAGATCGCAAGTTGGCAAGACCTTTTGTTTGGTGGAGGATAAGTTGACAAGATCACAAAAAGATATTTTGTTTGGTGGCCAAGTTCATTCAAGAATCTGCATGGATGTTTATTGATCTATATGGACTAGTTATGAACTTTTTCTTGATATTATTGATCTGCATGGACTAGTCCATCAACTTGTGATCTTGTGATATTATGAACTTGTGATCTGCACGGATTTTATGAACTTTATTGATCTGCATGGATGCAATCTTGTGATATTATGAACTCGTGAATTGTGATCTACCATCTACATGGATGTTATGACTGATAATATGATATTATGGACTTTGATATTATTGATCACAATTCACAAGAAGACATTTTATTGATCTGCATGAACTAGTCACTAGTAGTTCATTCAAGTGATATTATGAATTTGTGATTTGCATGGATGTTTTTTATTGATTTGCATGGATGTTTATTCATTTACACAGATGTTTTATTAATTCTGGATGTCAATTCATTAACGAGCCTAACGAGCCGAGTTCGAGTTTTTTACCGAGCCAAGCCGAGCCTGACTTTCTACTCGTTAGCTTAACGAGCTGAGCTCGTTTTCTTAACGAGCCGAGCCGAGCTGGCTCGTTATCTACCTCTAGACGTGGCACGTGGGAGGAAGAGCTGGGTAGGCCAATTTGGATTTTGGACCGTCCCCTCTTCACGTTTCAACGATTTCGGTTCTTCTACCGTGCCTGTGCTTATGGATGTTTTAGTTCAATAATAAAGCTTCCTACCTTCCCCTAAAAAATACTACCACGTCTGTGTGTGCGTCTAGGTGTCGTGCATCAGCAGTACATAACCAACCCTCTGCATTATTGGCTCATGGCATGTAGTCTACGTACACCGCCGATGCTCGTGCAATAATAGTAGGAAGCTGCTACACAACGCTATACCGTTGGAAGCACTTCCAACAGTATAGCAAAGTTACGTGGGCCAAGAAAGCAGTAAGCAGAGGAATTGCGAAGGTCTTTTTATCAGGTGATCGAACAGTCGTGTGCTATCCCGTTGTTTTGCATCGAAACAAAGTTTCAAGTAGATTTCATCAAAGTTCTGCAAAAATTTGAAGAAGTTCTAAAATCTTTCGAGGAAGTTAAAAACATTCAAACAAAAGTTCTATCCTTACTTCATGAAGTTTTACTAGGTTTCAGAGAGTTTCAAACAGTTTCCAAAAGTTTCAATGGGTTTCATCCAGTTATTTGGGATTAAAACTTCATGAAAATTAATGAAACTATATGAAACTTGATGAAACTTGTGATGAAACTTCAAGAAACTTAATGAAACTTCATGAGACTTGGGATGAAACTTCATGAAACACGATGAAACTTCATGAACTTAATAAAACTTCATGAGACTTGGGATGAAACTTCATAAAACATGATGAAACTAGGGATGAAACTTCATGAAACACGATGAAACTTTGGATGAAACTTCATGAGACTTAGGATAAAACTTCATGAAACATAATGAAACTATATGAAACTTGATGAAACTCCATGAGACTTGGGATGAAACTTCATGAATCTTAATGAAACTTGATGAAACTTGTGGATGAAACTTAATGAAACCTTGCGAGACTTGGGATGAAACTTCATGAAACTTAATAAAACACGATGAAACTTGGGATGAAACTTCATGAGACTTGGGTTGAAACTTCATGAGACTTAATGAAACTATATGAAACTTGATGAAACATGATAAAACTTGGGATGAAACTTCATGAAACACGATGAAACTTGATGAAACACAATGAAACTTGAGATGGAACTTTATGAAACACGATGAAACTTGGGATGAAACTTCATGAAATTTAATAAAAACTTCATGAGACTTATGATGAAACTTTATGATACATGGGATGAAACTTTATGAAACTTGATGAAATACGATGAAACTTGGGATGAAACTTCGTGAAACTTCATGAGACTTGGGATAAAACTTAACAAAGGTGCATCTCCGCACCTGTAACCTGCCTACACCGTCCTGCGCTAGCACTGTGAACACATTGGGATCGGTGTGCTCCAGGCTGCCCACCACCCATGTCGGCTCAAGGCACGGCGGGTAGTAGTGGCACGCCATCTGCCACCCCTCCACCTGCATGACCCGCTCCAGCCGCTCTGCCTCGACGCCGAGAGCCCCCAATAGCAGCCCCCGCCATCTCCTCCTCGAACCCTGCCAAGAGCCGCTGGTACTCCAACAGCGCGTCCCGACAAGCCGCGGGGATGTGTTCAAGGTTGGGTGCTGTCGGGCCAAAGCGTACTCGGAGTGAGTCACACCTGGGGAGGATAGGAGCGGCTGCGGGATGGCCAGCCTGGTGCAGCGGGTTGGGGATGGTGGAGTAGATAAAGCCTCCGACGGGCTCGAGGAAGTAGAACGCCGAGCGGGCGGCACAGGGTAGCTCGTGGAAGGCATGGACGACGTAGACAGCAGAGTCAACGGTGTCGACCGGGACGCCGTGGTTGGTGACGTGGAAGAAGCCACAAGACCGAGCGGCGGCGTGGACAAGCGGGGCGGTCACTGAACACGGGAGAGAGAGGTCAATGGTTGGTATGGTCCTCCATGGAGGTGCAGAGAGAGATAGTGATAGAAGGATGAAGAGGATGGGGGATAGAGGAGGAAATGGTTGGTTCGTATGAGGGGTGGATTGGATTGTACAGGGGGGAGAGAGACGAGGACGGTCGAGGAGGGGAGGTGCATACGGGGGAGGTGCATACGGGGGAGGTGGGATGTGATCTGATTGTATGAGCTATTGGATTTGTCGGATCAGACTGTAGCACCATATCCCGTTGCTTTGACTGAGAACGGTATAGCGTTTTGTAGCTTTTTCCATAATAGTATCGCCCCCTCCCAAACAATAGAAAACAACGACGATATCGTTTACCATGTTTCAGGAGGTATACAAGCCATCTGCTAGAACGTTTGCTATGACAAGTTGAATAAACTACGAACACACAGTGGTGGATATGGAAGATTTATGTTGGAGGTGCACCATTGATGCTAAAAGTTTGGTAAAAGGACGATTGTTAAGCGATTATTGGCCGATTAAATGTTAGTGTCGGGTAAACCATGCATTATGAATATTGTATTCATATGGTGCTTAACATCCATATATAATTAGTTGGACATCCTTTCTAATTAATTGGCTAGTTTGCACAATTAGTTGTGAAAATAACTTATTATATGGGTGATAACAATAACAAATACTAATATTGATAAACAAAATTTAAATATATGTGAATATATTATAAAAAAACGTATAGTCATTCCATAAATTTTTATTAGTATGTTACATTGCCCACATGACAATTTGCGTACCCTACCACTCGAGAAACACGTACGGTTTTTAGTACATATATACTTAGTAGGCTAATATTGATCAGACCTATTTACGTCAACTTCAGATTTGTAAGTGAAATGTCTCATCTAAGATACCCAATATTAGTTTTGAATCATTGTACTCATTGTGATGGTTGCAACGGTGCAAATAAATAAAAAATCGAACACTTGGTTTTTGGGTTAGAAACTAAAGAAGTTCCTAAGAGCTAAATAAATAAATAAATACTTTTGTACCATTCACATAGTGCCACATAGGTATATAAAGAAAAGTGTTAGACTATCTACTAAATCTGAATAGAAGACATAAAATACAATTTGCATCTAACTCCTTCAAGAATTATCAAATTGCAAGAAAGTCTAAATTTAATGGAACCTATAGCTAGCAAGAGTATGGACATAATCTGTACTACTTAAAAATTAGACTTGGTGGTCATCCATCCTCCCCTCCCCATACCTATGCAGCCCACTCCTCCCGTCCACGCAACACACCCAACACGATCCCCTAAAAAACCGGTTCTCAATTTTTTTTTTAAAAAAAACCAAGCATGCACGATAAGCAATGTCGGAGGAGTGCCCCACCCCTTAGGGTTGTCGGTAATACTTAGTATACCCTAAGGAAAGTCATACATGTGTATGGATTAAGTCCATGTGATATACCTAGGGGAATGTACCAAAGTGCCCCTTCCTCCATCAATGTAAGGTGGGGGCAAGAAGAGAAGTGTCTCTTCTTGCTCCCATATATGAAAAGGAGTTGAAAGTATCAGTTTGTGGAAAGTGAGGGGTGTCGGCACCCCCTTCGGTTGACAACGAAGGGTGTCAATACCCCTCTTCGCACCCGTTTGTTGGCAACGAGGGGTATTAGAATGCCTACCTACCTCCGCATGGGAAGGCACGAGGCTTCACCTAGAGAGCCTCGGGCCTACTACTCTGTGGTAGCCCGCTTCACCGGCCTCACCCCCTGTAGCCTTCCTTCACCGGCAGCACCTCGCCCTCGGGTCGCCTCAAGCGCGGAGTGCCACCTTGGACCCCTTGAGTCTACCCGCTCTAGCCTCGCCACTGTGCAGACTCGACAGACCCCCCTCATAGCCGCTTCGCCGACTCCGCTAGCTCTAACCTGGGCACGGTGCTACCTAGGGCCGCCCTCGTTTCGCCCGCTCTAGCCTTGCCACTGCGCAGCCTTGGCACGACGCCCCTCGTAGCCGCTCCGCCGACTACACCCGCTCCGTCTTGAGCACAGCGCTGCCCTAGGCCACCCTCACCACTAAGCAGCCTCAGCACAGCGCCCCATGTAGCCGCTCTATCGGCTTTGCCTACTCCGGCCTCTGCGCGACACCACCTCACGCCCCCTTCGCCGCCGAGAGCGCCTCGCCCTTGGGCCGCCTCCGGCGCGGAGCGCTACCTCAGGACCACCTCAGATGCCCCTCTGACCCCAGCTGCCTCGACCCAACTTCGGCATCACCTCGGACCACCTCAGATCCCCTTTGTAGCTCCGTCCGTTCCCGCCACGGCTGGTGCTGCCTCGGACGCCCCTCACAGATCGCGCTTCATCACACAAACCCTAATCGCTCCGAAGGCTATGCCTCGATGACTAGGGAGTCTCCCACCTCAAAAGCCTCGCCTTAGCAGGGAGACCTTGCATATCGCTAGCTTTAGGGCTCCCCGGAACCCTATCAATAAAAGTATGGTGGATGTCGCTCGATTTCGTCTCCCCCTCGCTAGCTTTGGGGTCTCAAGCGAGCTCTATCAAAAAGTCTATGGACGGTGCTCGACTTCACCTCCCCCTCGCTAGCTTTAGGCTCCCAAGCAAGCCATATAAAAAAACTCTAGGGGATGATGCTTGGCTTTTTCCCCCCTCGCTAGCTTTGGGCTCCCAAGCGAGCCCTATCAGAAACTATGGGGACGACGCTTAGTTTCGTCTCCTCATCACTAGCTTTGGGATCCCAAGTGAGCCAAATCAAAAAAGTATGGGGGACAACGCTAGGCTTCACTTCCCCCTGGTTAGCTTTGGGCTCCCAAGAGCGAAAGAATGGGGGACGGCGCTCCGTTTCGCCTCCCCCTCGCTAGCTTTGTGCTCCCAAGCGAGCCCTATCAAAAAGTATGAGGGACAACGCTCGACTTCGCCTCCCCCTCGCTAGCTTGGGGCTCCCAAGTGAGCCCAATCAAAAAAAGTATAGGGGATGGCGTTCGGCTTCGCCTCCCTCTCGCTAGCTTTGGGCTCCTAAGGGCTAAAGTATGGGAGCGGCGCTCGGCTTCACCCCCTCCCCCTCGATAGCTTTGGGTCCCAAGCGAGCTCTATCAAAAAATTATGGTGTACAATGCTCAGCTTCGCCTCCCCTTTACTAGCTTTGGGCTCTCTAGCGAGCCCTATAAAAAAAAGTATGGGGCACGGCGCTTGGCTTCGCCTCCCTTTTGCTAGCTTTGGGCTCTCCAGCGAGCCCTATCAAAAAAAAATGGGGGGAGGGGGGCGCTTTGCTTCACCCCCCCTCCTCGCTAGCTGCAGGGCTCCCTCTGAGCACTACCAAAAAAGGAGGGGGGCAATGCTCAACATTCACGTCCTCCTATAGACAACATCAACCCTTCGCGCCACTTTAAATTGCATGCACAAACCACTAGGAGTGATCGAAGGAGGAACGGTACCTGGCCCCTAACAGGACCGACGTGAACGGTCACATGAAGAAGTAATCAAATACAACAAGTTATAGTGATGATTTCGCTACGACACACCGCCCGCCTCGAAGGACAAGCCTCGGCATGGTGGCCCCGTGTCGATGACTTCGCTTGCATGGGCCTCGAGGTCACAGCCTCGGCGGGGTGGCCACGATGGCTTCGCCTCTCTGTACCGCCCGGCTCAAGGACATAGCCTCGGCGGGGCAGTCACAACAGCTTCGGCCCCTTGGGCCACACTCCGATGTGTCGCCCATCTCGAAGGCTATGCCTCGGTGTGGTGGCTCTGCGTCAACGACTTTGCCTCCACAGGCCGCGCCCCGACGCACCGCCCGCCTCAATGGTTGAACCTGAAAAAGGCTACCTTGAAGGCACCACTGCTGAGAAGACTTGGGGTATTCCGACTCCCGAGGGGCCGAGGGCTAAAACATATTGCATCCGCTCACCCCTCGGGATTGTCGGAGGAGTGCTCCACCCCAAGGGTCGTTTGTAATACTTAGTATGCTCTAGGGCAAGTCATACATGTGTATAGACTAAGTCCATGTGGTATACCTAGGGGAATGTACCAAAGTGCCCTTTTCTCCATCAATGTAAGGTGGGGGCAAGAAGGGAAATGTCCTTCTTGCTCCCCTATATATATGGCCCCAAGGGAATGTAAGAAGGGGGTTCCCTCATTCTCTCACACATTCACCACTCTCTCAATATACATAATATAGTTGGCTCCTCTCATTCGGTCCTCTCATGACAAAGGGTATCCACTACCCACTATCTAGACTTTGATGCTACGACAGGCGGGCCTTTCTTTCAATAAGTGAAAACAATCTCGCCACCTATATCTTTCCCTAAAATGGCCTGCCCACGTCTCCCCTCATTAATTGAAACAACTACCCATGCTTCTCCCTCTTTCTCGTGCAATTCCTGTCGCAACTCGTATTGTCTAATATGATGTTGTGGTGCGTACAATGACGCGACACCGGATCAAGGGTTTGGGGATGGTAGATAGGGGCTCGAGGCATGTGTGCATGGTTGGGTGAGACTGCCCAGTGGACCGTGAAGGCCTCCCTGCACGTGGATGCCGTGGGCGTGCCGTCAACGGCCGACGAAGGCGATGAGTGACATCCTTGATTTGAGGTTGCGATAGTCGACCCTGACATTGGTAGCAGCATCAAGGATCGTACTCTGCGATGATGTCGTAGGTTGGAACCGCTGATGGACGGAGATGGACGACAAGGCCGCTGCTGTGATTGTAGTTGTCAAATTTCCTCGTGAACTGTTCTCCATGCCATTGTAAGAACAGGAACAGGAGGCGGCCTCGGCCGATCATGGTGGTGACAGCCTCACAGCTCATGCACTATGGAGCAGCGACGGCATGCGCCTCATCGTCGGCTAGGTCCCTCCAACGATGGCTAGTTCATGGATGGTGAGAACTAAGCACAAATTGGCACTCCACTAATTTCTTCCTTCCATTCCAGACTTACCTTCGATACATTTAAAAGGCAATTCTCGTGTACTGAATTGATGCCTATGTAGTAGTGGAATATTGTTCTTGGATTGTGCCAGACTTTGATTGCTTCGTGTGAAATAATTGGATTACTCGTTGCGGACATATGACAACTGGAGGTGGACGACTGCTACTAATCAAAGGTGGCCAACACCGTGGTCGGTGGCATTGTGCTGTCAGGGGAGTAGATGACGCTCGAACTGACGGGGATCGATAGTCTGGGGTTCTACGTTGTCCAAGATGTGCATGGTGCTCGCCGGCATGTAGTGTGCCGTTCGTAGCACCAAGCTGTGGAAACACAACATGCGCATCGCGATCGTCGTGTACATCACGGACGTGGGCCCTGGTGGTGGGGGCAGTGAGGTCGAGGATGAGGCTGTCATCGTGAATATCAGTTGACGCTTCGGCAACTTGCTACGGCAGCACCAGGAAGCCTGACACACAAGGAGTGTTTGCTGCACCAGATGATGTTCGACAATCGAGACTATGTCGTGGCATGCGTCGATGATGCCAGCCTGCCTTCACAGAGGTCTCTGTTGCACATGCGCCAAGCGCAAGTACACGGTCATCGTGGTCCAGTTGAAGGACCGACCCAAGCTACTGTTATTTGACCCACTTTTCTATTGCAAAGTTCTTTATAGAAAAACAGAACTGTCAGGAATGCTTTCTAAATTGGTCTAGGTTATCAGCATTTTGTTTGAATTACAGGATACAAAGCAAAATAAGTTATCCTTCCGGTGAGTGATCGCTTTAGGATTGTTACAGTAACAAGTGATCTAGGTGTTTTGCCCATTGCTGCCCATGCCTGTACCTTATCCTTGATGATGGACTTCTTGCAAAGTAACTAAATATATTTGTATTGTATAATTTGTATACAAAGGAAATAAGTATTGTGTATTTTTACTAGCCTTTTCTCAATTGAAATATTTATTTATAATTTTGTTGCATCAACACGCAATTGGCTATGCCCTCTTTTGATGTATAGCTTTTGATTGGTTGATTCATTTGATATGTGTGTGTAAGAAAAATTCTATTTATGCGTAAAGTTTTGGATTCTGTTGTAAGTCACGGACACTTTGATAGTTTACAAAAAATCTGGGGTGGCCCTGCTGGCTCCGCCCCCTGCGCACACAAGTCAGCGATGTCTGGTATTATTTGAAGTAATCAATAGACATGTCACGATGCATTTATTTGCAAGAACGAACCGTATCTGCTGGCACAATAGAAGATGCCATGACGTGAACAAGAGTACGGAATTATCACGTCCTGGAGAACTTTCTTTTATTAATTAAACTTTTTTAAAATTTTTATTTTGAAGTTAACCACCGATACACTTTATTTCCAATTCTGATCCCTTTGGTCATGCAACCATCTGTGATGTGATAAAACAACACTGTCACGCGGTAGAATAAGTCCACTAAATAGCATCTTTTGTCACGCCACCGGTCGTGACGTGATCAAACAACACTGTCACGCCACAGGTGGCGGTGTGACAAGAGATACGGGCGGTGTGACAGCGTTGTTTTGTCACGTCACAGGTGGTGACGTGACTAAAAAGATCAGAATTAAAAATAAAATATGCCGGAAGTTAACTTTAAAATAAAAATTAATAAAAAATAATTAATAAAAAAAATGGATGGGGGAATACTCGTGCAGTTCTTGGACATAAGGCAGTGTCGTTTTTCTCTATCTCCGTGCCCAAGTTACGTCCATCAGCTGGAACCACTGTTTCGTAGGTGGTAGAGTTGTGAATATACCATTTTATTCACCAAAGTTTAAATTTCAATGTCTACGTATTATACGCACGCGGGTGCACTTTAGCAGAAATTTTGTGAGGTCGTAAATATATCGCCAGTCTCCATTTATCTAGATGTGTACTAAATGGATGTACTCGTATGTGTTGTGATACGTGCGTTTTTCTCGTAATCGAAAAAAAACTATATATGCCCGCAAGCTATGCGGTTACGTAACACTCAAGGCTCTAAACTTGTAATGTCAACCATCACATGCATGACAGTGAATTAGGGACTAAGCTTCGAGAAGCCAGCTAGATTGGATAACATGCAAGAAAAGTACTGTACGAAAGAACGAACTTCTTGTTTCAACGCCTAGAAAATCTTTTGGAAAAGAAAAAACAACATGTTGCTACCGATACACGCATGCATCCTAAATGTCCAAATTGGTGCCTTGTAACTTCATTATACCTTTTTCTCTTTGATTTGGCCCTCAAATATTGCAACTTACGATGGTGCATTGTGTCCGTAGCCACGCTTCATCACACTCATATTACAAGTTTGATTATTTATATCCACTGTTTAGTTTGCAGCCACTCAAGCTATTGTCCAATTTTGCCTGAATTGAGGCGGTCGATTTGGGTGGCCAAACAAAAGTGTTGGAAGACAAAATTTTAAGAGTACAAGCCGGATGTAAACACTGCACGTGCGCGTTCCCTACACATTATAAATTTATCGGAGACGTCCAAGGGTCTCATAAAGCGTGGGCACTCGTGCGCTTTCCCACTAGATGTGCACGCGAACAAGCCACACTTCGGTAGAACAAGTTTGGTAATGTGTGGCATTTATCTAGATAAACAAGTTCGATCTCATTGGAGTATTGGACGCCAACGCAGCATTTCGAGCTCTCATGGTTAGCATCATGTACCTATCATAAGAACTACTTTTCCCTCCCTTGAAATTTTGTAGTAGCAGACATTGTTGTGTGCCAGCAAAGTGCAATCCTCTGGGATTCATACGAAGAACTACTTTCCTTCCTATGGGATTACCACATTAGATTCACTTGCCATCAGATTTGGGTGAAAAAATTTGATTGCAATGGCACTAGATCATATGTTATCCGTTACTATGCTGCATCTTATAAAGCCAGAGGATACGCTTCCAAGAAGATAACATCCACGCCGACGTAGGGCATCAATAAAGCCTCTATGTAATTGTCATCCTGAGCTTGCGACGCACACATCTAACCATGACCGACAGTGTTGCCATCGGCATCGTTAACGCCCCGCGTTACACTGGTTGCGAACACGTAGCAATTACAAATATTTGTACATCTCATCCTCTAACTCTTAGGATGTAAAAAAAATTATAACATCGTTGAGATGCATAAAGATATATAATTGACACGTATTTATGTTCTAGAGATAGTATCATATAGTCATGCGTAGCTAGGTGATAGAATTAGGAAAACGATCCCACACATACAACCGATTAGGACGCTTCGTATCGTATGGTCAATCCTTGTACTATTATACAGGGTTTCTTAATTCCTAAGTGCTTCTTCCTTCTCTTGCGGCTGATTAATAGTACTAGTACTTATTGTCTTTCCATTCTCGATCAAGTAAGTCTCACGTACGTCATCACTATCTATCCATTCAACTCTCTTAGCAAACAAATAGCTCATATGTACATCATATATTTTCTGGACGCAAATCATTATTTTCAGCAACAGGCCATAATGCAAGCTCACATCCGTAATAGCGCATCTTCTTTGTACTCATCTGCTCCTATTAGAAATCAACAGACAAATAACATTGTAGATCAAGAACAAGGAGACACCGATTTTTACGTGGAAAACCCTTTCGGGAAAAAAACCACGGGCGCACGACGGCGATCCTCACTATATCAGAAAAAGTGTTTACAAAACGCAGGGATTTTTATGAGTTGTCAACTCTTCCCGTGTGGCTTACAAAGGGTATATATGGTGCCACCGTCTACGACTCCTCCGGGGGTGAGGAGGACGAGCGCGCCACGTGCGGGAGGTCATCGACATCGATATGAGGGCCACCTCGATGTTGCTGGTGCCTCCGAAGTGCTTGGCACCGGTTCTGATGTTGTTTCCAAATAGTTATCATTTGTTGTTTCTACTGATGTCGCGGTCCGTTGAAAACAATGTTGCGGCCTGTTGAAAACAATGTTGTATACTTTCTTTGGAATGTTGCATCTGTAAAAAAAAAGTGTTGCATTTATAGAAAAAATGTTGTATTTGTAGGGAAAAAAATGTTGTATACTGTTCACGACGATGTTGCAATTTTTTCCAACGCGTTTTTTCTTCAGATGCTGTTGTTTTTTGATTTGTGATGTTGCAACCGTTGTCCGTTGATGTTGCAACCGTTGTTCGGGGATGTTGCAACCATTGCATCTGTAGAAAAAAATGTTGTAACTGTAGAAAAAAATATTGTATACTGTTCACGGCGATGTTGCAATTTTTTTCAACGCGTTTTTTTTCCAAATGCTTTGTTTTTTGATTTGTGATGTTTCAACCGTTTTCCGTGGATGTTGCAACCATTGCCTTAGAATGTTGCAACTATTGTCCGATGATGTTGCAATCGTGTCCAGAGGATGTTGCATGCAGTGGCGTACTTCTGCCCCTTTTGCTTGGTAGGCGTTGCTCCTTGCGTCTTCTCTCCTTGATGGTGCAGCGACGTAATTAATATACTATAATGGCATGGAGATTAAGTATAAAAAAAAGAATCATAGAGGTAGGACATGAAAAGTTACGACAAACATATTTTTTGGTACTACACAGTAAGAACAAATTTTGTGTTGAACTTTATAGGTGCGCATGATATTATATGTACTACGTGTCTCTACGTTTAGAGTTTTTTTAGTGTATTTTTAGAACAGTACATCATGCACCTTTTGCCAAAGGTGATATAGGCACCGATATCATCGATTGATTAGTAGATGCATAGTGAGCTGCTACCACAAGCGCGGGAGAACCCGGACGTCCAATCTTAGCCGCAAATCAGACGTCCAGGTGCTTGAATCAACCATGGAATTATTATTCCTGTTTCACCCGCTCCATTCCAATTCCTCCCCCGTCTCCTCCTGTCCCCCGCGGCTATAAATCCCGGCCCGGATCGAGATGCGGAAATACCGAGTCGTCGGATTGGTGGCTGCCCTGCTCGCTCTGCACGCCCTCGCCGTATCGTCCACTCGCACCGAGACCCCGAGCGCAGGAGAGGAGTTGGCCATGGCGGAGGACCGAGGGCCGCTGGCGGGCGGCATCCACGACTCCCCGGACGGCCGCGAGAACGACCTTCACATCCTCGACCTCGCCCGCTTCGCCGTCTCCGAGCACAACAAGAAGGCCGTAAGTCCCCCAACCCACCCCTATCTATTGTCCCTCTCTGTAAGGTGCAGCTGTCCAACTGATGAATATGTGTTGTTCTACCGCCTGACTGTGCTATGGACACAGCTTTGATCACAAATCCTTTGATGGTGGCAAATCGATCTAAGTCAAATTCGACCTTTCTTGCGAAGAAAGTCGCTATTGCTTCCGTAAATTATGTAAATCTATGCAATTTGATGGGAAACATGAGGTATTCGGGTAGACGGTCCAATTACAGCGCTCTTCCTGGACGTGCTGGATTAGTATTTGTGTTAAGGATGTGTAGTGTTTTGTTCTCCCTTGACAAGAGAGTTTTGGGTTGGATTAGTAATCTCGGCGTTGTCCTGTGCAGAACTCTCTGCTGGAGTTTGAGAAGGTTGTGAAGGTGAAGCAGCAAGTTGTTGCTGGCATGATATACTATTTTACGATTGAGGTGAAGGAAGGGGACGCCAAGAAGCTCTATGAAGCTAAGGTCTGGGAGAAGCAATGGATGGACTTTAAGGAGCTCCAGGAGTTCAAGCCTGCCGAGGACGGTGCAAGCGCCTAAGGTAAAGATTTACGCATGTTTGACATGAATGCTGATCAAATAAAATTTCATCTATTTCATGCAGCAAAATATCATTTCTGTTCCTTTTTCTCTGGTTAAATCGTACATGCCGCTGATACTATGTTTTTTTTCTCCTTATTATAACGATAACATGATTGACCAGTAGGGTCATGAACGTTTTTTTGTGTGTGTGATTCTGCCATATGAAAGATGCCACTGCTTATTAATGAGGTGGAACCGTTCATCATTCATTGTTATTTCTTTATGCTCGAGACTAAGGAAGCAAGAGATTAGAGAATTGATCTTTCAAAACTTATCTTTTCATCATCTATTGCTAGAGAATCGATGAATCAAAATATACTAATTACAGGCAAGGCAAGTCTCGTCTTCCGTATGCGGTACGAAGTGTGCAAGGATCTGCAGAATAACATGGTGTGGATATAGCTATCGAACATGTTATAGCATGTTCTATTGTGTAATATTATGAATAAGTCTGCTTCTTACAAGGTGTATTAACTACAACTCTCGTAATCGAATTCTCCATATTACAAGCATTTTGTTTACCCTTTTGATTGATATGTTTGAACTTGGCGAGCAAAACTTTGTAATCTATACTCACCTCGTCCCATCTGAAACCGGCTATAAATTTTATGTAAACCTGCCACTATTTATCTTACAATTAGCGAGTTTCAAACATCTTTACCTTAAAAGCTAAGAAAATTAAGCATCTTCAATGCAATTTTCAGCTTTGCTTGATAGCTTGTCTTGTATGAGAACCGGACTGTGATGTTGGTCTTGAGCAGATATGAAGACCATATATGATGAAACCTGTAAAAAATAGTTTGCTTGTGCATCATTCAAAGTTGGTGGGCTCTGATTTGTATATTAGTGCTGCAAGACTTCAAGATAGTCCAGTGTTCTGTCGTGCAAATCCATCGTTGAATTTGTGGTCACTGGTGTATTATTGGAGCTATGTTATTTCCGCCCATTGTTTTATTTATCTCTTTCGATGGATACGGTAATGAGGAGAAAAAGGATTCTGAAGAGGCTGGCTGTTGATTATGGCATGAGTGCTTTGTTCTGCCTTCCATGACAGAGCAATGCATCATACATACATGAAAGATAACTGCAAAGAAAATTTCTTACTAATCCCTTTGAATTTCAACAGATCAATTCTGCATTTCAATCTTCTATCAAGTAGCTTCTAGCTGGCTTCTGACTCATCATTATGGTCGTAAACTCGTAATCATCCTGTTGAACCAAAACGGCGACTAGTGAGAGGTGAATAGGCGCACTACTTCTTTTTCACCTCGATGGTATTCAACTTTATTATCACTCCAATATCTATGAAAGCTATGAAGATCGAAGATAGAAGTACAGCGTAAGCCTTGCGTCGAACCCGATACAAACCCCGAGACAAAGACCAAAATTGCCACAATCTCATAGTGAGGACTCACGGCCGGTCAGACTTCTAGTGATGGGTGGTCTGACTATTGGATAACCGGTCTGACCGATGGCCGACCGGTTTGACCTCTCAGATGAGTGGTCTGACGGTCTGACCTCACACATGGATGAATAGTGAAATCAAGATGATTTCAAGATCACAAAACAACTAAACTTTTGATCCGATGATCCAAATCTCCTCAAATTTCAATCATAGCTCATCAAGAAGGTTGGGAACCTATTCTAGTCGACGATCGGGAAGATCGAGGCCAAAGTTCCACCAATTTCTTGGATGGGGGTAAAAGGGCACAAGAACCGAGGAGATTCAAAGTTTGATCCAAAACTTGCTCCTAGATGTATGAAAATCAAGATGATCCTAGATGTATTCTCACATATCCCAGCAAGAAACCACAAGAAAACCAAAGAAACAACAAAATCCCAAAAGTCATCAAAGAGAGAGCAAGAACAAGAAGAAACTCATTTTAGGGAAACTTTGCTTGGATTGATTTGATAAGATATTTGTTTACAGTCACTCCACCATGGAGGACAAAAGCTCAATACTTAAGCATTCAATCAATTCATCTCTCACAAACCCTAGCCTCAACTACTCCAAAATCCCCAAATCACAAATTAGGGTTTCTTTCTTGGAAAGACTTGAGAACTCCACATCTGGACATCCCCTTTTATAGTAGAGGCTAGGTTTAGAGAGAAAACACTAACGTGCACTCGTTAAGCGCACACATAAACGGGTCTACACTCATGTACGCTTCTCAGAGCATATGACGAACCGGGCTTCCCGAATCCGTCTTTTCATTAACTTCATCTTCACATGACCTAGACCGCATCTCCTTGCGCCGGCTTGCGCTGCGGTTTTGCCAAAGGTCCCCAAGGTGGTATTTTGGTCAAGATACCAAAATACTCCTTCTTGATCCTTTTTCAAAGACCGAGTCCAATCATCATGAAGTAATCTCATGCTTCGTCATATGTAGGTTGATCAATAGCTCTCTTCATGTTGGCAAGTTTCTCACATCCGTCTCCCATCGAAACCACTATGACATTTGCACCGACCCCCGTGCCGCCTGATGCAACCTGTTGCACCGAACTTCCCGTTTGGTCATCCTTACCCATCTTACGCCATGCTTGAGTCCAATGACTTCACCTGGTGTCCTCGATCGTTCTGGACCTCAGCTCTTGTAGCCTAGTCCTGATCATCCTCACAATTGACCGTCGTTGACCTCGAAGCCTCCTGTACAACAATAGACCAAGAAATCGATTTTGGACGCAAGTTCTTCACAACTTAACTCACGTTAGTCAAAACATGTATTATGCAACACATTTGCACTAAAATCCATGAAATTAACCTAACCCACGATCATCGCCGCCTAGCCAGCCGACGAACAGAGACAAATCAGTCAAACCGCCGCCCATGGCCGGTCTGACCACCCCCTAGCCAATCTGACCGCTAGCAATGGGACTTAGCCCAATTTTTTCTCGAAAAATTTGCAACCTCTCTAGAAATTTAAAATGAATATAACCTTTGGCTCGAAGCTCAAAAAATTATAAGGGGCTGCTACACAACGCTATACCGTTGGAGGCATTTCCAATGGTATAGCAGTCTAATGAAGTTTCGTTATGTCTCATGAAGTTTAAGATGGCTCCTTGTTATGAAGTTTCGTTATGTCTCATTATGTTTCACTAGGTTTCAGAGAGTTTCAAATAGTTTCCACAAAGTTTCAATGAGTTTCATCCAGTTATTTGGGATTAAAACTTCATGAAACTTAATGAAACACGATGAAACTCGGGATGAAACTTGATGAAACTTAATGAAACTTCATGAGACTTGATATGAAACTTCATGAAACTTAATGAAACTTGATGAAACACGATGAAACTTGGGATGGAACTTCATTAAACTTAATGAGACTTGGGATGAAACTTCATGAAACACGATGAAGCTTGGGATGAAACTTCATGAGACATGGGATGAAACTTCATGAAACTTGATAAAACACGATGAAACTTACGATGAAACTGCATGAAACTTAATGAAACTTCATGAGACTTGGGATGAAAACCTCATGAAACTTGGGATGAAACTTCATAAGACTTGAGATAAAACTTCAAGAAACTTAATGAAACATGATGAAACTTGGGATGAAACTTCACGAAATTTAATAAAACTTCATTAGACTTGGGATGAAACTTCATGAAACACGATGTCATCGCTGAAAACTTGTCTTATACAAAAAAAGATAAAACTCCATTAGACTTAGAATAAAACTTCATGAAACACGTATGAAACACATTATGAATTAAAACAACAAATCGGATCCATTCCAGTATGAGCAAAGGATTAAACAGCAAATAATACTTCAAAAGGAGTAGCAAGCTTTTCAATCACCAAACCCAATCAAACAAACAGAAACAGAAGCCTAAAAGAAAGCTTTCGCACCACCACCACCAACCATGGCGCCAACCCTACCTGAGCAAGTAGGTGGCGCTGTTGGCCCGCTTCACCTGAGCCGTGACATAGGAGGCGTTGAAGCAACGGAGGTTCAGCCCAGGGGTGGGGCCTGAGCCGGCACCGGCACTGGAGACGGTCTTGGTGCTATCGCTCTGCTACACAGTAGACGCCGCCGGTCGCGACCAAGAGCTAGTGCTCTTGGCGCGCTTGACCTTGGGAGGAGGTGTTGACGCGTAGGAGGTGGCGTAGGAGGCGTTGTAGCACTGGAGGTCGGTGGCGGCTGGCGCCGTCGGCGTGTAGGTGGCGCTCCTCTCCTGTGTGTGTAGCTCTGCAGTAAGGACTAGGTGCCAAGAAAGCAGCAAGCGGAGGAATTACGAAAGCCTTTTTACCAGGTGATCGAACAGTCGTGCGCTATCCTGTCATTTTGGATTGAAATGCTATAGCGTTCCTTAGTATTTCTCAAAATTATAAGACCAAGTGCAAAAGAATCCTTTCTTTTGCCTACACCCTCTATTTTTGGCTCGGCCCCAAACTCAAATTTTGAACTTTTGGCCGATCAAACCATCGTCCGTGGCCGGTCTACACCTTTGACATGCCAATGGGCTGGTCTGACCGCCAGGGCTGGCTAGTCAAACCGCCGACCAAGGTCGGTCAGACTGCCCCCCTGGCCAGTCCAACCACCTGAGACTGAAAGCTTCTGAAATTTTGTCAAAAACAAGTGTTTCGACAAACCCTTGACACAATTACCAATTATACCATCATCCTAAGTGTCGGTGATCTAGAACTGATCTTACGTATGATTGTTTGATTCGGGGGGTCTCCTAGATAAGAATCACGCAGAGAATAACACGGGGTTTTAGACAAGTTCAGGCCTTCTCTGGAGAGAATAACAACCCTACTCCTGTGTGGCCGTAAGATCGAGGAGGCCGACTAGAGGGGGGTGAATAGGCGGTTTTAAAATCTTTTTGGTTAAAATCGAGTTTTATGCGGAATTGCAAATCAATTTGGTTTTACATAATTAAGGCCTAAATCAACTAGTCTTTACTAAATGCACCAACAATATGAGACTATATAAAGAGGACAATCATACACATACAAGTAAGCAATTTAATATAAGGAATATAAATTGCAATATAGTAAAGCACATGAAATCAAACCACAACGACACAACGATGTTTTACTGTGGTGATCGGAGACTTGCCGGCCTCGCCTAATCCACGTTGAGGTAAGCCCAAAATCAATTGGACCGGCTCCACAAATTAAGCCAAACACCTCCGAGGTAAGTCCAACCACTTGGACCAGTTCCAACAAGAACCAACACCTCGATCCACTAGGGTTGCTCTTCCTCCACTCCGGAGATGGCGAACACCAAGCCACTCACAAACGCCCGGCTCTTCTCACAACCTTCTTTGAGAAGATCACCGAACCACGACACCTCCACGTCGTCTAGGTGTCGGCAAACAACAAGAGTAACAAGTCGAAGACTCTCACTTGAACTAATCAAGTGTCTAAGCTCAAGTGGATACACAATCCACTTCCTAATGCAACACATGCAATTAGGGTTTGCCTCTTAAAGCTCACTAAGTGAAACACATGCACAAAAGAGTATAGAGAGCTTGCTCTTAGCTCAAGGGAATAGTATATGGCACTAGCAACTCCAGCAACCTCCCACAACCAGCCACCTTCCAGCAACCTCCCACAACCAGCCAAGGTGGGTATTTATAGCCCACACACAAAAACTAGCCGTTGGGGGAAAGATTCTAGAGAATCAGGGGGAAATTGGTCTGGCCGTCAACTAATGGCCGGTTAGACCGCCCCAGTTCCAACGGCTATAAAACTAGCCGTTGAGCTCACTACCGGTCTGACCGCCAACTAATGCTAACGAGAGCTAGAGCAAACACAATGAGCTATCAACACATGACTAACTCGAGCTACTAATCAAGACACCTCTTAATAGTACGACAACCTACACTAGCAATCTGGTCTTCCATCCAAACACCAAAACCGGTAAAAGACTAGTAACAAATCCTTAGCCCTAGCTAGTCATACCTTTGCTTCGCACAACCACTTGAAGCTTGATGACGCACATCTTCTCTTCAAGTCTGGGTTCTTCATTTGAATATGCATCATCCCAAGATGCACTATTTTAACTTGATGATCAACTCATGATCATCTTCTCTTCTTGAACATCATCGACACACGATGATTTCATTTTCTTCAAGTTCTTGATGTCCATCAACACATGAAGCGTCCTTTACTCTTGAACCTTGACTTGATGACAATCAACTCATGATGTCATCCAAAGTCTCTTTCATCATGGGACATAACCTATTCATCCAACTCATGGAAAACATTAATCCCACAACATGATTGGCATTAATTACCACAACATACCATTATCTCATAATGGTGGGACAAGATATTCCAATCTTTCCCTTTTTGGTAATTGATGACAACCATCACAATTGCAAGTAATTGAATGTAGATAAATATGAGTAAGTATAAACTACACAAGTTTTGTATACTCAAATGATATGTTTCAAAGTAAAGATCCTTAATATATGTGGATAAGGAATATAGATCAATACTAATGAAACCACAAAACATAGAGTGAACTCGCCCTAGATGTGTGCATACATGAATGTGTAATGAGAACATATGCACATATTCAAGTTAGACTATTTGTGGAGTTCAACCTATATTTTGGATTTGAGGAATGCAACAAGATATAAGATTATGATGTCGAATACATACTTCTTTGATTTCACCTTTTTATCCAATTGAGACTGAGCGATAGGTATATCAATAAACGTGTTAGTCTCACAAATAGATTTGTCATTAATCACCAAAATACTCCATTAACATATAATGGCGGGTCTAGATTCTTCAATCTCCCTTTTTGGTGATTGATGACAAATCCTTTACAATAAGAATACTTGGATATAAATCATCATAAGGTAGGAATTTAAGCTATTGAACTATAATCATGCACGTTACTAAGCAATTTAAATTATCCTCCTTTGGTATTACGCATGAAAACGTGAAAACAACACAACTCAAGAGAGAATCCAAGAATCCAAATATATTGATCATATGAACATTCTCCCCCTTTTGGCATTAAATGCCAAAAATCCAAAACAAATTCAAGCCATTATAAGAATGTTCCAAAAGAAAGAGCTTGGCAATTGAATTCATTTTATTTTGATCATACAACATTTTTCTTTTTGATCAAGAACCATTTGCACAAACTCCTCTTTTATGGCCGAAAAGAGTAAAACAAGTTGAAATAAGGCCATCTTGGAATTTAAAATAGAAGAATTAATATTTGAAACACATTCAAATAACCTCATCTAGAGAAGATATTTCACAAATTCACAAGTTTAAATCATGTTGAGCACAAAACCTTCTTGAATTATCTAAAAGTGTATGGAAACAAGCTCTAAAAAATTTGAAATAAATAATAGAGCTAGTCCTTAAAAATACACACAATTTTCATTTTGGAAGGCTCAACCAAATGTCAACCATTTTGAAGATATGAAAATCACAAAGTTTCAGAAAACTGAAAAATTTAGGTTTTCAGAATCATTTAGGCTTCAAAACATGGCTGAAAAACTAGTTAAAATAGATCCAATAAATGTGAGAAAATTTGGCATAGAATATCAACTATAGATGATCAAAATGCATCAGAATGTCTTTCTCAAATTATGAATCCATTTGGAGATACAAAATTCACAAATCAAATGGAAAATTCTGAAATTTGAGCATTTGATCAAAGTGAGAAAAAGTCAAAACACGTCGAAATACTTTCAAATTTTGTAGAAATAAACTTTGGACTCCTAAGAAAATTATCCAAGAAGAATTTTCGAAAAAGGAGTCTCCGTTCAAAAGATATGCCAAATTGAGCTTTGAAATCATGATTTTTGCTTAAAGTGAAGAAAAAAGGCAAAACCTTTTCAAATGAAGTCCAAATACTTTGAATATTTTCATAATTTAACTTTGGACTATTTAAAATGATTGCCAACAAGAATTTTTGAAAGACATGTCTCCAAAAAGATATTCTATAAATAGCTTTGGAGGCCAAAATTGTTGCTTCAAAAGAAGATAAAGCAATCACATTGTTCAAATGAAATCCACAAGCTTTAAAGTTTTCTAAATATCTTGGATTTCTTGCAATCAAGAACTATAGAGATGAAACTCCCCCTGAATATATGCATAAAGAGATCAGAATCGAAATTCATTGCATATAAGAGGATTTTAAAAAAATTTGACGGAGTTTCCTCTATAAGATGGATCCAAAGAAGCATGATATAAGATAATCAAGATATGAATAAGCTTGAAATCAATAAGGATTCAGTTATAAACACATTATGGACAAGAATATTCAATTAAGCATGATCCATAACACAAGCATTCAAATATTCAACATAAACATATCTTAGACAAGATACAAAAGATGCATAGCATAAGACAATAACCATTCCATTGTTCAAAAAGAGACATCCAAGGTTCAATAAGCTTACAAAAATATTACAAAAATGACAATAAGCTTATCCTCACAAAACAAGGTCTATCGACCTACATATGACAAAAACTATAACTAGGAGGGAGGAGCCTCTGACTGAGATGGATGGTCACCACGCTGAGAGAAAGGAGGGCGCTGACCACGTCCAAACCTCTGATAGGCTAGTGGCACTCGCTGCTGCTGGTACTCAGTAAGTCGCTTATCAATGTGAGTCACCCTCACATTCAGTTATTCTATCATGCCTCTAGTCTCTGGATACCCCTGATCAGATTCTGCATGCCTCTGGTCATACTTTGCATCCAAGCGGTCTACACTCAACTGGAGGCGAGAAAGAGCTACCAAGACTGCATCCTACTCCTGAGGATCCTGCTGTATTGGATGACTCTGTGAAGATGATCCATGTCCCTGAGGCTGAAGAGGAGGTGGAGGAGGCACCTGAGGTGGAGCATCTCTGGGTCTGTACTCTTTGTGCTCCATGTCAAGAGAGTGGTCAAACTCAATCTTGCTCTTAATGAGCTTCATAATGAAGAGAGCAAAGTAAATACTCTTGGTCTTATCTCCCTTGGAAGTGGCAATCTCTCTGATGATCAAATCCATAACATCAAACTTAGTACCATCCATAATGCACTTTACCATATTCCAAGCTCTCCCATGTATCTCATCATTATTCCCACTCCTAGGGAAGAAAGAAGCTCTCATGATCCTGTTAATGACACTGGGAAGAGGGAGAAGTCCAGTTATCTTTCCAAGCACATAAGGAAAATTTTGATCATAATACTCATCCACTTGTGTAAGAGCTAAGGATTCTTGAACATGTATCTTGATTCCTTCAAATTTAAAGCTATCATAAAGTCGTCCTTGGAGGCTTCAAACTTTTGTTGTCCCGTCATCCAAATGAGATGGTTATGGTCAGGCGACACATACACAGATGCATAGAATTGCTTAATGGCTTTGGCATGAAAATTGTATCTCAAAGAAACCAAAGAATCTAAGCCTACACTTCTGAACAGACGATATAAACCATTGTAGACTTGATTCTGCCCTAGGTAACTCCACTTCACAAATCTATGATTAGCAAATTTCTTCTTGGCATAGATAATATGATAGAAATCTTGCTGAAACATTGTGTGGAACATATTCATGGTGGCATTACTTGGAAATCTAAACTGATTGATGTGCCTCAAAATGGTATACCTTTCACTTTTGATCTTAGACACATCAAGTTCAATAAAAGGGGTTTGATCTAGAGCAACATCCTCATCCTCATTCTCATCCTCTTCTTCAGATTCTTCATAGTTCTCATCACTCTCACCGCTGTCAGTGCTATCACTTGCCCTTTCTTCTTGTTCTTCCACATCCTCCATATGTTGATCTTCAATAATTTCTTTTCCTCTTGAAGAAGAGGGTGGAGCTGCAGAGCAAGCACAGTCTTCTTGTGCGGCATTTTCGCTGGAAAGGATTGCAAGAAGTGTCAAAGGAAATCAAGAAGTAAGATAATAGGTGTTCACTATGCATTTTCTATCAGCCATGTGTCACGGGCGGTCAGACCGCTTGATAGCCGTCGGTCAGACTGCAATAGGGACCGGTCAGACCACAGCTTTGCAACTGGTCAGATTGCCAGTGATAGGAGGACAGTTGATTTTTGGTTGAACCCAAAAATTGCAACATCTATGCAATGCCATAGTAAATACTTATTCATCTAACTCCCATCTATTTGCATGTCAAATATTTGCCCTCAAATTGAACTGAAACTAGGATTTCATGGCAAACCCTAGAAATTTGGGCAAAACACAATGGGTAAGATTGCAAGTAGAGGATTGAGGGATTACCAACTTGATGAAGTGGGGAATCCGAGGAGATGAAGCCTTGAAGAGATTTGAGAACCAAATAGCCGGATTTTGAATGAACTCCCTTACCTAGGGATTCATATTTTGATGAGAATAGATGAATAAAGTGAAATCCAATCCAAGGAATAATGAGAGGAGATGAAGAGGAATCTCTTGATTACCTTGGAGCACAAAATCACTGGCCGGAGAGGGAGATTCAGGCCGGAGAGGGTGAAGGCGGCTAGAGAAGGAGAGACAAAAGGGTTTCTCGGGTTGGAAGAACAAGTGAGAGAATACCTCTTTTGGTGAAGGTTATAGCCTTCACGCAAAACCGGTCAGACCGCTGGGCCAATGGTGGTCGACCGAGGAAGGCTTCTTGGTCGATCGCCAAGATGGCTTGGCCGATCCAGGTTGGTGCGAATCGACAATGATTTCAAAGACCTTGGATTTGAGAAAAAGAGAGAATTGTTGTATTTTGCACCAAATTTTCACACAATCAATCAAACAAACATCTTTGGAGCATTTCCAACTTATATAGCCCTTTAAAAATCCAAAACTTAAATAGTTTTTATGAATTAATCTTTTATTTTCGCAAATAAAATCTTATTTTTAAGAAACTTCTCCAAAAGATCCAAATTGAGCATATGATGAAATTTTAAGCATCCAATCTTATGTATGAGTCATTAATACCATTGTAGACCTATTCATGTGAATAATCTTGGCTCAAATGGCAAAACTCACTTAAGTGCTAGAAAGTGACTATTTATGTCAAACTAGGATTTTTGGATAAATTTAAAAATCAAATAACTTTTTCTAGGTTGGTCTTTTGGAAATCTTGTGAATACTAAAAATATTTAGAATAGACAACTCTAGGATTTTCCTTTTGGCATCATTTTCAAATTCCTTTTAGAATAGATTTTACGTAAAAATCTAGTTTAAGTCAAAAACAAGATACTATGATCTAGGATTTTGGCTAGAAACTCATTTTCACTTAAAATAGGTTTTTCTTGAGCCAAAACCTTTGGTAAACCTTTGAAAAGCATTTGTATACATTTTGCAACTAGTTTTTCAAAGGATTACGAATAGTTATGAACTATTTTGACTTTTGGCTAAAAGGCTCAATTTTGAAAAACAATACTAGCACTTAATTTATTTGGGCACAATTAGGGATGTGATATTCATGATCATGATTTAGCACTCCCGCTTAATGTGCCACTTACTATCTTGCTCAAGATTTTAATAATGAAGATTATGAACAAGAGCAAAAACACCCTTTTAAGATTTTTCATGGAATGCAACCTACACAAGGCATAAAGGGTTAGATACTTCAATGTAAATACTTGTTACTGAGAAATCATTGGTTTATGATATGAATTGATCTTCCTCAAGCTTGGCTCCATATTTTGCATATGTTGGAATCCACCTCTTCATGAGTGAGCCAAACCTCCAATGCTTCTCCAAGTACCTATTTATCATTTAGGCACCTTTTGATACCCAAACTCAGTTGGGTCCTTGAATATTAGTCACAATAGATTTGGACACCCAAATGGCCCTAACAATAATCTTGGGTGAGCTAACAATTTTAGCAAACACATTGCTATATTTATCCTTGCTAAGCAAGTAATGATCATTATAAAGAATAGACTTAGGAGAGATACCTTTGGGACATTGCTTACCAATGTGTTAGGAGAGATACCTTTGGGACATTGCTTACCAATGTGTCCCTTTTCCCGGCAATTGTAGCAAGTTGGGCTTTTGTTTCCCTTACTTGTCTTCTTTTCTTGCTCCTTGCCGGTTTGCCTCTTCTTTGAATGTCTTGACTTGACATCCATTTGAATTGGGCACACCGAGGCTTTATGACCCTTCTCATTGCATCCAAGACACTTCATGTATTTCTTCGTGTGTCTTGCATTGTGTCTTGTCTTGCTATTTTCCTTCTTCTTAGGAGTGAAGCCGATTCCTCTCTTGTCATTTGTGCTTCGTTGCTTGCTCAATATATCATCAAGAGAAGCTTTCCCTTTGTAGCTTCTATCCAAGTCAATTTTCAATTTTGTGACTTGGGCCTTGTGCTCATTGTTTTCCTCTACAAGATTAGTCTCACATGACATAGAGGAAATAGAAGCATCTAATTCAGAGCAACAAGGCATATCAAGTAAATCATCACAAGAAGTGGATATGCTAACCTTAGATGAAATGCAAGAGCTAGGAGCTAAACATGGTAAATCATCTAATAAATTACATGTTATGCCTATATCCACCTTGGACTTATTGAGCTCATTTAGGAAAAGAGTTTCATGTTCATTTTTTAGAACATCATAATTATTTTGAAGCAAGTTATACTCTTTCTTCAAAACATTGAATTTTAAAACCTCCTTTCCTAAATACTCATTAAGCTCCTTAAGCATATCCATCAACTCATCATATGAAGGATCATCATCATCATTTACCTTCTTATTACCTTTTTCCATGAAGCAATGAGGTGATGTGGGTGGAGTTGAGGAATCCTCATTGTCGGAGCTAGAAGTTGAGCATTCTTCTCCCGACATCCATTCTTGTATGCAATCATCACTAATTGAGGTGGACCTTTCATAATGATCTTGAAGATGGGTCCACATCTCATGAGCATTCTTGAGATTGCATATGGCATCAAATATCTCTATACTCAAACCACTAAATAAAGCGTTAGTTGCTTGAGCGTCGAGATGTGAGTATTTCTCTTCCTCAACAGTTTGAGCAAGAGCATCCTTTGGAGGAGAAAAGCCCACATCTATAATCCACCATATTTTGGGGCTCATGGCCTTAAAATAACACGACATGCGGATTTTCCAACTATCATAATTTGTGCCATCAAATAGAGGTGTCTCACCGAGGTGCACTATATCACTAGTCGCCATCCTTTACTCTCTAGGCGGTGAAGCCTAATAAAATGAGAGACCAAGCTTTGATACCACTTGTAAGATCGAGGAGGTCGACTAGAGGGGGTGAATAGGCGGTTTTAAAATCTTTTTGGCTAAAACCGAGTTTTATGCGGAATTGTAAATCAATTTGGTTTTGCACAATTAAGGCCTAAATCAACTAGTCTTTACTAAGTGCACCAATAATATGAGACTATATAAAGAGGGCAATCATACACATACAAGTAAGCAATTTAATATAAGGAATGTAAATTGCAATATAGTAAAGCACATGAAATCAAACCACAATGACACAACGATGTTTTACTGTGGTGATCGGAGACTTGCTGGTCTCCCCTAATCCACGTTGAGGTAAGCCCAAAATCAATTGGACCGGCTCCACAAATTAAGCCAAACACCTCCGAGGTAAGTCCAACCACTTGGACCGGTTCCAACAAGAACCAACACCTCGATCCACTAGGGTTGCTCTTCCTCCACTCCGGAGATGGCGAGCACCAAGCCACTCACAAATGCCCGGGTCTTCTCACAACCTTCTTTGAGAAGATTACCGAACCACGACGCCCCCACGCCGTCTAGGTGTTGGCAAACACCAAGAGTAACAAGTCGAAGACTCTCACTTGTACTAATCAAGTATTTAAGCTCAAGTGGATACACAATCCACTACCTAATGCAAAACATACAATTAGGGTTTGCCTCTTAAAGCTCACTAAGTGCAACACATGTACAAAAGAGTGTAGATGGCTTGCTCTTAGCTCAAGGGAATAGTATATGGCACCAGCAACCTCCCACAACCAGCCAAGGTGGGTATTTATAGCCCACACACAAAAACTAGCCGTTGGGGGAAAGATTCCAGAGAATCAGGGGGAAATCGATCTGACCGTCAACTAATGGCCGGTTAGACCGCCCCAGTTCCAACGGCTATAAAACTAGCCGTTGAGCTCACTACCGGTCTGACCGCCAACTAATGGCCCGTCAGACCGCCCATATGCCTGCGGTCATACCGCTTGAAGAAACCAAGGGCGATCAGCAAAAACACCCTCTCTGGAATTAACGTACCGCCAAATAAATATCGGAACTACCGCACAACGGTAGTACCGCTAAACACACGCGGTACTATCACACAATTTTTTTTTGATAAACAGTGCCGGTCGACCGCTCCAATCATGGTGGCTGCACCGATATACCACCGGGTCGATCATTGATATGGGCGGTCGATCACCTAACGCCAACAAAGTTGAAAATAGATCTTGTTCATTTGCATCAACTCAATTTTCAAACCACAATTGCCAATTGATGCAAGATGCACACAAGGGATGAATGCTAGATTCTCAACAAGTCTCAAAACACATTTTGCGACTATTAGAATCAACGCCACAAGGAATTAAGATACATGGACTAAACCTGCTTGCAACACACATTCGCAAACTAAAGTCACATGCTACAAGGATTATGCATGAGCCTCAACTATTTGCAAAACACATTCACAAATATTGGCACCATGCTAACGAGATCTAGAGCAAACACAATGAGCTATCAACACATGACTAACTCGAGCTACTAATCAAGACACCTCTTAATAGTACGACAACCTACACAAGCAATCCGGTCTTCCATCCAAACACCAAAACCGGTAAAAGACTGGGAACAAATCCTTAGCCCTAGCTAGTCATACATTTGCTTTGCAGAACCACTTGAAGCTTGACGACTCACATCTTCTCTTCAAGTCTGGGTTCTTGATTTGAATATACATCATCCCAAGATGCACTCTTTTAACTTGATGATCAACTCATAATCATCTTCTCTTCTTAAACATCATCGACACACGGTGATTTCCTTTTCTTCAAGTTCTTGATGTCCATCAACACATGAAGCATCCTTTACTCTTGAACCTTGACTTGATGACAATCAACTCATGATGTCATCCAAAGTCTCTTCCATCATGGGACATAACCTATTCATCCAACTCATGGAAAACATTAATCCCACAACATGATTGTCATTAATTATCACAACATACCATTATCTCATAATGGTGGGACAAGATATTCTATTCTTTTCCTTTTTGGTAATTGATGACAACTATCACAACTACAAGTAATTGAATGTAGATAAATATGAGTAAGTATAAACTACACAAGTTTTGCATACTCAAATGATATGTTTCAAAGTAAAGATCCTTAATATATGTGGATAAGAAATATGGATCAATACTAATGAAACCACAAAACATAGAGTGAACTCCTCCTAGATGTATGCATACGTGAATGTGTAATGAGAACATATGCACATATTCAAGTTGGACTATTTGTGGAGTTCAACCTATATTTTAGATTTGATAAATGCATACCTCTTTGATTTCACCTTTTTATCCAATTGAGACTGAGCGATAGGTATATCAATAAACGTGTTAGTCTCACAAATAGATTTGTCATTAATCACCAAAATACTCAATTAACACATAATGGCAGGTCTAGATTCTTCAATCTCCCCCTTTTTGGTGATTGATGACAAATACTTTGTCAATAAGAATATTTGGATATAAATCATCATAAGATAGGAATTTAAGCTATTGAACTATAAGCATGCATGTTACTAAGCAATTTATATTATCCTCCTTTGGTATTATGCATGAAAAGGTGAAAACAACACAACTCAAAAGAGAATCCGAGAATCCAAATATATTGATCGTATGAACATTCTCCTTCTTTTGGCATTAAACACCAAAAATCTAGAACAAATTCAAGCCATTATAAGAATGTTCCAAAAGAAAGAGCTTGGCAATTGTATTCATTTTATTTTGATCATACAACATTTTCCTTTTTGATCAAGAACCATTTGCACAGACTCCTCTTTTATGGCCGAAAAGAGTAAAACAAGTTGAAATGAGGCCATCTTAGAGTTTAAAATAGAAGAATTGATATTTGAAACACATTCAAATAACCTCATCTAGAGAAGATATTTCGCAAATTCACAAGTTTAAATCATGTTGAGCACAAAACCTTCTTGAATTATCTGAAAGCGTGTGGTTATAAGAAGGCACCGTAGGCGTAACTTTGGGTTTTTACTTTTTCCCATTTGCTTGCACTGTTCGTCGAGCTCTTGAGCTCTCCGTCGCCAACCAAATCGTTCTCTCTCTTGAAATCCTTCCAAACCCAAATCACTCGTACTTAGAGAAAATAGCCGGAGCCGCTTCTAAGTGGGTGGAATCAGAGATGGATTCATCCAAGATAAAGGCTTTGGTCGCTGCCGAGAAGATTCCAAAGAGGGAATTCATGAAGTGGATTGAGGCTGCCGGGCAATATTGGGCATTGGGGGAGATCGGTCAGATCCCCGTCTTTCAGGCGTACTACGAGTGTGGCCTTCAACTGTCCACTCATCCCTTCCTTACACTCGTACTCAAGCACTTTGCAGTGGAGTTGGTGAACCTTGTTCCCAATTTCATCACAATGTTAAGTGTGTTCATGTACTTGTGTGAGGCTTACCTTGGAATCCTTCTAGACTTGGAGCTCCTCCAATACTACTATAGAATGAGCAGACAATCTAGAATCACCAGGAGCTATGGTCTGAAGCTCCGCGACGGAAAGGCTAAGGAGTACATTCAAATGTTCACCCGGTCGTCATGGCCAGGGTGGAAGAAGAAGTGGTTCTACTGGGAGACGACTTGTGAAGACAACCTTTTCTTCGTAGGGAAGACTGTCGAGAAGATTTCTTCCTGGGATTCGACTCCCAAGGATCTTGGTCGGATCGTCCCCTAAAAGACTTGAAGGAAGAAGGGCTCACCGGATGGCACATGGTGAATGATTTCATCACGCGTCACATCAACCCTTTGAAGAAACGAGCACATCCTGTGTGGAGGTACTCGGTGGCCAAGGATTCGACTAGAGATTACGAGAAAGGTAAGTAATCTTTCAACTTAGCTTTATTTTGGTTAATCTCAAGCCTAACAACTAAATGTTTTATCCACTTGCGCAGATCTCTCTCAAACAGAGATTGACACCCAAGTCAAACTCGTTTGCGAGAAAAGCCCACCACCTGATGTGGTGGCTCGTCGAATCTTGGCGGTCGTATCCGCAAAGGAGAAGAAAGAACGCCTAAAGGTAACCAAGGATTGATTCCTTTTTTGTACCCTCGTAGTCGTAGAAAACGACCAATAAATAATGTTTCTCCTTCTGACCATTGTAGAAAGTAGGCATGGAAGACCGCCAGGACGACCAAGAGGTCGAACTGATGGTTATTGGTACGGAGGCGGAGCAAGTGAAAGCTCCTCCGGCCAAAAAGCGTCAACTTGTAAAGGCCGTTGACAAGCAAGAGGTGGGCTCAAGTTTCGATCCAACAAGGCCTTTTGTGCAATTTTTTACAGACATAGTTGCTGCGAAGAAAGCAAAAGTGATCGAAACGATTGAAGCCCTTAAGCACAGAGCTCCCAAAACCAAGGTACCATTCTATTACGATGACAAGACTTTTTCAGTCTCAACTTCTCACAGCTTTGTTAAGCGACTAGAAAAAGAGAACTACAAAAGCTTTGTATCTTTTGTGAAGGATACCGCTGCGTTGGCAGAGCTTATGGTCGAGAGAAATAATGCTCTTGAGGTCGTCAAAACAAGTTTCAACCATTAGGAGAGTCAGGAGGGCCAAGGAGCAGCAGTTCTCGCTCAACACCAACGACCAGACGTGGTCATGGCGGACCATATTCCTCAGCTCTAATTTCGACCAGACATGGTCGAAGAGAAAAAGTCGAAGAAATCTTCCTTAGGGAAGGTTTCTTTTGGATTAAAGATCAAGTCTAGGAAACAAAGGTATGTAAAAAGACAAAAGTACAAGAACATCATTTACTTTTTGCTTTCTACAAATTTGACATATTTTTCTTTCTATGATCTTAGCCCGACCCCTCTGGCCCCTGAGGACGGTCCTGTCAAGAAGCCCGCTGCCCTTTCTTCTGTAGTCGAGGAAACGACAACGGGAGTAGCCATGACTACGGCCACTATTTCTATGGTGGAAGAAGTCGTTGCTGCTCAAACGACTACGACCACGACCACAGAGGCGGTCACGGGATCGACCGTCGTTCCTCCAGTGGAGGTGGTCATTCCTGCCAAAGCAACCATGACCACTGAAGTGGTTACAAAGGCAGAGGCAAAGATGGCGAATGATGTGGCGGAAGCATCTGGGCAAGGTGGCAGAACTTTCAATCATCGTGTCGGAAAGGAAGTCATTGCAGACGTTCCCTCAAGCTCCCAAGGAAAAACTACCGACGCTGTCATCACCGAAGAAGAAGAAGAGTACCTTAATTTTTTTTCTCTGAGTTCTTTGGAGCTGCTTCCATTGTGGGATCTTCTGCATTCAGGTCTCGTAACCGAGTTCCTCACCCTAAGGACATTCCTAATAGGGGGGATGTTTTCGATGACAACCGTCTCGAAAAGTTGTGGTGGAACTGAGTCAAGGAGATCGATGAATTGAAGGATCCCACAAGGGTATTCTCTATGTTTGCTCGAACGAGCATAAATGTAAGCATCTAATGTCAAACATTTACATATGTGGTTTGTTTCTCGCTTCTCATTGTCTTTTGTTATGCAGAAAGCTTTGGAACAAATTGTCACTGTTGGTGAATACAACTGACAACTTATACAGCTACGATAACAAAAAGCGGAACTCTGCGAGCAGGCAGAGAGATGGTAAGCTAGTGCCATTCGTAATCGTTTTTTACTCGACTACTTGTGTAGTTATCGTGTCTATCTTTAACCTTTGCAGGTTCGAGAGTGACGAAAAATCCCTGGCTGACACACTCGACCACGAGAAGGTCGAGACGGAGAAGCTAAGGCCTAAGGGATGAAAATCTTGACCTGATGAAGAAATTTCAGGAGGCTAACCCTGCAGCTCTTGATCTGCAGAGTGAGATAAACAGTAAGTTCTAAACTTAAGACTGCTTATGATAATGATCTCCTATTCTTTCTCTAACTCTTGTTTCTTTTCAGAAAAAGAGGTCAAAATGGGTAGGCTCTAAACCGAGGTCAACGAAAAGGCATTGGTTGTTCACGAACTATCCCGTTCCGCATAAGAAAAAGATCAGGTGATAAAGTCATGGGCAGAGCAATCTGTGAAGAAGGATGCCTCCCATGACAACAAAATTAAGTAACTTGATGCTCGACTGGTGGATAAGTAACTCTTTACCCACGACCAGTGTTGCTTACGAGTTGTTTAGGGATATACGTCTGACTGGTCGTACTCTATTTCAGAGCAAGCAGTCGAAATCAAGCAACTCCACGAAGCTTCAACTCGTTGTTAGGAGGAGACGAAGTCGTTAAAGATCAACCTTCAAGACAACATCTCTTCTAAACGACGTACTCGGTGGGCTTGGTGCTAAGGAAGTTACTCCTCTTGAAGACACCCTAACTGCTCAATCGGGTATTGTTGGACAGCAAGTTAGAGCCTTAAGGGAACTGATAACTACTATGAAGGCCAACCAGACTGATTCGATAAGAGAAGCGGTCGAAGGTGCAGTAGGTTATGCCTTGGCAAAACTTAAGGCACACGACTGTAATCTCGATCTTCAACCAATCGAGGACGACTTCGACTGCTCCAAAGCAGAAGCAACTCGTCTGATCAAAGAGGTGAAGCCAGTCAGCCAGAAGGTCGTGGAGGAGATGCAAATTGGATCTTCTTCATCAAAGTAGATTGTAATAGGAAAAATTGTAAAGACAAGTCCTTTGGTTATGAATATATATACCTGCTTTTTCCAACAAATTATCTTGTCGAGTAGTTAATAACTCATAAAATAATGAATAGAAAAAAGGAAATTGAATTTAAGACTAAGAATTGAAGTTATATTAATGGCTTTATCTTAGCCCCCGACTATTTGCTTAGTTTATATAGATAAACTAAGTAAATAGTGTATATAAGGGTTTGCTAGAAAAAAGTTTTTCCTACTTGTGTTGTCAATCCTGATTGTCATGTTCGGGTTGTAAGAGTTTAGTAAACAGACAGACACTAGAAAGTTCCTTCTAGTGGGCAGGACCACGTGCAGAAAGGAAAGACTTCGACTAGTGAAGCAACGTTCTCCAACAATAGTAATCGAATCAAGAGCATCAACACGAGTGGGATAAACTCTTCGGAGTGCCTTAAAAATTTATTCAACCGTTTCTAGTAAACTCAATTTGTTTGACACTGATAGCAAGAGTTGGAAACAGTACGACGCTAGGAAGTTCCTTCTAATGGGCAAGACCACATGCAGAGAGGAAAGATTTCGACTAGGTGTTGTATCTTTCTCTGACTAGTTTAAACGCATTTGAGGTTACTAAAAGGAGTCAAACAAACTATAGAATTATACTCCACGTAGAGAATTTTTCAAAAGTAATGAAAAATAAACTAAGGTTAAAAAGAGCTGGCTTTGAGAATGTTTCGACCAGTTTTGTTAAACCCAGTCTAATTGTATTGGTAGCGAAAGTTAGGAACAAGGCGACACTTGGAAGTTCCTTCTAGTGGGCAGGACCACGTGCAGAGAGGAAAGACTTCGATTAGGTGATGTTACCCTTCTTCGACCAGTATAAAGAAAAATTGAGTGTATAAAAATAATCGAAAGATTATCCAAACACTACTCAAATGTAAGATAATAAAGAGTGAAGAAACCTGAAACTTTATTGATATAGCAAGGAGTTACACATAAAATTTGTGTAACTAGTCGATGTTCCAATAATTGGAGAGAACCCGGCCGTCTTCCATTGCTAGTCATACTGAATCTGGTCGCGTAACTTCGACCAATGTGTAAGGATGTTCCCACTTGGGGGAGAGCTTATTCCAGCTAGACTGGGATTAAATCTTCTTCAATACCAAGTCACCTACAGCAAGACTATGTGGTTGGACCTTACGAATGTAGTATTTGCACAGGGCTTGTTGGTAAATCGCTGAACGGATTAGGGCTTGATTCCTCTTCTCTTCGAGCAGGTTGATGTCACCCGCTCGAAGTTGTTCCCGGGTAGAATCGTTGAAGGTTTCGACCCTTGTCGACCGGATTTTTAGTTCTGACGGAAGCATGGCTTCAGCCCTAAAAACTAGAAAAAAGGTGTTTCACCTGTAGCCCGACTTGCAATCGTGCGAATTGCCCATAATACTGAGGGTAATTCTTGTACCCAAGTCCCCGAGCACTTGACAAGTTGGTCGAACACTCGGGTTTTTATGCCCTGCATTATTTGGTCATTTGCTCTTTCGACTGCCCCATAACTCGGTGGGTGGGCAACAGACGCATAACATAACTTGGTACCCAACTTGTCGCAAAATTCCTGAAATTTTGCGCTCGAAAATTGTTTACCATTATCTATAATTATTCGACTAGGAACACCAAATCGAGTAATCGTGCTTCTCACCATGAACCTTTTTGCGGCTTCCATTGTTATCCCAGTCGCAGGTTCGGCTTTGATCCATTTTGTGGATGTATCAATAGCCACAAAAAGGAACTCAAAGCCCCCTGGTGCTTTTGGGAACAACCTTAGGATATTGAGACCCCAGGTCGTAAAAGGCCATGAAAGACGAATAGTTTGCAACGCCTAAGCCGGTTGGTGTATTTGCCTGCTATGAAACTGGTATTGTACACATTTTTGAATCAACTCTTTCGCATCATGGAGGGCCGTTGGCCAATAAAAACCTTACTGGAAGGCTTTACCGACCAGTGTTCTATAAGAAGAATGAGTTCCACAGATGCCCCCGTGTATGTTGTGAAGGAGATTTAATGTATGTCGTGAAGGAGATTTAATCCTTCTTTTTATGATATGTATTTCATGAGAACCCCTTGAGTACCTCTTTTATAGAGGACTCCTTCGACCAAAGTATACATTTTGGCCTTCCGAGATAAACGATCTGCCTCGAGATCATCATCAAGTAGTGTACCCTTCTGAAGATTGTCGTACATGGGATTCATCTAGGTATCCTCGTACTCTAGAGAGGTTGTCTCAATAGGAGGTGTTTCTGGTGCTTCGACCAGAGACGGCTTCTGGAGCTGCTCCAAGAAGACACCTTATGATATTTGAGATCAGGAATAGGCTATTCGAGCTAACTGGTCAGCGAGAAAATTATCCTTTCGAGGGATATATTGCAACTCGAAATCGAAAAAAATGCTTTTCAAGCCTTTAGACTTCCGATAAGTACTGAGACATGGTCAGATTAGAGCACGGGTACTTTTTTATGACCTGATTCACAACTAGTTGAGAGTCTCCTCTCACGAGTAGTCATCGAATCCTAAGCACTTTTGCTCCTCGTATGCCAGCCAACAAACCTTCATATTATGTCACGTTGTTAGTGGCAGGAAAGTGTAATTGAATAGTATACTTTAAGGTCTCTTCGGTAGGAGATTCCAGGACCACCCCAGCCCCCAAGCCACTCAACCACTAGTCATGGGTATCGTACTAAGGATCCTGAACAGGTTCAGGATTTGTCCATTCGGCGACAAAGTCTATCAAGATCTGGGATTTAATGGCCATTCGGGAGACGAAATGGAGGTCGAACTCCTCAAGTTCTACTGGCCATTTTGACATACGCCCCACTACTTCCCTGTTCTGGAGGACCATTCCTAAGGGAAACTCAGATGACACAATTATCATGTGCGCCTGAAAATAATGCCACAGTTTAGTCGAAGACATGAGGAGGGCATATAGGAGTTTTTTTAACCTGAGGGTATCGCTCCCTAGGCCCGTGTAAAACTTCACTTATGTAGTAAACTAGTCGTTGGACGTTTTCATGTTCTGCGACCAATACTGCGCTTACTGCCTGTGGCGTGGCAGCTAGATAAATTAAGAGCATCTCTTCTGGTTTCGGAGAAACGAAGATAGGAGCACTCGTAAGATACCTCTTGATATCCTCAAAGGCTGTGTTTGCCTCTTCTGACCACTTGAAACTCTCATGTTTCTTTCGAAGTTTGAAGAAAGGAATGTCTTTTTTCCTCTCAGTCGTGCGATGAAATGACTTAAAGCCGTTATGCACCCTGTGAGTTTCTAGACTTCTTTCTTCGTGGTCGGAGGGCGCATTGTTTCAATAGCCTTTATCTTTTTAGGATTTACCGCAATTCCTCATGCAGAGACAAGGAATCTAAGCAATTTTCTTGGAGAGACTCCGAACACGCACTTTTCGAGATTGAGTTTCAAATGGTGTTTTCTGAGGTTGTCGAATGTTTCTTGCAAGTCGAAAATATGATTAAGTCGCATGATGCTTTTTACGACTAGATCATCAACATAGGCTTCCAAATTTTGGTCTAGTTGAGGTGAAAAAACATTTGCATCAAGCATTGAAAAGAAAGTCAACATTTTTTTTAGGCCAAATGGCATTTTGATATAGCAAAATATTCCAAATGGTGTAATAAATACGGTCTTTTCTTCATCATCTAAATACATACTAATCTGATGATAACCAGAGTATGCATCTAGAAAACTTAATACTTCACAACCAGTAGTAGAACCAACCAACTGATCGATACGAGGTAAAGAAAAATCATTTTATGGACAAGCTTTATTGAGACCAGTAAAGTCTACACACATACGCCACTTACCATTAGACTTTATAACAATTACAGGGTTAGCCAACCACTCTGGGTGGTCGACTTCTCTAAGTAACTTGTCCAATTCTGTTTTGATGGCTTCTCGTCGATCAGGTGCAAATCTCCGTAAATTTTGTTTTACGGGTTTCTTGTCAGGCTGTAGAGTTAGCCTGTGCTCGATCACTTCCATAGGGACTTGTGGTCGTATGTAAGCGCCATCTTCTTGTCACAGCGTACTGTGATCACTCCTTTGGGACCTGGCACCTTAAGACATTGATACCCGCAGTGAGCAGCCATTAAGAATCGTGCCAAAGTTGGTTGTCCGAGTATGGCATTATACGCCGTATCGAAATCGACTACATCAAAGGAGATTTTCTCTATCCTGAAATTGCTTGGAGAACCAAACGTGGCAGGAAAAGAAACTTGGCCAATGGGTTTAGGCGAAGACCCTGGTATGATCCCATGGAATGAGTATCGTACAGGTTTTATTTTGGTCTAAGGTACTTTCATCTCGTGCAGGGCACTCATAATTAGAATATTTAATGAATTGCCGCCATCAACTAACATGCGATTCACTCGACAATTGTTGATGGTGGGCTCAACTACGATCGGATATCGACCTGGTCGAGTGGAAGATATCAGATAGTCCGCCTTCTCGAAAGAGATGGGAACTTCCGACCACTTCGGTGATTTAATGACAAGAGGAGGGTCAATAGAGTTTACCTCTCGTATGATGGCACTGAACTGTTGCTTTGACTTGTATGTTGAAGATCCCCCAAAGATGTGGTCGATGGTGTGCTTCGGATCTTGGAACGGTATCTCCTCCTCGTCGTCTAACTGCTTACGACCACTCGTTTGTCCTACCTCCTCGAGTGTAGGGAGTGGTCCTTTGCCGGTGTAGTAGTCCTCGAGTTTTCTTTGGAAAATCCGGTAGTTGCAAAGGTCGTGTCCTTCCTTTTTATGGAAATGACACCATCTGGGGCTTGTCGTTTTTCCGCTTGGGGCGCTTACCTTTGCTCCGTTCGGAGTACAACTTAGAACTCGTGGCTCCTTATCACTTACGGCCAAGACTTCCTTAGAACTGTTGACTTGAGGTTTTTGACCCTTCGTCTTGTTCTTGGATTTCTTGACCTTCTTATCCTTCTTCTTGCTGCTGTCTCCTGCTTCTTGAGGATCTTTGTCATCTCGATCGATGATTTTGTTCCACTCAACTACTTCAGCGGCACTCGCATATCGATCGGCCATCTCGAAGAGCTCAGCGATAGTAGCCGGGGGATTCAAAGTGATGTCCTCCGTAATCCTTCTGCTACGGACTCCCTGCTTAAAGGCTCTGATAACAGATGAGTCAGAAACCTCTAGAATCGAATTGCAAACCTGACTGAAACGCCTGATGAATTGGTGTAAGGTCTCGTGGCCGTTTTGTCTCATACTGTGTAGGTTGTCCTCCTTTCCAGGGCGATTGTAATTGCCCTGGAAGTTGACCAGCAGAAGGTCGCAGATGTGTTGCCACGAATAGATTGACTCAAGTGGTTGGTTTAGCAACAACGATCGAGAGGACCCTTCGAGCACAGTTGGAAGGTAATTCACCATGATGTGCTCTCCTCCTGTTGCTGCTCGGATAGCGGTCATATAGATTTGAAGGAATTCGATGGGATTCTATGACCCATCAAACTTCTCCATGTTCACTGGTTAAAACCGCAGTGGCCAGCGAACAGCTCGGAGATCAGGTGAGAACGCCCGACATCCGGTAATGACAACATACCGCCCTTTGTGTAGAAAAGAATGGTTGATATCACCGGGTGATCGTAGACGCCGATACCCGGTCTTGGGTGGACCCGACCTATGATAGGTCTCAGTCCTACAAGGGTAATACTTGTATTCCATCTACCGTTGTAGATTTCTGGATCGTAGTGGTGAACGATCATCTCCCCTGGGAGCTTGTCGATCATCAGATGTTCGAAGAACTCTTCTCCAACTGAAGTTAAGGTTAGGGGAACGACGTAACCTGTTGTCATGCCGATCTCCATGAGGCGAGTTGTTCGAACGACTCGTAGTCGATGGAGTCGTACCGCTACGACTTCCAGAATGATGTCAGGGAGGATGCTAAAGTCTTACCATCGTGCTTCGGAGCCTTCGCACGATCTCTTTGGCGAAGAGGTCGTACCGTGGCACTCGTGCGTGTTCTTGAGTTGGGTTCTCGAGTAGATCATTTATGTGCTGGAGTTCCTGAGCCTCCTCTAACTGATATTGAACGCGCCTAGGTAAATTTCCCTGAGCCGTCATTCTTCTCCTTCGGGTTGTCTCAGGATCATCTACATCTGATCCTTGAGTTTGCATTAATGGAGTGCGATCATTTCGAGGATTTCTCCCACGCTCATTAAAGTGCTGATCCCGTTCATTGGCGGAGGCATCCTGATCATCGCCACGAGGGGTCGTAGGGTGTGATCAGTGGGGAGCATCCTCAAGCCTACTTCTAGGAGGGAGATCATGATCTGAGAGGAGGGCGAAGGCCTCCTGTGTATTATCTCCAGTTGTGCTTGAGGCCTCCTGGCTTGAAGAGTGGTCAAATAACACCATCTGGTGATTTGGAGTAAACACCTCTAGGAAGGGGAACTTCAGGTTATAACCGTCTGCGCCCGCAGGTGAGCCCTGCGAACGTGTGGTCGAACTCATAGGAATAGGGTGCTCCCCCATATCCTCTACTAGGGTAGCCGCCAAGTTACGACCACCATATATTGATGGAGTCCCAGAATGATGACTTTCAGGATTTGCCTCGCCAGGTCGGACTGTCTCAAGCGGACTAGAACATTCGGAGGGAGAACCCTTGTCATGTTGTGAGCCTGCCTGGTTGCAGTCCTGATTGCGGTCGAATAGACCCTTGCCCTCTAAGGAAACTGATCCCTCAGTTGGACGTACTATTGTGGGGGAAAAGGATCCCTCCTCAACTCCATCGGTGGCATGGTCTCCTAGATATGGCGAATGATCTCTAGAGGCGGCATTACCATCGGATGAAATGATACTCGGCTCGTAGTTGAATCCGGCATCCATGTCGATGTCTGTGTAGTCGGCCAAGTCGAACCAACTCTCCTCGTTCTACTCTCCTGCCATGGAAGCATTAGGAAAAAAGAGAATTTGTTGACAATGAATCACTGGAGAGTCCCCACGGATGGCGCCAGCTGTTGGTGATCTAGGACCGATCTTACGTATGATTGTTTGATTCGGGGGGTCTCCTAGATAAGAATCACGCAGAGAATGACACGGGGGTTTTATACAAGTTCAGACCTTCTCTGAAGAGAATAACAACTCCATTCCTGTGTGGCTATATTGAGTATGCTGATTACAATCAAGAAAAAGACTATGGATTGTGCTCCAGATTGCGCTTGTCCCCTTCTGCCTCCTAACTTCAACCTTATATAACGTATGAAGAGGTAGCAATTCCTCGAGATGAAGAGGCGTCCCAACGTTCCAATTGACGAACCGCTTGATGGAAGTTGCCACCAGGACGGGCACCCCACGCTTGCTAAGGCGCTTGTTGTCGGAGATGTATAATTCATGCGGTTACTCACAGAGAGTAACATCGTATATTAAGTACCCCATGTGTTAAATATGGCGTATAATATTTCCTAACTGATTAGGCCCACAAGTCAGCAAGCCTTATCAATTACAGGGTTGTCGATGCCAAGCTGGTCGAAGCCAACCGAGTCATAGAAGATCTTAGGACTGCTCGATAGTCGTAGAAAGGCTTACGACTATACCATAGTCGTAGGAAGGCTCATGACCATTGAGTGGTTTACGACCAGGCAGTTTGACCTCTTCCTTATAAATATTAAGGGGTATATTTAATATTAATATGGAGATGTTAATATCTATAATAAGAATTACAGATAAATAAATAAATAAATAGGGATTATTAGATCCTCATCACTAAGATTATGAGCATATCCCTGACATATACACATCTTGTAACTCTGTGAAGCCAAGGCGATTTTAACCTTCAGAGGTAGGTTGGTGCATATGAAGCAACCAATTTTGTCATCGGAGCTGAAGATTGAACTTGAGCCCCAAAACACCACTATGATTTCAATTTAAGGTCGAATTTATATATATTGGCGTCTTACATGTGCTCCAATCATTTGAATTTGAATTTTTTTTAAAAAAAAAAACTAAAAACCAGTAATTTCCTCGGGCAGTGTCTCGGATTTGCACTGTTTCCAATTTCCTGAACTCTTGGGCCCTTCTTGGAAGCCCGGTTTTGGGCCCAAAACCGATGTAAATCACAGGCCTGGAAAAGAATTGGTGTCGGTGGTAAAAGGCCTAAGTGGGCTTGTAACCAAATAAAAATGCATCTGAAAAGACCTTTACAGTTGACTAATTAAAATAATCTCCATAGACCCTTTTTATTTTACGAACGGCATCAGGAAGCCTCATCTTCTAGTGAGTTTTGGAGTTTTGGGTTAAAATGACACGGTTTCGAAGCAAAATAGCAAAAATAGTTTTTCGTGGATGAATGATAAAAATAGCATATGTGCTGTGTCCTGCCGTCACTTTTGAGCACAGGGCACGGTAGATTTTTGAACACGACACAAGTGCCATTTTAACCAATTCACGTTTGGAGGAAAGTACTTTTGCTATTTCTACACGAAACGTCATTTTAGAGAGAAAAAACTCGTCCTCCGCCCGCCGTCCCTGCAACTCCCTTCGCCTCCGGCCCCTTCTCTCTCGTGGCTATGACCGCCTCCTCTCCTCCATCCCGTTCTACTCTCGCCGCCTCTCCGCTGAGCAATCGCAGCATGATCTAACTCTTGCCGTGGAGGTTGTTTCGCCTCTTCATCGCCCGTGCACGCTCCTCCGATCATGGGTTTGCCGTAATCGACCATGAGCATGTGCTCGGCGAGGAGCTGGATTAGTTTGACGGCTGCCATGGGCTGATGGGCATCCAATGCGTATCGCGTCTGCGATTGAGAAGCTCATGCTTCCATCCACAATCTCACGGTGCTTCCCTGCTACCAAAGTTGCTGCGGAAAATGACATGGAAATCCATCTCCTGCGGCAGCAACGAAGGGGGATGGCAAGATGATTGTGCAAATGACCTGGAAATCCATCTCCAGCAGCAGCAACGAAGGGGAATTGCAAGATGATTGTGTTGTGTTGATTCGTTTCCACATCCAACTTTGATTTGGAGCTCATTTTTGCTTTCATTCTCCGGTAGCAAGCTTGCATAACATGAGACAGTTGTTTCCTAGCAGGAAATTACATGGGGAAATAGAAACGGGGTGTTATTGAAGGGATTCCTAGTGCACACAGAATTACATGTGTTTTCTTAATTCGGTTGTTAAAATTTCCGAAGTTGCCAAGCAGGCCCTTACTGGTGATGGTCCTCATCCTAATTCTCCCCCATATTTAAATCCTGTAGAATTTTAGGGAATAGTTACGTGTATCTCGTAGGATCCCTACACCCTTTATTTATAGTCTAAATATTGAATCCGGCTCTAATACAAGTTCAGATCCGATCCTAATACGACTCCTTACTAGATCCTAATACTAACTCACCAACATCCCCTCAAGATAGGTCAAAGATATCAATCATACTCATCTTATTATATATTGTAACACTCTCTCTAAGACGTAACCCTTTAGTGAAACAGTCAGCTAACTGTTCACCAGACTTATATACTCCAACCTTATCATCCTACCATTGAGCTTTTCCTTGAAGAAGGACCTATCAACCTCAACGTGCTTGGTATGATCATGTTGTACTGGATTGTTAGCAATGTTGATTACAGATTTATTATCGCAATACAACACCAAGAGATTATTCCTCCATACCCGAAGCTTAGACAATAAACCATTCATCTATATTATTTCACTCACACTCAATGCCATTGCTCTATACTCTTCCTCTGCAGTAGACCAAGCCACAATCTCGTGCTTCTTGCTCCTCTATGACACAAGATTATCTCTCACAAATATGCAATATCCAGAGGTAGACCTCCTGTCATCCACATTACTCGCCCAATCAGTATCGCAATACCCTTCGACATTCAAGTGTTGATTCAATCTGAACCAAAGGCCTTTCCCAGCGTTACTCTTCAAATACCCAGGATTCGATAGACAACATCTGTGTCCTATTCTAGGATTATGCATATATCGACTAACCACACTCACTGCATATGAAATATAAGGTCTTATGTGACACAAATAAATGAGACACCTAACAAGCCTTTGATAAGCTTCCTTATCAACTGGATCTCCCGACTCAACACAGAACTTATGAATCCTATCAATAGGTAAAGCAATAGGACGACACCCAAACATACCTATTTCTATCAGTAGATCAAGAATATACTTCCTCTGGGAGAGAACTATACCAATCGAAGAATGGGCAATCTCAATCTCAAGAAAGTATCGAAGAGTTCTAAGATCTTTCACCTCAAATGCCTCTCCCAGTCTTTTCTTCAAGGACTTGATTTCCTCGGTATCATCTCCAGTGATCAAAATATTATCAATATAGACTGCCAATATGGTGATATGTGATCCTCTATGACTATAAAATACAATATGATCTCCATTACACTGAGAATAGCCCATACTACAGACTACACGCCTAAATCTGTCAAACCATGCCCTTGGAGACTGTTTCAGACCGTATAACCGTATAAAGACTTCTTGAGTTTACACACATTCACATCAGTTTGCCTGTTCTAAAAGCCTGAAGGAATCTCTATGTATACCTCCTGTTGCAAACCACCATGTAGAAAAGTATTCTTCACATCCAACTGATGTAGGGGTCATCCGAAGTTAGTTACACAGGAGATCAATGTTCTTACCGTGCTCATCTTCGCCACTGGTGCAAATGTCTCATTATAGTCTATCCTATATATTTGACTATAACCTTTTGCAAGCAACCGTGCCTTGTATATCTCTATCTTGCCTTCAGGAGTTTGCTTAATCGTAAACACTCATTTGCATCCTACTGCCCTTTTTTATGCTAGAAGTGGAACAAGATCCTGTGTCTTGTTCTTCTGAAGTGCACTAAGCTACTCCTTCATGGCAACCTTCCACTTAGGATCCTGCTTAGCAGCTCACCAATCCTTTAGAACATTCATTGTCTGAAGAGATGCAATGAATGCTTTGTATGCAGGTGAGATATAAGAATATAAGATAAAATTTGCAATGTCATGCTCAAAGCCATACTGGACTAGAGGCTTTCCAGCATTAGTACTAGTTTACCTACGTTGCGCAAGTGGTAACTCTAGATGAGAGTGATTATAAGAAACATTTTCACTCGCTCCAAGAGGAGGCAATGAACTTGATAGAGAGAGACCAGATGAGAGATTTTGGACTGAATCAAGTAGCAAGGCCGGCTGTTCAGGCTATGGTTGTTCTAGTTACGCCTCTGCCAGCTCTACTGGTGGCTTAGGTGCTGATTGCTTGTTCCTCTACTTCTTTCCCTGTTTCCCAAAGCGTCTTCACTGATAAACCTTCAATTCTTTTTGGGCTATCACATCTTGTGCATATTCCGTTAGGCTCGGGCACAGAATTGTCCCCATAATGACTTCTTCTTCTCGTTACTACCACTCTCCTTGTTATCCCCCTTACGATTGTCACCCTTAGTGATAGGAGAAAACTCCTCCAAAAACTGACCAAGAGTACCTCCACTCGTGTAGTAAGGCTCAATCTCCCGGAATGTCATATCCATACTCACGGACAACCTTCGCTCAACTGGGTTCCAACATCTTTAGCCCTTCTAGCTTGATGAATAGCCTATAAAGATACACTTCAATACATGTGGATCCAGCTTGCCAACCGTTGGTTGGTGATCCCGTACAAAGCACGCACAGCCAAATACCTAGGGAGACACCTTGAACTCCCGCTGACCCAAAAGAAGTTCAGCTGGAGACTTCATTCCAAGCATTCGAGACAGCATGCAATTGATGAGATACCTTGCTGTCGTCACTGCCTCGCTCCACAATCTTTTCTACTTTGACCCAGTTCTCTACCTTTAAAAATATTTGGATTTCACTTTACAGAATTGAAGGCTGTTAAGGATTGTATTAAGTTTTTTGGGATTCCAAGAGTTTTTCCAGTTGAGCGCCGCTTCTACTAGGTCCTCATAGGTTTCTAAATCGAAGTTCTCTCTATTCTCGATTGCAATATTACACAATTCCTGAGAGATTGATTTTTCCAATTTCCTTTGGCACATTCATCTGAAACATGAGTGAACATGCTACCTCCAACAAATGTTGATTCTTCCTTTTAGCCACTCCATTCTGAGGTGGGGTTCCTAGATAAGTGTTTGATGAAGTATCCCCTCCTCTAAGATATACGCTGCAAACTCCTTGTTAACATACCCAGTTCTATTATCTGTTCGAAGAATTCGAACCTTTGCATCAAACTGTGTAGCAACCATCCTATAGAAGTCCTGAAAACACCGAAGGACCTCGCTATTGTGCTTCATCATATAAATCCAAGTTATACAAGTATATCAATCAATAAATATGACAAACCACTTAAAACCACTCAAAACCACTCACGGAAGTAACTGAGCATGGACCACAAACATCAGAATGTATTAATATAAAAGGTTCATAACTCTGAAGACCAATGCTACTATATGTAGACCGTGTATGCTTTCTAAACTCGTAAGCATCACACACATGTTTACTCTTGTCTAACCTTTTGAACAAATTAGGGTATAACTTAATTATACTTTCAAATGACAGATGTCCCATGAGACGATGATGTAACAAAACTTCCCCCTCAACTCCTACTGCAGCCAGAGCCAGTGCCACTCAACCTGATTAATGTACCACAACCCATTACGTCTTATTCCAATCCCAATCCTCTTCCTAGTTCTCTTCCCCTAGAACAAACATAAATCCTCATCAAATGTGACAGTGCATTTGAATTGGTCAATGATAGAACTAATTGAAAGAAGGTTGACTGGAAATGAGGGAACATGCAAAATAGAGGATAAAGCAAAGGATGGTGTACACTCTACAAATCCTACACCCTAGATAAGGTGGGAGGTTCCATCAGCTGTTTGGACAGTTTCAGAATGAGTATATGGGGTGTAAGATGCAAATGCACTAAGTAAACCTATGACATGCTTGGATGCTCCTAAATCTATGATCCAATCAATATGAGTTTGCTTATATATGGATGCAAGTGCATGTGCCTAAGTACCTTCGTCTACATGGGTGTAGTTGGCAAAGTTACTAAAGGAGGTGGAATCACGAGAAGTCTCTAGTGTCTTTCCCAGCTGCCACTTCTCTCACTGCATAGCTTGCTCACCTGTTAGAGTAACAGATGTGGTCTCCTCTATCAGGCCATATTATCCCTTGGGCCAACTCGGCCCCTTCCTCGACCTCCACCTCCACCTCCACGACCACCACAATCTCTACCTCACCCTCGATAATCTCCAAGTCGGCCTCCACGACGACCACAACCTCCACCTCGACCACCATACTATGGAGAAGGACAAGCACGGCTCAGATGTCCTCTCATTCCACAGTTGTAGCACTCTCAATCTAGTATGGCGTATACAGATCTGACTGAGTTGTTGTCCCCCATTACTCATAGTCGAATCTCCTCCTGCACCTGACGAGGATTAAAATCTCTATATATTACTTTAATACATAATAAAAGACCATACGTCTTCATGGTCATAACCCCTAAGGCTAACAACCTCACTGATCGTAAGGATTCCAGAGGTTACATAATGGGTACCCTGGTCGGACAAGGTCCTATACTTAGTCTCCGACCAGGTAGTTGCTCGTAAGATTTATGAACTGGTATCCGGATCTAATTCCAAGTATATTCCTTACCGTGTGATGAATGGAACACGTGTTGTATACTCCATACCACGCGACGTTACATAATCCTAAGACATTGACAAATAACCACCGTACGATTGAGTGTCTCACAAACGCTCAACCGTAGAGCGGTTTATACTTTATCAACCACTGCCTCGCTCCGACCAGTCGCAACGCTTCACCAGGGACATCTTCTCCAGGAGTAACTGCCACCTCTTCAGAAGTTATTTAAGGATGAAGCACGAACGAAAGAAAGGATCTGGAATCTGACATCAGTGGATGATTAGGCATCAGATTAGAGCAACGCAATCAACATTAGATTCATGCTTCAAGTGTAACTAGGATTAGTCCACCGTCTGATCGTAGACACTCCCTGTAATAGTCAGTTCATATCAATAAAGAGTAGTCTCATTCTCTCCCAAGAAATCCGTATTCAGTGTTATTCATATCTGGGGAAAAAACTGGATCGTATCCAAAAAAACAAATACTATCTGGGAAAAACGAATACGAATACTATTCGTTTTTTTCCCAGATACAAATACGAATACTATTTGTTCTACCGAGATTTGTCGCAAAAGTTGTAGGATATTCGCATTCGACCGAATTGAGTACATATTCGATTCGATTAAGATTCGCTTCGACATTCGATTCAGATTCAGATTCGACAATGTTCAATTCAGATTCGTATTCATTTTAAAAATAGGGATTCATATTCGTATTCGTTTTAAAAATAGGGATTCGTATTCGTATTCGGGACTATTCGATTCGTATTCAATCCGTTTCCATCCCTAGTCATCGTCCTCCTCCTCCGCCGGATCGCATGTCGCAGACATCAGCGAAATTGACTGGATGGATGAGGATACACCACTACGACAGGCGGCGTTTTCAGAGGAACCAGCCATTTCGACTAGCTCGGAATATCCAAGGACCTCTCCAAGCCTGGTCCTTTTGACCGGCGAAAAAGGTGACAAAAATTCAGCGCTGCAACTCGAGGATCAGTGTACTCTCAATGAGATCATGGCTGAAAAGTACTCACCAACAGCTTCTAGCAATTCTAGGAGCCAACCGATATCAGATAACGGTGTCGATGAAGCTCCCATTGGTCGTGGGCCAAGTGGGAATGATAAGGCTCAGCATACGATCGGCAATCCGCCGGATCAGGCTGAACCCACCACGAAGGAATCAGGAGATACTAATCTCCAACTACTCTCCATCGTGGAAACTCCTGGTAGAAACATTGGAAGGCCCTCCATTAGTTACGATGGAAGCTCGTCGGAAGATCGCTGGAGGCACGAGGTCAATGCGATCAGAGATATAAATCAAAATACCGTGTACGGTCCTACACAATCTGTCATGCCACCACGTCTTTGGTGGAAATATCTGAGCCATCAAGCACCAAATGCCGAGGTAATGAATTGATAGGCGTACATCGGTTAATTCACAGTTACGCCCACCTAGAGTAATCGATCAAACGGAACCAACCGTAAGGTCGGGGAAAGTTCAGATCTTGAACACCTCTGCCGCGGATGAATCCTCCGAGACCTTGATGAATCGTAAAAAATCATAGCGTGTTCGTAATATTTTAAATAATTCTAACCTTGCTCTAGTAGAGACCCCAGGTTTTGTACAACTTGTAGGTCAGGTATCAGAAATTCTCTAGCAGACCATGCGACGAATGGAAGCGTACCGGGAATAAAAAAATTCATGAAGTCAAACCATGACTTCATCCCAACGTTCCTCCCTCAGTAGAGGGCGGCATGGTCGGATTGGAAGCCAATCGATACCAAGACCTCCTCAACAATTCCGACTAAGGAGTCATGAGCGAAGAAGGCTATTTCAAGCAACCACACCCTCACCACTCCGAAAAGAGAGATCACTTGGCCCTGATGATCTCTGGCGTCATCTAAATCAAGCAAGCGATTGTAGGCATCAAACCAACGTCCACGACCGAATCGGGACACCGGAGCTCCGACATTCCAATTTTAGAAACCGGTCTCCAACCGATTACAATCTGGCACCCTTCCAAAAAAGGCGCCATGAATCAATTACAAGTTGTCGAGTCTTCTCCGCAGGGCTCCAGGCTGTACGTTGCCAAATAGGTTCCGACCGGCCAACTTGCATAAGTTCAATGGGACCCAGAACCTGTTGGAATTTCTTCAAATCTATACCACTGCCATCAGAGCCGCTGGTGGTGATGAAAACGTGATGGCAAATTATCTACCCGCAGTACTAGAAGGGTTTGCCCGATCGTGGTTACTCAACCTACCGGCCGGATCAATCTACACTTGTGAGCAACTTTGCGACCTCGATTCACAATTTTCAAGGCACGCATAATGCATACGAAAGGAAGATGATCTTCATCGAATCCAAAAGGATCAATGAGACTCTCGTCGAGACATCAAAAGATTTAGCCAGATTCGTAATTCAATACTAGAGGTCGCAGAATCTTCTGTCATCCAAGCTTTCAAAGCAGGTATAAGGAATCAACTGTTTACGGAGGACATCGCAATGCACCCTCTAAAAATGACCGTCGAACTTTTCGACATGGCCGACAAATACATAGCTGCTAGCGAAGCAGTTGAATGGTGTGAGGCCATTGATCGGAAGGATAAAATCCCTCAACCGGGCTTGGATAAACTAGAGAAGAAGCATAAGAAGACTCTCAAGAAAAAGAAAAACCGCAGACCCGATGATAAGGAAGTCCTTGCAGTTCTTGAGAAGTTTACTAAGGGTAAGAGAGACTATACTGGTCGAGGCAAGGCAAAAGCTCCGACCGAAGGATACAAGAAGAACAAGAAGTGGTGTCCACTTCACCAGCAGGCAGGGCATGACTTGCGCACCTGTCGAGCCTAGCAAAAGAAGCTGGAGGATTACCATGCAGGTAAAGGTCCACTCCCCTCAGTATAGGAACTCGAGGAAACGAGCTCCAAGAAGGACAAATATGACGACGAAGAAATGGAGTATCAGGAGCCTCAACATACGGTCAATATGACCTTTGGTGGGTCTTCTTCGTACGAGTCAAGGCGTTATCTGAAGGCCATGGAGCGAGAGGTCAACCTTGTCAAGCCTCCGATCACCATCAAGCCATCCAGGTGGTCGGAAACTGTAATCTCCTTCAGCAAAGAAGATTGCCCCATCCCTTCGACTCGACCAAGTAGGCTCTCTATTGTCGTTGAACCTACTACTAATAACAGTAAGGTTAATCGAGTCCTAATAGATGGAGGTAGTTCTTTAAACATTTTATTTGTGGGAGCATTAGAAGAGATGCAAGTTCCCAAATCAAAGGTGAGACCTGTGAAATATGCCTTTCATGGTATAGTTCCTGGTTCCACCGCCAAACCAATAGGACAGCTTTCCCTACCGGTTACGTTCGGGAGACCTGACAACTTTCGAACAGAAAAGATTCCATTTGATGTGGTGGATTTCGAATCCGCATACAATGGAATTCTTGGTCGTCCGACTTTAGCAAAATTCTTGATAGCCATGCACTACGGTTATCAAAGTTTGAAAATGCCAGGACCAAAAGGGGTCATCACAGTTCGAGGAGATCAAAAAATAGCTTACGCATACAATCGGAAATCCTTAGAGCTGGTTGACGAACTTCCGACTAGAGAAGCTAATCCACCTACCGTGCAGGTCAAGCACTCGAGGCCAAAGATAACACCAAAGCCTTCCGACCAGACAAAGGAGGTACCACTCGACAAGGGCGCTTCTTCGGAAAGCACCAAGTTTCTTGGGTCAGGAAACACTGATGCATCTACCCGAAAAGTACTGGTCGAGGCAATACTCAACCACAAATAGGAATAGTCGCTCGTCTCCTTCCTCCGAGCAAATCAGGACGTATTTGCCTGGCAGGCGTCCGACATACCCAAAGTCCCTAGAGAGGTGATCGAGCACAGGCTAGCTCTCCAGCCTAACAAGAAACCGATCAAGCAGAAGCCAAGGCGCTTTGCACCTGATCGGAAGGAGGCAATCCGGTCGGAAATTGACAAGCTCCTCAAGGCTGGATTTATTTGTGAAGTCGACCACCCTCAGTGGCTCGCCAATCCTGTAATGGTTAGAAAAAATAACGGGGGTGGCGAATGTGTATTGACTTCACAGATCTTAATAAAGCTTGTCCGAATGATGAATTTCCCCTTCCACGCATTGACCAACTTGTAGACTCTACTTCCGGGTGCGAGTTATTAAGTTTTTTAGATGCGTATTCATGTTACCACCAGATTAACATGTGTAAAGAAGATGAAGAGAAAACTTCCTTCATCACCCCATATGGCACTTACTGTTATGTTAAGATGCCATTTGGTCTCAAAAATACTGGTGCAACTTTTCAAAGGTTGATGCAGAAAACCTTTAATCCACAGATAGGTCAAAATTTAGAAGCCTATGTTGATGATTTGGTCGTGAAGAGCATCAACACTGGCAATCACATTCCCGACCTACAAGAAACCTTCAATAACTTGAGAAAGCATAACCTCAAGTTAAATCCGGAAAAGTGTGTGTTCAGAGTTTCCGCTGGAAAACTGCTCAGTTTCCTAGTTTCGGTTAGAGGTATTGAAGCGAATCCAGTAAAAATATCAGCCATCGACCAGATGCGCCCTCCGACCACGTAGAAAGAAGTCCAAAAATTAACTGGCTGTATGGCAGCGCTAAGTCGTTTCATAGCACGGTTGGGTGAAAAAAGATTACCTTTCTTTAAGCTTCTTCGAAAACATGGAAGTTTCAAGTGGACTAAAGAGGCAAACGATGCCTTTGAAGAACTTAAAAAATACCTTACGAGTACCCAGTCTTAGTTTCTCCAAAATCAAGAGAAACATTGCTAATTTACGTGGCTGCAACACCACAAACAGTTAACTGTGTACTGGTCGTGGAGCGTGATAATGCCCAACGACTAGTATATTACGTAAGCGACGTCTTACATGGATCAAAGGAAAGATAACCACAAGTACAAAAGTTGCTCTACGGTCTCCTTATGGCTTTAAGGAAACTAAGGGATTACTTTCAGGCTCACAAAGTGGTCGTACCAACTGAGTATGCCCTTGGTCAAGTCCTTGGAAACAGGGAATCATCAGGATGAATAGCAAAATGGGCGGTTGAGCTAGGGGTGTTTGACCTCCATTTCGTCTCACGAACAGCGATCAAGTCCAGGCAATAGTAGAATTCATTATCGAATGGACAAACACTGAACCCACCCAAGGGTCCGAGTACGAGACCACGACGAGTGGACAATGTACTTTGATGGCTCCTTGATGCTCAAAAGCTCAGGGGCTGGAGTTGTCTTGATATCCCCTACTAGCGAACACATCAAATACGTTATCCAGTTAAATTTTCCTGCCACAAATAATGTGGCAGAATATGAAGGTTTACTGGCAGGACTCTGAGCAGCTCGTTCGCTCGAGATTCACATATTACTAGTGAAAGGCGATTCTCAACTAGTAGCGAATCAAGTCAGAAAAGAATATCAATGCTCAAGTACCAAGATGTCATCTTATCTGGCGGAAGTATAGAAACTCGAAAAGCACTTCTTCGGTTTTCAGATCCAACACATTTCTAGAAAGAAAAACTTTCTGGCAGACCAGTTGGCACGGATGGCCTCCACCAGGTCACCCGTCCCGCCCAGAGTTTTCCTCGAGCAACTCGATTCATCCTCGGTAGTCGAGCTTTATGAGGACATATATGTTTCCCTACAGGTCATACAAATCGATCCTGAGAACATGGATGCTCCACAGGTCATTGATGGTTGGCACTGTCACGATCAAGGTAGAGATTGGATGACATTAATCTACAATTATCTTCAACATGACATAATTCCAGAAGATGATGTAGAGGTTGATCGTATAGCTCGAAAAGCCAAATCATACACTCTGATCGAAAGTACCTTGTATAAACGAGGATCTCATGTAGTGTTGATGAGACGTATATCTCAAACAGATGGTATTAAATTGCTAACTGAAATTCATGAAGGAGTCTATGGAGCACATCATTCCTATAGAACACTGGTCGGTAAAGCCTTCAGACAAGGATACTATTGGCCAACTACCCTTCATGATGCAAAAGAGCACGTGACGAAGTGCGTACAATGTCAGTTTCATAGCTGACAAGTACATCAACCAGCACAAGCTTTGCAAACAATTCATCTTTCTTGGCCTTTTGTAACCTGGGGACTAGACATTCTGGGACCTTTCCCAAGAGCACCCGGGGGCTTCGAATTCCTATTTGTCATGATTGACACATTCACAAAATGGATCGAAGCCGAGCCTGCCGTTAAAACAACAACTGAGGCCGCTAAGAGGTTTCTCACAAAAAATGGGATCACACGATTTGGTGTACCTAGTCGTATAATCACAGACAACGGTACCCAGTTCTAAAGCGGTAAATTCCAAGAATTCTACGAAGACCTTGGTATCAAGATACATTTTGCTTTTGTTGCTCATCCGTAGAGCAACGGAGCAGTTGAGTGAGCCAATGGTATCATAATGCAAGGGATCAAACTCCAAATATTCGACCAGTTAATAAAATGGTCAGGAGTTTGGGTTCAAGAACTCCCTTCTGTATTATGGGTCATTCAAACCACAACCAGTCGTGCGTCCGGTGAAACACCATTCTTTTTGGTTTATGGTGCTGAAGCCATGCTTCCTCCATAACTAAAACTCGGTTCTGCTCGAACTGATTGTTTCAACAAAAATGATCAGAATGAACGACGACTTAAAGACATCAATTTCCTTGAAGAACAACGAAACCAAGCCCTGATACGATCAGCAGTCTACCAACAAGCCATGCGAAGGTACCACAATCGTAAGGTGCAACCTCACATCCTCACTGTGGGTGATCTGGTTTTTAGAAAAATTCAGAACCAAGCAAATCGCAACAAGCTTTCTCCAAAGTGGGAAGGTTCTTACACCGTGGTCGAAATCACCCGACCAGGTTTAGTACGACTAGGCATGTGTGATGGGCGTGTTTTGTTTAATTCTTGGAATATTGATCAATTGCGTAAGTTCTTTGTTTAATTATTCTTTACATTCTTTCAATTTTAATAAAGACTAGTCATTCCTTTATTTTCTTTCAACGAGTGGTATTGTTTATATATAAGTACCTATACTCTGGTCGTGCACTATTGTTGTTTAAGCTGGTCGGAGAAGACCACTTTCTCTCTGACATCCTTTACAAGGATCTCTGTTACTCTTTGGCAACGACTTCTAAGTCACATGTTTTATGGGTCCTAGTCGTGATCATTACAAGAATGATTCTCACGCGTGACCACACTCTTTTCTCAAAGAAACATACAAGTAAACAGAGCATAACACAAATAACTTTATGTAGTAACTCATATGCTTAAGATTATGGGAACTATATTTCTTCATTTCAAGATTCTATTTTACTCTTGTTTGGCTACTGGTCGAGACACGGAAAGCCTCCTAGTCGAAGTCTCTTATTTTTCACACGTGGTCCTGCCCACTCGAAGGAGCTTCCTAGCGACAGTTCTTTTCCTACGATCCTCGCTGCCAATTGGACTTGAGCCTGAGCATGTTTCGCGAAGTGTTTTTCAAGTCTTCAGTTCTTAGCTGTTCTTCCGACCAGTTTTTGGATACTACATATAAATAAGATCACTTATCACTGATTGCATACATTCTTGCATATTTTCTTTTCCCATCAAAGCAAGTCTTTTTCTTCCGACCATATACTGTTTTAATTGGTATTTTGATTATGACAAACAGATCTATAACTAGTCGAAATCAGATACTGGTTCCAACCAAATTGATTTTCTAGTATTACTACGACCAGTTTTATCATATAATCAGTATATTCCTTAAAACAATGGTTGAGACTTTAAGTTCTCCTTCTTGGCTTACTACTTATTTAGTAAAGTCCTTCTACTATAAAGCAATCGGGGGCTAGAGAATATATGAGTACTTCATAAGTCAACAAGATAAACAAAAGACTTGTTGATAACAAAAAGGTAAGTTTTATACATTTCATCTTGGACGCATCTTCAGGCAAGTGGTTGAAATCTTCTTCAACAGCTTGGAGATTGATGGAGAGGTCGAAAGCCTTCAGTTTTGCCAAAGCAAAACTAACTCCGCTTGCCACAGCTTCTTTCATCATCTCGGTATAATTTTCTCAAGCAGTTTTGAGAAGGACCTTGAAATCTTCTAGAAGTTGGCCCAGATAGTCCATCTTCTCTGTTGGATTTCTTAAGGTAGGCAGACTTGATCATGATCCCATATCAAAGATCATCTTGTTAAGTGCAGCAACTTTTTCATCAAGTTTCTGCACAAGAGCTGCCTTCTTGTCTTGCTCAAACTCTAGAGATTTTTTAAATTTATTTAGCGTTTGAGCTTGCTTTGCACGAGTAAAACAAGTGGTGAGTAAGCATGATTAGAAGAGATGATATACTGGTCAAGTTTACGACCGGTTACCTTCAATCTTCTTTTCAAAACTCCCAATGACTTCCTTGTGCCTGGTCGTCACGTATGCGATCAACTGATCCTTAGCTTGGCATTCTTCTTCAAGCGTGGTTATTCTGGCTTCTTTAGCCACGACCTTTTCTTTTATTTTTTCCAAATCTATCAAATATGATAAGAGAGAATAATTGATTAACAGAAGAAGAACAAGCTAGCAAAGAAGAAGACAAGTTAAGAAGAAAGTCCTTACTTTTTAATTCGAAATGTTTTTTCTCTAGATTCTTTATTCGCTGGGTCAATCCTCCGACCACAGAAAATTCTCGACCATGTGCTACACAAATAGCATTCTTCTTTAAGTTTTCTGATAAAATTTTAGAGGAGAAACTATGAAATTGGTCGTAGATACCTACCCGAATTGCCACGTCATTATATTCGGCAAAAATTGTATCAGGACCCGTCTCGGCTTGACGGTTCGATATCTTTCCCCAAACCTCGTCAAGCTCTTTATCCTCGATAAATCGAGAGAAAAAAGGGAACTTATTAGATTAAGAGGAATTACCAACAGGGGTTGAAACCTATTGAGAGCCTTCAGGGACGTCTACCTCCACAGATGGAGTTAGAATCACCACTAATCAACAAAATTAACTTGACAAATTAAAGCATGCATACATACAGTTGCAAAACAAGATAATAATTTTTGAAAGTAATAGGATCAACATGCATCAACGGAAAACTGCTTGCCTTTGTTTGCTGGAACTCTAGACATTCTCACGAACTTCTCAATTGTACTCTGAATCATCGTCATCTAACGGTAAGAACTAACAAAGCAAAAAACATCGAATAAACACCAGAATTCCAAAAAGTCTTCAAAAATTATGAAAGTAAAATAGAAGAAAGAGAATGATTTTATATGCATTTTAGGTGAAATTTTTAGTTTAAGAAGAGTTCATATGAATTTTCAAGGTTTAACCAATTTCATGTTGTAAACAATTTATTGGGGATTTTTAACTGGGGACATGATGTTAAGACTTTAGGTCGAGATCTTTTGACATTATGCTAAGAACATACTTATGAGTTTTCACCTTTAATTGCTTTACCAAAAGGTATTATCTACTCATTAACCTAGTGCTTCTGTTGACCATTAAAGCTTACTGTTATTAGCAAGATTTCATCTTGAAACCTTTCTGTCTGTACATCCCATTTGATGAAGATTGCAGTTTGGAGGTGTTGTTACTTGATCTTCCCTCTTAATTCAAACATCCATAAAAGGTTTTCAAAATTGGCTACTACTACTAAAAAAAGCATGCTAGATAAATGCTCAATTAACTAATTGAAGCAAGAGCATTTCCATCTACTGTATTAATAAGGTCAAAAGCTTAGAAACAAAACTGATTGTCTTCATATTACCTCACTGTGGAAACAACCTGCAAAAGGACATCCTTCTAAATTAAGGTGTTACTAGCTAATTACTTTCAGATTTCAACTTTCAATCTTGTTTAAACACTGGAATGACCTAAATGACATCCCCAAAATTTGGTAGCATAAGACAAAGGATTTTGTAAGATAGTTACACTACTAATTCAGATTTTCTCCTGAGTATTCTCTTTTCTCTGTCTAACATTTCAGCACAAAGGAGTTAGTGTTTCTCTTCTGAAAATTTACATCCAGTATTGGTTTTTTTTATATTTGAAAGCTGCTGAAAGCTAATTACCAACTGACTAATAGAATTAAACTAAACTCTAACTAATAAAGTTAGTCAGGTCATTAACTTTTAGACAAAACTAACATTTTCCAGGTTACTGCTCAGGTAACTACAACAATAAGTTTTCTCTCTGGACAAAAAAGCTACAGCCAGACTTTCTTCAAAACTCAACTAATGCTTAATTTTTTCTGATTGACAAGCCCCTAAAAGTTTAAGGTCCAAAGCTCAATGGAAGGATGAAACTTATAAGTACCAAAACTTATAAAGGTGCCCACTAATAGGAACAAGATTTCACTTTGGGAGTCCTTCTGCCCATATATCTTATTAAGGAAGACTTGCCAAGAAAGAGGTTTGGATAACTAAATCTTCTTACTAATTCACAGACTTATTTGTTAGGCAAAGTTTTAAGTGATCTAATAGTTAAACACAGCACCTAACATCATTCTTCCCTCCTCTGCTCAACTCTACAACAAACTGAGTCAGTTGTTCTCTGTTAGTTTTCTAGAAATTTCACATCCAAAATGGTTTTTCAGGTTGGATTGCTACTGGAAAATTAATGTCCAATAGACTAATTGAATTTAAGACAAGCTTTAACTACTGCCTTAACAGAGTCATAAACCCAAAGACAAATCTGATTATTTTTAGATTACTGTTCATGCACCTACAAAAGCAAAATTGTTTAGACTAAAACACTATGGACTAACTTCCCTTTACACTCAGACCTCCATTAAGCTAACTGTATTGTGTGACTTAAATGATAGTCATCAGATTTATCAGTATTAGGAATAAGGTTTTGAAAAGGGGTTCTACTGACATTCTAAACCTTCTTATTTCCTTCCCTGATCCTCATACCACTAAGAGTGTTTGCTAACTAAACTTACCAATTCAAACATTCAGTTGCTAAGCCATTCTCATTAAGTGATTTTACAGCCACTGAAAGTTTTATTTGTTAAATGCATTATGGACCCTACAATCCTATGAAAGAAAAACACAGAGAGTGAGCTTCAGGGATGGTGGCCGGTGGCTCGGGTTATGGATCGGCGCTGGCGATTGGGCAGCGGCGAGGCGGTGGTGAGGGCTGAAATGGATCCGGGGAGTGGAGGCGACCATGAGGGTGGGGGCGGCGCGGCCGAGAATGGCCGGGAGTGGCCGGGCGACAGCAAGTAATGACCGGAGCCGAGGAAGGACATGGGGCGAAGGAGCTCCGGCAAAAGAGGGATGGAAATAGGGAGAGCACGAGCTTTAGCATGTTGAATAGGACTCACCGGAGTGCTCGGTGGCGGCGGGGAGTGACCGATGTGGTCCGGCGCTGGGAGCCTACGGCGGTGCGTGGTGTTCACCGTGGCGGGGTCACTGCAAAGAAAACAAACACGAGTGAATGATGTATAGGGAGGTCCAGGTGTGCTCCCAACGGAAAGAATTGACGAGTGAGTCATCGGAGAAGAAGGGCGGCAGTGGAGGCGACGTTGGCCAGAATTGGAGAAGAACACGGGTGCACGGTGCTCCGTTGATGATAGCTCCAAATTGATGAAGGGTATTGGCTTCTTGGGGTTCAAGGCGCACCGTGACGTGGTTGTGGTTGGTCGGAATTAGCAGAAGTGGCCGGAGCGGCGATGGGGCTTTGGCGGCGCAGCCAAGGCTCTTGGCTTAGTGCTCGGTTCATGCTCTGGAGAAAGAGGAATGGGGTTGGAGTGGCAAGAGGGATGAAATATTGCTCGGAAGCGGCCATTGATAGACGAAGGGTGGAGAGGCCGGTGGTGGGGCGGTGTGCTCGGTGCGATAGCGTCCATACGGCACGGTTGAGCAAGAAAAGACGGCGGCATGGGCACTGAGCAACTCATGATATGGGCGTCGCGTGGGAACGACATGGGCAAGCGACAAAACTGCCGGCGGCTTGGCAAACCGGGGGCAGAACCATCCGAGACTGTGTGCAGAGCTGGGCGCGTGGCGTCCATGCATGCCCGCCTGGCAAAGAAGAAGCGACGCGTGGCTAGGTGCGGTCGAGAAGACAAGCTGTGCGCCGGGGTCCACGGGTCAGAGGCAGATGGAGAAAATGGCCAGGGCGAGCGGGTTAGGCTGAGCCAAATCGTATCGGTCTCGGTCGGTCCGAACATTCGGGCTCAGACGGATGAACAGTGATTGCCCTGATTTTTATGAAAAGGGTTGAGAGCTTAACGAATTTTTCAAGGTAGAAGATTGGCCCCAAAATTCATGAAAATTTTAGGGAAGCTCCCTGACACTAGTTAGTCCATTAATTAATTTTTCTAGGGTTTAACCATTTCCACAATTTTCTCTAAAATTATTTTAAGTTGCTATTGTGGTGTTTGACTTTTGATTTTTCTTTAATTGACTGGTTGCTTAAAAGTAGTAATTAAAATCTAGAAATTGTGAAATTTTGAGGGTGCGTTGCTAAAGTTTTCTAAAACCTAGGAAAATTATTTTCAGGCACTGTTCACAAGATTTTCTTGCATTTTAAATTCAAATTCAAATTTGAACATGCAAATTGAGAAGAAACCAAATAATCTCCAAAATTTCCATAAGCATAAAGAGCTCAACTAAAATATTCTCAGTTATGGGTCCGACTATATTTTCAAAATAAAAATCAGTTTGTATTTCTCAACTATAGAAAATATATTTTCGAGTTTGAAATGGAGAAGGAGTATTGGATTATTGGGTTTTAAATTTAGTCTTCAATATCAAAGGATTTTCTACATAGGGTTTTATACCCTACTCTGAATTAAGTTTTCAAATTATTGACAAACTTTTATTTTCATTTTAGAAATTTCATTTCTAGGTTTTGGAGAACCAGGTTGTAACCTATTTGCTTTGCAACAAAAAGTTTGTAAAAAGGTCCAAAATTACCCAAATGCACAGTAGATGCTTAGCTAATCCAACTTAGGGTTTTTGGGCTGTTACCCGATCCTCACCGAATTGTATAACCTTTAGTCCGACCGCCTACACATTAGAGCAAAATCAATAACCGATCGGAGGATATATATAAGGTAAAGGAAAATTGGTTATCTACCTTAAGTCTCCTCAGTCTCTCTTCATCAGAGACTATCGCTAAGATACCGGGAAATGCAGCCTTCTTATCAGGCTCCCCGGTGCAGATCATTTTGATCCACTCTCTGACCTCATCAGGCGAAAGGACTTAAAAAAAAGAAGAGATAAAAGAGATTTCAAGGTTGTATGATAACCTACTGATAAGCTATAGTGGTCGAAGCATCTTCAAAGACTTACCATCCCTTGAGTCCTTGATTCCTTCATCCCGACCAATGTACCAGAGTAGGGAATGGTCTCAAAGCTTCAGAGGACTAATTCGGCATATGGTGAAATCCCTCACCACGTGCCAGGAAGTCAAGCCTTTTCTCCTTAGGTCCTGAATAGCCTCCATACATCTTCTGACCATCCCTTTCTTCTCCACGGTTCCCCTCCACTTTGTGTTCTCGTTCGCCCTATTACCGGTGAAGTAGAGGCCGTCATCTTTCGTGACCGTCATGAAAAACTAGTTCTTTTTCCATGATGACCACGAGGATTTCGAGTACATTGGGATGTACTCATCGACCTTCCCGTCATGAGGGCGTAGCGTGCACTCTCTAGGACCCACCGTGGATCTCCCCGACATTGCCATCCGGTAAAAGTACCAAGAGCTTCAAATTTGGTCACACTCCCAGGTATGCTTCGCACAGATAGGTGAAAATGCTGATATTAGCGATGGAGTTCGGAGCCAAATTCACCAATTCTACCCCGTAGTACTCCAAAAGTCGGGAGAGGAATTTGTGTGTCGGCAGCCTTAGCCCGCACTCGATGTAGGCGAGAAAAATGGGGATTTCCCTTTCTTCACGGCTCAGAAAGTGTTCTCCGGCCGCTGACCTCCACTTGATTAAATTCTTGTCCGGGAGCATTCCGATTCCTTCAAGCGCCTCAAGCTTCCTCTCGCTCAGATCTGAAGCCACCCACTTGGTGATCTGGTCCAACATGGTGGAATTTCGCGAGATGAATAGAAGTCGGAGGAAGCTTTGGGTAGAAAAAGAAAGTCGAGGTCGGAAAGGATTCTTGGCAAGAAACCGAAGAAAATTGAGTTGAAATATGGAAGCGTGAAAACCCTAAAGACCAACAATGGGGATTTTATAGATTCAGATCTTTAACTGCAATTGGGAGTTATGTAAAGTTCAACGGATAAAACTTTTTTGTCCAACAGACAGAAAAACTATTTGATTCCCAAGGCAGGTTCACAACTTTAAAATGAATACAGATCACCTCGGAGGTCACGACGTTAAATGAGGGTATGCCCGATACGACTTTGTCAGAAGAAGGTGTTCACACGACCAATTCATTTAAAGTTCGGGGGTTAGCTGACGAGGATTAAAATGTCTATGTATTAATTTAATACATAATAAAAGACTATACTTCTTCGTGGTCGTAACCCCTAAGGCTAACAATCTCACTGATCGTAAGGATTCCAGAGGTTACATAATGGGTACCCTAGTCAGACAAGGTCTTGTACCTAGTCTCCGACCAGGTAGCTACTCGTAAGATTTATGAACTGGTATCCGGATCTAATTCTAAGTATATTCCTTACCGTGTGATGAATGGAACGCGTGCTATATACTCCATACCATACGACGTTACATAATCCTAAGACACTGACAAATAACCACCGTACGATTGAGTGTCTCACAAACGCTCAACCGTAGAGCGGTTGATACTTTATCAACCACTACCTCGCTCCGACCAGTCGCAACGCTTCACCAAAGATGTCTTCTCCAGGAGTAACTGTCACCTCTTCGGAAGTTATTTAAGAATGGAGCGCGGACGAAAGAAAGGATCTGGAATCTGACATCAGTGGATGATCAGGCATCAGATTAGAGCAACGCAGTCAACATTAGATTCATGCTTCAAGTGTAACTAGGATTAGTCCACCGCCTGATCGTAGGCACCCCTTGTAATAGTCAGTTCATATCAATAAAGAGCAGTCCTATTCTCTCCCAAGAAATCTGTGCCATTTTTCTCTATTTTATTTTGTAAGATCGGCGACTCGATCATCGACAGCGCCATAGCTGAACTAGTCTCCTCCATAGTAGGCAAGTTTACCAGCTGAAACATGATAGCCCTTCTACTCTCAAACTTTGGGTTCAGTCCCTTCAGAAAGTGTGTAACCCGTTTGTGTTGCAGCCACACCTTGCCAGTCTCAATATCACCAACACATGTTAACTACAATGGATCATAATGATCTAAATCTGCCCATAGCTGTTGCAGTTCACTGGCATACTCTTGGATGGTTTTCTCCTCCTGTTTCAAAGCCTCTACCTCGCCCTAGACCTCCACCATCATCATCATATTTTCTACCCCAGAGTACATATTGCTTAGAGTCTTTCACATCGCCGGTGCACTCTGCAATATCTCCACCATCCGAGTGATAGATGAAGACATTGAAGTTAGCAACCAAGCCACCACCACAGAGTTGGTGGTATTCCACATCCTCCAATCCATACTCGCCTTGTCTGTAGACTCAACACAAGTCTCCCGCAGGTAGTGCTCCACCCTATTTGTCCTTAGAATTAGCTGAGTCCTTCTAGACCAACTCAGATAATTCTTACTTCCTTCCAACTTTACATCATTTGGCATCAGCTCCAGCTTTAATTTAGATGACCCTGTAGTAGCCCTCGGACCTATCATACCCGTCGCTAAGAGGTCATGTAAGATGCTTCTCATGTCACCTTGCGTGACTATAGGGGAAGTAGTCTCAACAACTGTCTTCCTTCTCTCTTCTACCGTCCTCATTGTCGTTTCTTCCTCCTTCCTCGTAGCCTTAATCTCCTCAGGGGTCATCTCCTCAAACAAATGGAGCAATGTCAATCACTACCAAGATATGTTGCGCGTATCTCCCACAATCACAACAACCCTTCACGCTTCAACGTTCTGCCGAACTAATCTAGTAGCCATTATTTAGTAATAATTAATTTGTGCTAATTAATTAGTCGTAATTAATTTAATTGTAATTAATCTAGTTGTCATTATTTAGTCGTAATTATTTATTTACAATTAATTTGTGGTAATTAAGTATTCATAATTAATCTAGTGGTATTCAATTACTCGTAATTAATTCAGTCATAAATAATTTATTTGTGGTAATTCATCATCATTATTAATTTATTCTCAAATATTTGGTGCCTTTCATCACTTGCAAGCCATGCCTCTACTGGAGCTACTCAAACCGCTCTACGACGAACATCACCGGAGCAAGTTACGGACCACCGGGGATGTGGATAGCCCTCCACCTCTCATGGTTCATTCAAACAAGCATTGCTGGCACCTTGATGCTCACTACGTCCCAATCATTTGGGAGACAGGCTTGTATCTCGTGTGTACATTGTATAGATGTTGTGCGCTTAATGCAAAATTTATTTATATAGTATTGTTGGAGTACATCGATTCTGGAGATGACTGCAACGTCAGAGATTCACATTAAACCCTAAAACATCCGAGGTTCACATGAAATCATAAAACCCTAAAACACCCGCGGTTCACATGAAATCATGAATCCCTATAACACTCGAGGTTCACAATCAGAAAACCCTAAAACACCTGACAACCGTTCACATGAAATCATGAAACCCTAATTTCCCTAAAACCGTGTCCTGGGACACGATTGCGCACAACAGTGGGCAACCGGGGCCGGGGGAGGGGATGACAATGGGCAACAGTGGGCAAGACCGTGCCCTAGGGGCACGACAGTGGGCATCCGGGGCCCGGGGGGCACGACAGGGCAACGTGGCGCGATGGGAGAACACCGTGGCCTGGGGGCACGGCCACGGCAGCTCCGACCCCAGGGGCACGGACGCACCTGGTCTGGCCCCAAGGGCACGGCAGCGACGACGTGGCGCAATAGGAGGGAGGGCGTTCGATCCCCCGGGAACGGTGGAGATCGCGTCCGGCCCCCTGGGGCCGGATTTGGACACGTGTTGATGGCTGGCGTGTCTGTTGTGCTATTTTTGGCATTACGGCTACGAGATCGCCGTTTTTGTTAATCATGACGCCAACAGTGCCATTTAGGCTAGAAACTCACAAAAAGGCCTCAGCCAGTCATTCTCCTTGTAACTAGGCCTTATATAGTTTAGACTTCAAATTTGTCACTAGATTAGGATGAGCGGAAGATTTTTGGCTACTGGATTAGAATTCATAAGTACTCGTAACTCGTGTCATAGATTCATAGTATCTACTATCTACTAATCATCTAGGTCGTCTCTCTCAAAAAAATCTAATCATCTAGGAGTATGTTGTAGGAACTGCAGTGGAATCACGAGGGTACAACTCTACCTGTAAGACATTGTTTGGCTGGGCTAAAATCCCTGCTCATCCACATGGATGGGCTGGGATTTTAGTTTAAATTCTCGGTCTATTCACATGGATCCCGGCCTGTAATACACTTCCCAAACAAGCCCTAAGGGTAAAAAATATAATAGTATGTTATACAATGGCCCTTCATACCCAATCAATTGCATAACTTATGTCGTCTAAAAAAATTGCAAAACTTACATCAATTCTTGAATTGCCCAAAAAAAAGGGGGCAACTATTACACTGTAGTACATTTTTTTAAATCACTGTTAATTTTTTGGACCGTTGAATTTTGATCCAATCATCCAGATCTCTCCTCCTCTCCCACATATAGTGCCCTCCACCCCTAACCCTAATTCCCTTCATCCTCAGCCGTCACTACCGCCCTGTCCTCACGCGTCGCTGTGGTGCCCCGTGTCGTTACCCCGGAGGGTAATTACACTTAGGCATACGGATTACTATTTGTCTATCCGGTAGGACACCGCTCCGACAAATAGCAAGCCTTACAAAAGTCTACGTGGCATAACAATAAGATAGAAACTGTACTTTATTCCAGTATTTAGCCACGCAAGGCTATGGTCTGCATTATAAGTAGTAATTTACAACTGATGAATAGGACTAAGTCCCCTCGCTTGCCTCCCTTGCTCCATCAGTCTTCTACTTGTCCCACGCGTCGAATATAGTGTCCACCTCGCCCTGGTCCTCGTAGTCAGCGTCCTTACCTCCTACGGTCTCATCGGTACCTGTGTATCCTTCGTCTCACTCGGGATAATTCCCGATCGGGCTAGGATCTAACAAAGGAGAATAATGGCAAGTTTGAGTACTAGTGTACTCAGCAAATATTAATAGCAAAAGATGCACTAGATGACTTATCTCTGTTCATTATTACATTTTCTAATTCGTTTTTGTTTCTGAAAATAAACAACTCGTCAAAACATTAGGTGGCAAGTTTTAATTCTGAAAAGACTACTTGTCACTCGGAGAGAAGATAGACCCCTAGCAGTTCCCGTAGACTCCAATCTAGGAGACTGGCATGAATTCACGATTTGATATAGCACCGCGCAAGCTTGTACCACTTTACCCATAGCTACCCTGAACTCTCTCTGAGCTAGGTCCTCTGTATTTCCTTTGATGCGGGTTCGAGTTCAGAATACAAAACGTTTTTTCAAGTTACGTGATTAAGCCTCAACCCAGTACTTTCCATCGGTACTGACTTTGTCATGGTGCTGACATCATCATCGACCGAGTTCTAGTAATGTTGGTTGGGGCTGCTCTCCTCTGTACCCAACACTCCACCTTGGGGCGGCTCTCTTCCGTGCCCAATACTCCAATGTAACCCGTTGGAGAGAACATAATTACGTAATAAGGTAGCATTTTCTACCCGCCGAAATGAGAAAATGGTTGGCACTTAATTTACGGCCCCTGATCTGAGTGAGAGTTTTGTTGGTCCTTATATATTAACTATATGTAAAGGGGTCCCACCTCTTCCCTTATCTCTATCCTGCCATGAGCCCTCTTTACCATCCTAATAACTCTGTTTTCTCATCTCATTCTCATTTCTTATCTTCTTCTCATTTTCATCTTAATCCGATTTGATTTTGAGACATAGTTTTGATGCATTAACATATATGATACAGCAATATAAGGTTTACATTTAATATAACTAGGTTTATGTTCAAGAGATAAGTTTTCCTTCGTAGTCGTAGAAAGGATCGTCGCCGATGAATTCCGGATCAGCTACTCCAGTCTGCGTTGGTTCGTTTACCGCAATTATTCGACGACGCTAATAATAAATAAATAAACACGTAGTTGTTTTTGGGTGCTATTATGCACACATAAATTAATTGATTTCTTTTGTTGGCATCTTTTAATTTAATAATATTTTTTGGGTCCCCGTTAGGTTAGCTCTCCCTAACTGTGGTCATTCTACGGTCTATTCGCTCTAGGGTCGATGTTGTCGAACCTCGTGTTTTAACAAACGAAAAATAAAATACTACTCACACTCATATTTCATTAAGTTTATTAAATTTTATTCTCATAAATATGCCTAATGGATTTTATTTAAGCACGTGCGCTTTCAATTATTTTTCTAAATAGACTCGAGGTTGTTTATTTTTAATTATTCTAATACGATTCAATTATTTCTAACGCAATAGATTATTCGTCTAATTTATTGGGTTCTACTGGTGATTAATTACTTTAGAAAGTCTCATATATATTTTACACATTTTTCTCCATTTTATTTTCTACCGGTTTGTATACTGTTATTTACCTGTACAGGGTTTATAAATTCATTTTTATGACAATTTGTCTGAAACTCATAGGTAATGCATGAAATTATTTATCTAACGCAGTGGTGATTTTATTTAGATTTGTTTTACACTTTTTTCCCGCTTTTTTTTTGCTGGTCGACCTACTGCTAAATGTTCTAACGTGGTTTAAAAATCTACACTAGTGGCGATTCGATTGAAAATCGCAGGTAAGCTACGTATGCGTTCCTTCTATCTATTTCTATTTTTATAGTATTTTTATTCTTCTTTTTCTTGCTTTTTCTACCGGCCTGTCCGCGGTTATGTAATTATACGCAACTTACTTATTTATTTGATCTAATAATTATACAGCACTGATATTTATTAATACCGGTATTTAATTATATTGTTAGTCTATTACCAGTAATAATTATGCAGCGGTCATATTTATTAATACCAGTATGTAATTATATTGCTAGTCTACTACCAGTTATCTATACTTTTTGTTACTCTTTTTTATCTAATTCCTAAATTTTCTACACCTTATCCTCTCTCTCTCTCCTCCCTATTTCCCATTCGGCCGAACCATTCTTGGCCACTCATTTCTATCACTCTCTCTCTCTCTCTCCTCAATTGGCTCCAGACAAATGGTCTTGCCTCTAGGTTCTTTCCCCATTGCTTCTCTTCATCTCTCTCTCTCTCCCTCCATGAACTTCCTCCTAGAGCTTTGCTCTCCTGCTCCCTGGGCTCATGGCGTCGCCTCCCCTTGCTCGGTATGACCTTCGGCCCCGCTCCCGGCTCCTGCGCCGCCTCCACTCCCGGCCTGGCTTCCTCTCGGCCCGCCTCAGGCCCCTCCTGCCCACGTGCTCGCGCCCGCCATGGCGCTTTGACCTGTCGCGCTCCTTCCCAAGGCCTCGATGCACTCCACCCCACTTCCTCGGCCCGCTAAGCCTGCTCGGATTCTAATAAACACCAGATGATGAGATCCACTGAAGGGCTATGGTGCTGGCTAACCTAGGTTGGTCTAGGAATGTCAATGAACTTCAGGCGATCTGACTCCTCCTATAATCTACTTCTATTTATTGATTTTAGTCGTCAACCGGTCTTTTGGGTCTTTGTGGAAATGCTGGCGATATATTCATAAAAGGGCAAGAAGGGCTTTAGCAACATGTTATGCAAGATTTTTGTTATAATCAATTGTATTTGAAGCTTGTAATTTATATTGTGGTATGATGTAAATAGTTCCTATAATTAATTCATCGATTGGATTATTATTTTATTCAGCTTGTAAAGAATATTTGTAAAAGACTCCGAGATTAATCGATGATTTATTTTTGCTGCAAAAATTCATGATGCCAATTGTGTTGATTAAATCTTGACGATATAATTCTTGTATGAAATTGTTTGGCGATGTTTCTGATACTAATATGAAGCCACGTCTTGCTCTTGTTTAAATGAATTTTTATTTACTGCTAATTACCGTTCAGCGTTAATTAGATTAGTTTAATTTCTCAGGTTCTCATAGCTGCTTCCCACCGCCCAGCTCCTCCCCTGCTTCCCTCCCTTCGCCCCATCCACCTCCCGTACCACCGTTCTTCCTTCTCTCCTGTGAGCCCCCCTATGCCACCTTCCTTCCTCATCTCCGGCGGCCGTAGCCACCGAACCCACCGCTGTCTCCTAACCTCTGCATATTTCTCGTCGCCCCCATCGACTGCCGTTGCCCACCATCGTGCCTCCGCTGCCCTGGCTTCCCTCTAAGACTGAGGGGCATCCGTGAACCCAAACCCTAAATGGGTGAATCCCAGCGGTGGTGGGAGATGGTGGCATCGGAGAGTAGGATGACATCCGATCGAATCACGAATCTCTAGGTCAATCCAACGGTGAGCAAATTCAAATATGATTTTATAAAATTTCAGGCGCATATGAAAGAGCAAATCCGAAAATTTAAACCTAGTCCTGGTTGTTTTGCTCTGGCAATCAAGGGCGACTTGAAAAAAAAACTCAACTATAGCTAATTAACCCTAGGGTTCCAAACAGATGGGGTCAGGTATCACATGGACACCACAAGTGTCACTGCTCACCCAGAAAGCAGTAGGAAGCCAATTGGTGCTCTGTTCTGTTCCCGGTTAGACAAATTCTTAAGCAGCTAGCTGTTCGACACCTCACCTGAGCAGAAACCCTGAAGTTCTGAAGGCTCCATGTCTCTACCTTCTCCACACTTCGTTCACTGTTTTTCTACTACTCACGATTGTGCGCTCGACTGTACGTGTGCGCCCCCTTTTTCGGCTTTTTTGCATTCATGTCTCTTGATTGTCTCTATTTTCAAAATTAGCCCTTTCCCATCCACTGTACGTGTGCGCCCCCTTTTTCGGCTTTTTTTTTTTTGCATTCATGACTCCTTGATTGTCTCTATTTTCAAAATTAGCCCTTTTCCATCGTAATTTACATATTTAGCCTTTATACAGTTCTCCTACTGTGGTTCCCAAGCAGACGACACGCTTACGGCGCCTGGCTGTGAGGTGGCTCACCATGGGTGGCGGCAAGAAGAGTCGCTGTCTCAAAGAAATTCGGAAATTTTAAAAAATCAAAAATTTAAAAAAATTACATAAAAATCCAATAAGCTAATGAATTTAATAAAATATTATTGAAATTTATTTTATTCAATAAAAATATTTTTTATTTTTCGGAATTTTGCAAGTAAGCTTTAATTAATCCAATAAAATAGAAATTGTTTATTATATTTGTACTTTATGGAAATTCGTATGGTGGAGTTTAAGCAGAGTACTTTATGGAGCTTCTACAAAATGCAATTGAAGGGGCTGAGAATGCCCGTTGTGATTATGAAGATGCCCTAAAACAGTCGATAGAAATGTATTTGGTTTGTTTCATACTCTTCATGCACTGCATAGGACAATTTGGCATATATATTTGGTTCTTTATGCTCTTATAGTCTGTAATTTTAATTTAGTTTTTTTTTCATTCACCTGCTTGTGTTTGATCCACCTCTCTTTTTCATGTAGTCATTACAATTGCATTTAGCTATGTTGACATGGAGGATTCGATGTCGGTACGAATGGTTCTTTTTGGGATTCCACTAGAAGATGCATACTTGCAATATAGGCTTGCTTTGATGGCTCAGCCGAGGCACGGAACCAGAGCTATATTAGAGTTATCAGACAGAAGCATGTTACATGTGGTCATATGACATGATGGTTCGGCTATTTGCTTTAGTCATCCTAGCTACTACTACGGTACACTGCGACATAAGCATCTGAACTATGTAAGTATACATGCCTTTAGGGGATAGTAAAAACATGGCGGCTAGGCATGGGGACTACTACGGACTAGCACGACCTACTGTGTGGACCGGGGCCATTTGCCCTTCCTTCCGAGCTTGGCGTTGTACTCCTCGCTAGCCGCCTTAGCCTCGGCGGCCATTTCCCTCTTTTTCTCGCGCTCCCTCTCGTGAGCCTCGTGCTCCCTGCGCCTGCACGCCTCGAGATGGGCCTGCGTCTCCCGCCGTATACGCTGGTTGTGCTCTTCGGTGCGGCGCTCCTCCACCCTTCTCTCGCGGTCCCTTTTGGCATCCCACTCGTCGTAGTCGATTTGCCACTGGTCGTGTGGGTGGATCTCTTGATCGATCCACTTGCGGTAGCCACATGATGGATCCGGAGACTACGGGTAGACGGGAGAGGTAGTTAGTGTGTACTTTGAAAGATAAATAGTAGGAGAACACACTGTATCTAGTCCTTACCGGCTGCTGATAGCTGCTCGTGTCCCAACAGCGGTCAGGATAGTCATAGGAGTAGTTCGCGCAACCTCAGTAACGCATGCCCAGGCTGAGCCGCTGCTTGGATTTGAAAATTTTGCATGGGTCCCTGCACCAATAGAGGGGCGGCGTCTCCTCCTCTGGCGGGTGTTGCGGCGAACGCTCGGTTGGAACGTTTTGGTAGGGGTTGCTGCTACGGGAAGCCTCATTGTGGACATTGCCATCTGGCAAGTCTCTTCTTCGACCAGAACGCGGCGACCCTAAACTCGTGGTCGTCCCACTTCCCAAAGTGACGGCAGCCCTTGCTAGTTTCCGGATCTCGTCCCATTGCTTCTTCCGCATATTGTCCATCCCGACGTAGTGAAGCAAGCTCTAGTGTAGTGTTGGGTTTGGTTGTGCAGTGTTCTCTCCCAGATATCATCCACCTCCTTTTATAAGCCATAGGGTTGGCATGGTGCGGTTAATTTCATGCAGAGTCCTGTCTTTTCGGTCTGAAAAGTTGAGGAGGTAGAAGTCGTCGGGTCACGTCCTGCTTTCCAGAGTGTTGTCACATCTTTCTTTGCAGTCATGTCTGTTCGGTCACGTTGCATCTCGTCGAGTCACCCGTTGTCTACTCCCTTTGCTAGGCGCGGTAGGGACCCGCCACCTCTGCTAGGCGTGGTAGGTTACCTGCACCCTCTGGGGGGCGCCGTCACGTCGTCGTCACATTGCGTCTCGACCAGTCATTCGCTGTCTATGTACGATGAATCTTGGGGCCGCATAGCATCATTTTCACACAAAGCTGCTTCGTTGGGTCACGTCGCGCGCAGAGCTGCCCTCAGTGTGGGGCGCGATAGGGACTTGCCCCCTATGCTAGGCGCGATAGGGACCTGCCCCCTATGCTAGGCGCGATAGGGACCTGCCCCCTCTGCTAGGCGCGGTAGGTGTCCTACACCCTCTGGGGGGCACCATCACATCGTCATCACGTTGCGTCTCGACCAGTCACTCGTTATCTGTGTACGACGAATCTTGGGGCTGCGTAGCATCGTTTCTACACAAAGCTGCTTCGTTGGGTCATGTCACGCGCAGAGCTGCCCTCGGTGTGGGGCGTGGTAGGGACCTGCCCCCTGTGCTAGGCGCGGTAGGGACCTGCCCCCTCTACTAGGCGCGGTAGGGACCTGCACCCTCTGGGGGGTGCCGTCACGTCGTCGTCACATTGCGTCTCGACCAGTCACTCGCTGTCTGTGTACAACAAATCTTGGGGCCGCGTAGCATCGTTTTCGCACAAAGCTACTTCGTTGGGTCACGTCGTGCGCAGAGCTGCCCTCGGTGTGGGCGCGGTGAGGACTCGCCTCTGTGCTAGGGCACGGTGAGGACCTACCCCTCCGCCAGTCGCGAGGGTGACTGCACCCTTTAGAAGGCGTTGTCACATCGTCGTCACGTTGCGTCTCGACCAGTCACTCGTTGTCTATGTACGACGAATCTTAGAGCCGCATAGCATCGTTTCTGCACAAAGCTGCTTCGTTGGGTCACGTCGCCGCAGAGTCGGTGTGGGCGCCAGACTTTCGGTGAAGTCTTGCTTTTGGTGTGGGGCGTGGTAGACTCCCCTGTGCTAAGCGCGTTAGGACCTCCCCTCCGCTAGCGGTGAGGTGACTGCACCCTCTGGGGGCGCCGTCACGTCATCGTCATGTTGCGTCTCGTCTAGTCACTCACTGTCTGTGTACGACGAATCTTCGAACTGCGTAGCATCGTTTCCGCACAAAGCTACTTCGTTGGATCACGTTGCGCGCAGAGCTGCTCTCGGTGTGGGGCGCGGTAGGGACCTACCCCCTGTGCTAGGCGCGGTAAGGACCTGCCCCCTCTGCCAGGCGCGGTAGGTGACTTGCACCCTGTGGGGGCACCGTCACGTTGCGTCTCCCGTGCTCATCTATTTAAACGCGCGGCCGCACACTCATTCTTTAGAAGCCTCATGTCTCAGTCAGGAAATTTTTGCACTTGGTCAATCATTCCTCTCAGGAATCTCTCCCTCTTTGTGAGGTGCCTCCCCTACCGGAGTAGGAGAATTAGTACTTAACCATTTTGTTTGTCCTTTGTTGGCACCATTTGCTGAAGTCATTACTATGCGATGCATGTTTGAATTTGTAGTCTTCCGTGTTTGAGGTTAAGAGTCAATAACGTCATAACGGTAAGTTCATTTTAGCAACGTACGTATGGTTTTTGTGTTGTGTTTTGGTTGAAATATTGTCTTATTTTTGTCAGAAATGGAGACATTGTACGTGATCCACGGTAACGTGCGTGCCGGTCCAGACGGAGTTGATATGTCGAGCTGCCAGCGCCTTGCTAAATGTTCCCAACCTGGCACACGTGGATTTGCTCGAGCTACGACGGTGCATTCGGTAGTTGTTCGATAGGCACATCGCTAGGAACAAGATAGTAATAGAGGCGGTCATCGCCACTCTGATCCCACCACACGGCAGCATGTTGTGGGGCCCGAAGTGACCAAGGTGCCATGTGGGCACAGTACATAGAGATCGTTAGTAATCCTCACGCTCCGATCTATCGACGACCCATGGTGTATGTCAATTTTGTTTATCCTGCTCAGTCCTCTGGGGGGGCCGCCGTTGAAGGGGGTAGCGACGCTCTTGTCCCCCTCTTCGGTTTGTTGACGACGGGAGAGGTCTCGAGAGCGCCAGACGTCGCTAGGCAGGATGCTCTAGTTGATGGAGATTCTGGTAGTTTCCAACCGAATGAAGGTGTGGATAAATGGCGGGGTGCTCGTGTTGATTGTCACGAGATTATCGATGGCATGTCCGAGAGCACTGCCACCGAAGATAAGGATGACTTTGACTCGCAATCCAGCGAGGACGAAGTCGACGATGAGGGTGGGATCGTCGGTAGCATTGTTTCTACCGACACGGACTATGTTCCAATTTGGTTGGATTGGCAAGCAACCTCTTCCCTTGTTCTGGCACAGGAGCACGAGTCTTTGTGGGCCTTCGATGCGGACACCCTGCTTGTGGGGCAATATTTCCCACACAAGACTACCGCCAAGCAAGCTATCACGAGTTTCGCGGTGAAGACCAGTCGGACTTACCGAGTTTACAGGTGAGTTTCGACGTTGTTTGTTGTATCTTGAACTATCTACAATAAGTTGTACTAACCATTATCTATCTTCCATTATCTGCAGGTCTAATTCTGACATGTACATATTTAAGTGCGTACTTAGCTCTTGCCCTGGCAAAGTCCGTCGCAGTGATTCCCTGAGGCGGGAACGGCCTTCCGCATCACAATCGTAATGGATCACACATGTGAGCTTGAGGAGCCATTGCAAATGCATATGAATGTGACCTCGGGCTACATCGCGAGCATCATAAGCCATGTAGTTGTCAACGATTTGACCATTTCGCCGAAGGTCCTGATGGCTGACGTAGCAAATACAGTAGGGTATGCTGTTAGCTACAGTAAGGTCTGGCAGGTGAAGCGGAAGGTCCTTGAAGGGTTGTACAGTACCTACAAGGAGACGTACGACCTAGTCCCTAGAATGCTGAAGCAAATTACGGATGCTAATCCTGGGACATGCATCAACAGGGTGGACAGGCCCCACCAATCGAACATCCCACATTCCCTAATCATTGATCGAGTCTTCTGGGCATTTGGCCTGGCAATCTAGGGCTTCTCCCACTGTCGTCCCGTCCTAACTATGGACGGTACATTCCTTTGCGGGAAGTATAAGGGCACCATTCTCACCGCTGTTGTCACTGATGGCAACGACCAGTTGCTCCTAGCTGCCTTTGCAATTGTGGAGAATGAGAACAATGACAGTTGGTTGTGGTTCCTAGCCAACATAAAGCAACATGTTGTAAGGGACCAGCCGAATGTGTGCATCATAACCGACCGTCATGTCGGGTTGCTGTCCGCGCCGCACACTATGCAACACGGTACAAGCCCGCCATTCTAATGGAACGACATGCGCACACGTTGGTGCATGCGGCATCTAGCCGCCAACTTCCACACGCGCTTCTGGAGCAAGGACCTCATGAAAAAGTTCAAGAAGCTCTGCCTGCAGAACCAGAAGCGCAAGTTCGATGCCGTGTGGCGGGAGCTTGAGGTCGAAACCAAGCGTGCAAGTGGAGGTTCTGGGCTAGGTGCACTGCAAAGCGAGTTCGCTGAGTGGATGAGCGTACATATCCCCGACTATGAGAAATGGTCCCTTCTTCACGACACTTATGGTGCTCGATACGGCATCATGACAACCAACATGTCCGAGGTCTACAACGGTGTGTTGAAAGGGTCATGCCTCGCCCATCACCACTGCTGACAAGACATGGAACCGCCGCGATCGGTTGCCGTCAATCAGGAAATGATGGCCAAGCAGCATTTGGACGAAGGGAAGCAGTACTCGGAGGTTACCCTTGCCTACATGTAGAAGAAGATTACCAAGGTCCGATCCCATGTAGCTCACACAATGGATGGTGTGAGGAGGAAGTTTGAGATCCACCTGCGGGACAAGTACGTTCGCAGCCACATGAGAGGTGACCGAAAGCATGTTTGCACCGTAGGCGATGTGGCAGTTTGCACCTACAACAAGCCTCAACTCCTGCACAAGCCTTGCTCCCATGTACATGCTACATGTGTTGTATTTCACCAATCTTCTAGCATGTACATGTCGGAGTACTACGACATACATCACATGTATGATACTTGAATGGGGAGTTCAACTCCTACAGCGTGGAAGGCCACTACAGGGACCTATGGCCGGGAGCAGTGAAGTGGTCACCGAATGAAGCACTGTGGCATCCAGACCGTAGGAGGCGTCAGTCAAGGCGCATCCGCAACGACATGGATGCGAGCCAACGTGGAGATCGGCCAAGACCAATGAGGTGTAGGATATGCAAGACTCATGGGCACTCATTCAGGAACTGCCCGAATAGACCTTCTTCCTCCGGCGCCACTTAGTATCTGTAAGTTATCCAGTGTATTGAGACATGTTGGTCGTAGCGATGTGAGTGTTGTAGTGATTTGCGTTGTAACTAGCACTGCTTTCTACGATGTAACAAGTTGTTGTTACCGTTTCAAGTTGTTATTACCAATTTATAAGTACGAATATCTGCCTCATTTGGGTCACGTCGTGCTTTCCAGAAAGTAGTCACGTCCTGCTTTCCAGAGAGTGGTCACGTCCTGCTTTCCAGATAGTGGTCACGTCCTACTTTTCACACTATGTAGTCACGTCCTCCTTTCCATACAGTGGCCCTTTATGCTCCCAACGCTATATATAGATGCTTTGGCTGCTATTCACCTCACTCTTCTCTTCCTCTTCTCCTTTCTTCCAGTGTAAAACGGGATGTCTTCGGCCTCATCTAACTTTCGAGTTAGCAGATAATTAGAATCACTATGGTAGCACCTGGTTTGCCCTCATTGTAGGGATCCAACGAATGTGTTCACCTTGCATACGCCAACGAATCTGTCCCGAGTGTTCATGAAGTATTCAAATCTTACGTTAACTTGTTCAAAACCAGCACGAATGAATTCCATTACAAATACCATGTTTTCTTACTTTCATTTGAAGCTGCAATTCTTTTGTAGAACACAACATGTCGGTTTTGGCAGTGGGCTGATGATGTTGTCCCAGTGGTTCAAGATATTGCAATGCAAATTGCTGCCTTGCAAGAAGACTCCCGTGGTGTTGCTGCAATTCGTCCAGTGGCTCGAGCGTTCGATCAACCAATGCAAAATGAAGATAATAGACTTAAAAGACTGGATGAAAGGATGGAAAGAGTTGAGAAGATGCTTCAAAAATTAGTTAAGATAGTTGGTTTTGTGATCTTTCTTCTATTATATGTTATTCTTGCCAAGTAGAACGTCAATTATAATGAGATTGTACTGTTCACTCTTTATCAATGCATCGCAGTCCTTGATGAATGAGAATAAAATTGTTCTACTGAGATAGGTAACGAAGTACAAGTGTCTAATTACAATACCATTACCATACTCTGTTCGGATTACAAATCACTGGCATACAAGTTACAACATGCTGGCATTTCTAATATTACTACTGCTCACACTAGTGTTCACTGCTCTCGACCATAGGACCCTATAGTGGCCTCCCACGCCGTGTTCCTACCATAGGTCTCCGACGAATCTGTTCCTGCGAGAATGTCAGCCTCTCGGGTGACAGTGGGTTCTGCCGCAGGTCATAGCGGAGCTCCTCAACCACTGTGTTGTTGTACTGGGGGGATCACCTGCGGGAGTGGCGTTGAGAACATCTCGGTGATCCAAGTAGTAGGATCCACGGAGGGGCACCAACTCGGTTGAGCTTGCAGGGTGAATTGCTCGGGGTACGACTGACCTTGCGGGGTGAACTACTCGGGGTACAGCGTGTAGCCGAACTGATACCATGGGGCCGTATCGCCCATTTGAAATTATCCAAGAGTGTGGGGCTCGACGGGAGAATCTGGGATAACCTCTACGGTTCTGGGTTGCTCGTCCGTGCTCTCTAGAACTGTCTCTTCCTACATCTGTGACGACGACAGCATCAACATAGAGTCCCTCCATGACGACAACAGAATTAGTGTAGAGTCGCTCCGTGACGACGAAGGCATCAGCGTAGAGTCCCTGCGTGGCAACTGCGCGGACGATTGTTCACCGACGCTGCGCCGCTGGGTCGACTCACTTGGACGGGAAGATGGAGGGGGTGAGGGTGTGTGACGATACTCCGTCCGATGCCTCAAGTCGACATCGGTGGGCCTTCCACAGCTCATTCTGCGAACGACGTGCTTAACATTGTCAACAAAAGTCTTCATGACTACATAAAGGCATTCAACTGTGTTGTTCATACCCCGCTCGATTTCCCAGTGGCCGCGCTACACAACGCTTTGCAAATGGTCTAGTTGCATGGTTACCAAACAAACAAAATTTTGTTAGTTAACCCTATTTCAGAGGGTGTTTTATCTGCTACGTGCTCAACGTACCGAATTGTCACAGCGTGTTGCACGATGCGGGTCCAGCCCCAAGCCCAAGCATTCAGCGTGGCTAGGATCTTCATGTCGAGCCGGGGGGCGCCTGTCAATCTCGCCCGCGTGTGTTGTACGTACCACTCCAAGTACGTGTCGTAAATCCCTACATCGTAAGGCCGTTCCTCCTGGAAAATGCAATCAGTGGCAGAATGCCATGCATCTATCCACGGCTGCTGCGTCGGAAGCCACTCATCGCTCTTGCGGCCCTTCTTCATCTACCTGATGGTGGAACAAAGTAAATAAATTATGCTACTGACATAACATATGAGTAATGGACCTATAATATTAAGCAATGTAACGTACTTACAAGTGGCTACGCCTCGCAAGCGGTCATCCTAGAGCAGGGGGGTCTCCTGGTGTAGCTAGAACTGCCTCATCACCCGTTGCGGGCTGTAGGGCTCAACCATGTGGGAGAACACAAGATGACAAGTTGTCCTCCAGTACGACGCATCCTGGTGGCATAGCAAGCTCAAGCTGTTGGGCGCCATGTCCTGCACGAAGGCATCCGTCCAAGGAGCCCATATTATGTCGTCCTCATGCAGGGCCTCAAATTTGTTGTGGAACTCAGGGTATATGCGACGCGCTCTCTCCCTAGCCCCCCACACCAGTACTGCCACAGTCCATCGGGATCCCATGGTTGGGTCTTCCATGGGATCCTCGTCGTTCGCCCCACCGTAGAAATGCTTTGTGCGCGGGTAAGGGTGGACTGGGGAGCGGAAGTACGGCCGTCCGACCGTGAAGTGCTCCCACGACCACAGCTGCAACAACGTGTGGCAACCCGAGAGCACGGCTCGTTCCCGTCTTGACAGCTAGGACGCGTTACAAAGTCATGCGTAAGCGCAAGACAAGATGGTGAACCCCAACTGCATTACAAAGACGCTCATCGTCGGAGTCCACGATGGACTCCACAAGGTGAATATAACTAGGGTACATCATGTCCCCCTGCGTGCTAGGGAATATGACCCACCCGAATAGAAACAACAAATATGCAATTAGGTGGCATCGAACCACCTCCTCCGTTGCGTCATTTGGGCAATGCATGAATCGTCGTAGCTAGGCGTGTGGAACGCCCTTAGACCTCTCAGGGATAGGCTGTCCGAAACGATGGCCAAGACACGCCTTCCAGCCCGGTGACCTCGGAGGGGGAACAACTGCACGGCCTCGCAACGGTAGGCCGGTAATGAAGCTGACGTCCTCCAGTGTCACGGTCATCTCCCCCCCACCGGAAGTGGAACGTGTGGGTCTCCGGCCGCCAACGATCAACCAGGGCAGAAAGAAGGGAGGCGTCAATCAAGAGGTTATGCCCCATGTTCAGCATGCGAGCGAACGCAATCAGCCCAAATTGACGAAGCCTCCAAACATACCAGTCATCCAACGGTCAGGTCTCCCTCGGTCCCCATGTCACCAGAGTTGGTGGCCCATCGCCACCGATCCAAGCATGACAGCGATGTTGGGCGTCCCATGCCTCCTCAAGTAGGGGTGGTAGAGTACGTGCCATTACTGCAAATAGAGAACAACTCACAATTAGCTAATTCATTTAGGTGGTACATTACAGTAATTATGCATGTAACAGTTGGGACTGATGTAATGAGCATGCATTATTAAGTACGTACTTAACGCTAAAAAATGCAATAACAAAATATTAAATACCGCGGATGAGTGATCGAATTTGTTTAGCTAATCTAATCGCAAGCGAAATTGCGCTTTATGAGAAATTATCGTCGCTGCTTATTATATAGCCAGAAAATGAAGACAGTGAATGACATTGACGAGACACGATGTGAAGCGACGTGACGATGACGCGACATAAAGTAACAAAACGCAAATCGCAACCACCAAAATGGCTTTTCGCCAAGATGCGGCCGGGTTGTCAGGCCGAGGTCGGGCAGATCGTCACACGCCCGGCGCCAAGGTCGTCGCTACCGCCCGAACTGCAGAGGAGAACTGCAGGGCGGATATGCTAATTATGGCGGAAGGGGGGCTACTTTTGAAAATAAAGAAGATTACAGGGCCAGAAATGCAAAAATTTCCCCTTTTTCAGCATAAAAAACAATCATCGTTAGCGGGCACCAGCTGCCCCAACAAGAGCCGACAGGGCCTCGCATAATTCCCCAAAAGTAGCCAGTCATCGCCCACGCATACCACTACACGCTGACGTCGAGCACCTACACTTCTTCGACCCGATGATATTCAATTTCTTCTTCACCTCAAATACAAGCATATTAAAAGTCTTACATTGAAACCGATAATCCTCGAGGCAAAATACCTACACACGGCACAGAGGTTGGCCTAACCGCTTAGACAGCAGCCCGCGAAGATCACAAATCGACCTAACTTTCAATCCGATGATTCGAATCATCTGAGATTTCAACCATAGCTCATCAAGAAGGTCAGAAACTTATTCCAATCGACGATCAGGAAGATCGAAGCCAAGGTTCCTTGAATTTCTTAGATGAGATAAAAAAAAAGGGACAAGAATCGTGGAAATTCAAACTTTGATCCAAAATCTTTGTTCGTGGGTGGACGATGGTCTAGATAAACCTAGATGGTTTCCCATACGTCCCAGCAAGCTAGATCATAACAAAAGATCCAAGAAAAATCAAAGGAACACACAAAATTCTACAGGTATCAAAGAGAGAGCAAGAAAATGAGAGAATTCATCTTGGAGCAAATCTTGCTTGGATTGATTCAAGATATTGTTGGTTTATAGACACTCCATCATGGAGGACAAAAGCTCAACGTACACTTGAGAACTTAATCAATCCATCCCCCTCAAACCCTAGCCTCCTCTATTTCCACTTCCCTCAACCACAAATTATGGTTTCTACTTGCAAGAGCTCAAGAGGTGCAAAACCTGCACCCCTTCCTTTTATAGTGAAGGTTAGGTCAAGAGACAGCATCTTATCGAACACCAGTTAAGCCCATACACAAACGGGTCTAGACTCACACACGTTTCTGAAAGCGGATGACGAATTGGGTCTCCCTAACCCGTCTCTTCATGATCTTCATCTTCATTTGACCTAATCTGCCTCTCCTTGTTATGTCTTGCGCTGCAGTTTCTCCAAAGGTCACGAACCCAGTGTTTTGGTGAAAATACCAAAATACCCTTCTCAATACTTCTCAGAAGATTGAGTCCAAACATCGTGAAGCAATCCTATGCTTCGTCATGTGCAGGTTAATCAATGACTCTTTTCATGTCGGCAAGTCTCTCCCATCCAGCTTCCTCCGGAACCACCATGGCACTTGCACTGACCCGCGCCATTTGATGCAACCTATCACACTGAACTTCCCGTTCGGTTATCCTTATCCATCTTGCGCCATTCTTGAGTCTAATGACTTCACCCGACATCCTTGATCGTTCTGGACCTCAGCCCTCCTAGCCTAGTCCCAATCATTCTCGCCGTTGACTGTTATTGACTTCAAGTCACCTACACAATAATAGACTAAGAAATCGTTTTTTGGCACAAGTTCTTCGTAACTTAACCTACGTTAACCAAAACATGCATCATGCAACACATATGCACTAAAACCCATGGCTTTGGCCTAATGCACAAAATTCGCCACCTTCCCGACACATGAATTAGCACTGGCCGGTCTGACCACCAACCAATGGCTGATCAGATCGCCTGGGACTTAGGGAAAAAAATCTCAGGTCTCAGACTTACACCCTCTCTGGATTTTTGAAACTCTATATAATTTCAGCTTGAAACTCCAATTCCAATGAGACCAAGTGCAAACACATCCTCTCACATTCCTCCATACGTGATTTTGGCCGATTTTCAAAATTCACATTTTTGAACTTTCGGCCTGGCCGGTCTGGCCACCGTGCCCCTGGCTGGTTTGACCATCACCCATGGCCGATCAGACCGTCAACAATGGCTGGTCAGACCGTCACCATGGCCGGTCCGACCTCCTCAGCCTGACATAGTCTGAAACTTTCTCGAAAACAACAGTTTCTCCAAACACCTCGACGCTATTGTCAATTGCTCAACATACTAAGATTAGGATCGTATCTCCATGATCTCCACAGTTCTTCCTTTCAATAGATTAAGCAGAGCTCCTGCTAAGTTCCTAAAAAACATCAAGGTTCACATGCTATAAGACAGATTTATTGACGTTTACCGGTTCTTGGTGGTTAATTATTATTAGTACTAGGTTTAACTTCTTTTTTTCAACAAGCCTAATGTTTGGAAGTGAGGATATCAATCATCATGAAGTCTGATCTATCGATGAATGATTAAATTCTTTATGGTAAACAGAACGATGGCTCAAAACTTCCCATATCGATGCCATATTGGCTCTAGCTAGGCCAGCGGCCAGTTCCATATGCTATTACTTAGGACTTTTGCTTGATCTAGCCGACTAGCGCATGCACTACACTGTGTTTTCCTTTCTAAGATCAGGCTGCCAACCTTTGCAAACCCTACTTAGTTAGCAAGCAAAGCAGAGCAAATGAATCTGGCATTGTCTGTTTATTAGCCCTCTCCAGATCTTTCCCTGTTGCATTCGAACTTTTTTTTATTAATTAATCATTTTTTAAATTTTATTTTAAAGTTAATCCCCATCGAACTTTATTTTCAATTCTGACCCTTTTGGTCACGCCACCATCCGTAGCGTGACAAAACTATATTGTCACGCCATAGGATAAATCCGCTAAAATAGCGCTTTTTGTCATGCCACCACCAGTAACGTGACCAAACAACACTGCCACACGCCACGGGTGGTGGCGTGACAAGATCTTGCCCGGATACAAGCTGGCGTGACAGTATTATTTTGTCACACCATGGGTGGTGGTATGAACAAAGGGATTAGAATTGAAAATAAAGTTCGCAGGAGGTTAACATTAAAATAAAATTAAAAAAATAGTTAATTAATTAAAAAAATTCGTTGCATTCGTACCTCATTCCCGCAACGCCGGTCTATTCTACGGAAAAGAAACTAAAAACGCGCCCTTCTACTTTATCGTTGCAGCCTCGTTCGGTCAGTGCTATCCGAGTAGGGAAACCTTAAGCGAACCACTTGCCATTATGGATGTGGAGGCGTCGGCGGCAGCAACAACAACTGTGCCCCCCTAACCCCCTTGTGCTGTATGCATGATAAAGAAGCATGGAAAAAGCATCCGTTCCGTTCTTCTTTTCTGGACGGAGTCCCGTATAATGGGCTTCATTATTTCCTCCCCTGAGAGCGACGCCTGCGCCCTGTTTGGCTCCTTGTAGGGGTCGACTGTAGCAAGCTCTAGATTGGTCAGGTCCAGCTATGTTCACTTCAAGTTGCTGTACGCGTAAAGATGTGGAATGTGAGCAGCGTAAAGGAGTTGAGGTTTGGTGAGAAGAAGCTCATGTGGCCAACAAAGAGAGGCCTTGATTTGTTCTCCCTGGAATGGGCAGTGTTATGTGGAGAAACGTTGGCGCACGACACCATACACCATATACCATATATGGAGGTTTAATTTATCAGGATTCTGCAGATCTGCATTTAGTAATGGTTTCCAAGAAGGTAATTCAGCTAATGATACCTCCACTCAAAGATATTAAGGAGATTAATCAATTATACCAGTGATTATAAAGATAAAGTTGATATGAAGTTTGTTGTCATTAAGAAATGGGGCGTAGCACCAAAACTTTGTTTATGTGAGTATATTGTGAACCGATACTAAGTAAAGGTACTGCTAAAAATTCGATGTATCTTATCACTTTACAGGCAGGCTGATGTTAACCAACAAGTGAATTGCCGTTGAGAATTCAGACGCCGCCCGCACCTGAAAGAAAAACAGTATACTAGAAGTGTGTTTGACCGGAACGGAGACTTGAAGTGGTGATTAACAGTAGCAATACTCTTTTTCTACCCCAACAGGTTTCAACTTCTTCTTCTCCTCAGTAGCTAAAGAAGTTATGAAGATCAGAAATACAAGCACGACGAAAATCTTATATTGAAACCGATGAACCCCGAGGCAAAAAACCTCAAAACGGCACAAAGCCAGTCTGACCGTCTGTCCTGGCCGGTCTGATCGAGCTGTGGCCTGTCTAATAGCCTGAATGGCCGGTCTGACTGCCGATTGCCTAACAACAGTTCGCGAAGATCACAAATCGACCTAACTTCCTACTCTGTGACCCAAATCCCCTGAAATTTAGACCATAGCTCATCAAGAAGGCCAGGAACCTATTCCGATCGACAACTGGGAAGACCGAAGCCAAGGTTTCTTGAATTTCTTGAATGAGATCAAGAAGGCATAAGAACCGAGGAAATTCAAACTTTGATCCAAAAATTTGCTCGTGGGTGGATGGTAGTCAAGGTGACCCTAGATAGATTCCCATATGTACTAGCAAGTTAAATCCCAACAAAAGATCTAAAGAAAACGAAAGGAATACACAAATCTCAAAGGCATCAAAGCGAGAACGAGAACAAGAGAGAACTCAGATTGGAGGAAATCTTGCTTGGATTGATTCAAGATATTGTTGGTTTATAGTCATTCCACCATAGAGGACAAATGCGCAACACTAGAGCACTCAATCAATCTATCTCCCTCAAACCCTAGTCTCCTCTACCACACTTTTCTAAATCACAAATTAGGGTTTCTACTTGGGAAAGCTCAAGAGGTGCAAATCCTGCACCCATTCCTTTTATTGTAGAGGCTAGTCAAGAGGGAAAATCTTATCGAGCACCCATTAAGCCCACACACAAATAGGTTTACATTCACGAACGCTTCTCAAAGCGGATGACGAGCTGAACTTTCTGAATCCGTCTCTTCGTGAGCTCCATCTTCTCTTGACCTAAACTGCCCCTCCTTACACCATATTACACCGCGGTTTCTCCAAGGGTCACCGACCCGATATTTTGACGAAGATACAAAAATACCCTTCTCGATCCTGCTCTGAAGACCGACTCCAATCGTCATGAAGCAATCACATACTTTGCCACGTGTAGGTTGATCAATGACTCTCTTCATGTCGGCAACTCTCTCCCATCTTGCTCCACCAGAACCACCATGGCATTTGCACCGACCCCACGCCACTTGATGCAACCCGTCGCATCGAACTTCCCATTCGACCATCCTTGTCCATCTTGCGTCATGCTTGAGTCTCATCACTTCACCCGCCATCCTTGATCGTTTTAGACCTCAACTCTCCTAGCTTAGTCCCGATCATTCTTGTCGTTAACCGTCGTTGACTCCAAGCCACGTGCACAACAATAGTCAAAGAAATCGTTTCTGGACACAAGTTCTTCGTAACTTAACCCATGTTAGCCAAAACATGCATCATGCAACATATATGTACTGAAACCAATGACTTTGGCCTAACTCACGAAATTCATCGCCGATCGCGCGATGAACGAGCTGGCCGGTCGATCATTACTCATGGTTGATCTCGACTATCGCCAAATAATCGCCGCGCCTTGGCTAGTCAGACTAGCCACCGGTCTGATCACCAACTAATGATCGGTCAGATTGTCCAGGGACTTAAGCCAGATTTCCACTTCGAAAATCTACACCCTCTTTGGCATTTTCAAACTCTATTTAGTTTTGACTCGAAACTCCAAATCCAATGAGACCAAGTGCAAAAGCATCATCTTATCTACTGTCATACGTGATTTTTGGCTGATTTCCCAAATTCATATTTTTAACTTTTTGCCAGTCAGATCGCCGCATGTGGCCGATTTGACCGTCATCCATAGTCGGTCAGACCATCATCTTAGCCGGTTTGACTTCCTATGACCTGACAAAGTCTAAAATATTCCGAAAACGAGAGTTTCGTCAAACGTCTCAACGTTATTGTTAATTATTTCATACATTAATATTAGAACCATATCCTCGTGGCATCACAAAGTGTTACTTGGGGAAAAGATTGTATCAGTGATCTGAAAGGTAGACTTCGACAACTGAATCGATTGTCCAGCCTGATTTCTGACAAATAGTCACATACGTACGCTGTCATTAATTCGGAACTTTACCTGCTTCAACTTTGGTTACGTGAAACAGCTCATTCAGGTACTATCGTTCAGAAGATAAATTCGCACAGAAGATAAATTCCTTATCTATGCTAATTTGAACATTTCAAGGAATATGGGAGATATGATAGGTAAGCAATCATCGGGTACAAACCAAGGGAAACTTCAGGTATAACAAGGGAAACTTCAGCCTCGATTTTATTGGCCACGTCGTCTTTTTATTTTACCCCATGCGATTCACGTTGTACGTCGTCTTTACCGTGCGATTTTCCATTCCTTTGCCTACTACCGTGCGTGCCTTTTCCGCTCTCCACACGCGAGCCCCATGCACGCGTACGTGCCTTTTCTGCTCTCCACGTGTGGGCCCCATGCACGGACGTCACGGGGCGCCCAAAGACGCACGGCAGGCCTACTAGTATGATTACTCAAGAGATAAAACATGGGCCAATATACCCTCCGAACAAGGGACCATAACTTAGACAGTACCCATAGTACCAAGAGTATTTTTCGCTTCTACCCCCTATCAGTTAACAGTTGGCTGAAGTTTATAGTAAAGTAGTACACACAATGGAGAAAAATAACACGCATAGTTTGTCTTGCACAAAACTGAAAACTTCGTGGATGACTCTGCAAAACCTTAACACTAGAAGAACATGTGGTGACTGCAATTTTCTCTTCTGGTGAGAAGCTTATACTAGCAAGATTTGCTTGTGTTGATTGATATGCAAATGGCACTGAAACTCCAGCCATAGATTCTACCATGCACGTCCGGCAGTAACAAGTCCTGAGAACTACAGCTTTTGCGACAACTAGTATCCCAACAAATGTTTGTGGACTCTGGGTCCATCGCATCATTCAGTCATCAGATGTTACGCACAACAATGTCCTGTCTGTCCATTCTGCAGCTAAAATCTCACAAAGTTCTGGTTCATTTTTCACGCAGTAAAGGGGTTTTTAATTTGTTGGGACTTGCCAGCGAGCAAGGTGCACCAAATAGTGCCTTGCTAGTGGAGTCTGAATCCCAGTCCATGAACCATAACTTTGGGTGACGCAGTACTAGCCTTTTCACAATGCATTTCATAAGTACAGTAATAGCGACCTAGAGATCGTTGAAAGGAACGTTCGTTGGATGAGTGGAATGCTATTGTGTACTTATATAAGCACTCAACGTTGCACACAGTGAGAAACATATATGACGTTTGATTCAAACATCCCACTAAGTGCTTGCAGACTTATAATAAGGAGAAACTCCATTTTATCATGTCAGAGACAATACATATTTATCTCAAAATTAAGTTGGGATGAGAAAACACTCGAATTCTCGTACATGAACACATACGTATACCCTTGCCAAAACACATCATCTTTTTTCTCCCCGATCAAAAGCAGAAGAAAATACAAGGTAGCTAGAGTACCAGTAGGTCGATCAAATCACAAAAACGACCAAAATAATTCCATTCCCATTATGCAGCCCCTCCCAATAACCCGGCCCTGATGCATGCAGCGTCGGTAAGAGAATCTTTAGTGTATTGAACCGATGTCAATTCAAAGTTATGTTACATAAGCATTCTAAGAACTAAGCTTATTTTTCTCCAATGTATTAAACCGATTTCTACTAATAACTGGGACCCACGTTACATTAAAATATCACAAAATAATAATATCCTCTCTCAACCGCACTCTCTACTATATAGTTGTTTAATGTTCATATGAGTTGTTTAATGTTTTGAATCAACTCCTAAGTAGAGTCCGGTTCTATACATTTTTTTTGTTGAAATCGACATCTCCAATGTATTGAATTGATTTAGTGCTTTCTCTTTTCTCATTTGAACCGGCTAAAACATAACATTAGAGATGGTCTAACACGACATTTTGGAGATCAGACACACGCACACGCCCAAGAGAAGACAGTTAGCACTTGGAATTGAAGCATCAAACTGCACTAACTCCGCATCCATTGGAAGATGACTTCACTCCATTTGCTTTCGTGCACTCCGCGTCGTCTGCAACTGCAGTGATCTCCTTGATGAACGCGGCGTCGGCGGTTACTCCGTTTCCCTTGGAGGCCACGGGCAGCTCCATGGCCTCTGCCTCCTCCTTCTCCTGGGTCTCCTTGTGCTTGCCCCAGAGGACAGAGTAGAGCCCCATCACGATCAGGACGGCGCCGAGGACGCCGCCGAGGTATATATTCTCGGCGAGGATGAAGGAACCCATCACGGCCACGACGATCATCATCAGAGGGCTGAACGCCGACGCGAACACCGGCCCGGTCTTCTGGATCACTAGGCCTTGCACGTAGTACGCTATGCTCGACGTCACGATGCCCTGAAACACCAGAGGTTTATTCGATCTCTAAGCATTTGGCACAACAATAATGTACTCACATGGGCAATGTTTGAGGAGATGAGATGGAGAACACTCACGGCGTATGCGGCGGCGAGGAGGTTCATGTCGAAGCCGATGGTCCAGACGGAGGGGCGGTGCTCCATGGCGAAGGTGACGACGATGGCCTGCAGGGTGCCGACGAAGCAGATGAGCGTGGTGAGGGAGAGCGGCGCCGAGTACTGCTTGAGGGTGTGCGCCTGCAGGATGAAGAGCGAGGCCCAGGCGAGGGTGGCGATGATGACGAAGAGCGAGCCCAGGAACCACTCCCTGCCCGTGGGGTCGACGGCGGCGACCGGCGCCTCCGCGCCGTGGCCGTGAGGCTGCACATGGCTCGTCCACGGCATCTGCATGAGCGGGCCCTTGTAAATCGTCATCATCATCGCGCCGGCCACCGTCACCAGCGTCCCGGCCACCTTCGCCTGGCACCTCACCTTCTTAAGGTCCACCTTCTCCATCCTATATATTGTTCGACACAAAGCAATCTCAAATGTTTGCTCCAAGTGACTCTAGTCTTCTCCAATGTTGTTCATCTCAGTTTTTCAGAAGATATTTATCTACCTGAAGATTACGGCCATCACGAAGGTCATGGCGGGAAGGATGTTGCTCATGGCGCATGCGAAGGTTGGGCCGGTGAACTTCAGACCGGCATAGTAGAAGTTCTGATCAATCACGGGCCTGTAATGAGAATATGCATGAGGTTACTGCATGTTAGTATATCTGAAAATTAAAGCTGACAATTCTTTACGTACTACTAGCTAGTAAAAGCGTTTGCAGACACCTTTTCTTGACAAAAGAATAGAATCTTCATATTGGGGTGTCCACTTAGTCTGTTTTTTTCTTAAAATAACTTAAGTTGGGTACACAAAATGACAGGAGAAGCACAATAATAAATAAGCGTGCACTAACCCGAGCAGTGCCAGCACGAAGATTTGGAGGAAGACAGGCCATGTCATCTTGGGCCTCACCTTCCTGCCATTTTTAATCAAGTGACGGTACGATCAGCTTCAGATGAACCATGAAACAGAGAAAATTTTGTTCGTGGATTGTTTTATATATATAGCTAGGTACCTCTCGAGAAGCAGGGCAAATGGCGCGATGGAGATGGTGGCGAAGGCGTGGCGGTACACGACGAGCACGTAATGGCTCATGCCGTGGTTGAGCGAGACCTTGGTGATCACGTTCATGCCGGCGTAGCCGAACTGCAGGGAGATCATGGCGATGTAAGGCTTGGCCTTCTCGAAGAAATCACCGCAGCAGCCCATGGTGAATTGGTGATGAGAGAAGCAGTTCTTGCTAGCTGCAAGATTGGTAAATTAGCAAATGGGTAGCTAGCTAGCTCCTAGAGTAGCTCGAGCAGAGAACTCAAGGAGCAAGAGAAGACCCTGAGTTGAAGGAAATGTGCAGGGTTAAGTGCTCTATTTATATGCTCGTCGCAGACGTAGGTCTTTTCCAAGAGTGGCTTCTTGGGTGGCACGGTGGGCCCATCTGTCAGCGAAAGGAGGCCATTAGCCTTTGTCAAGTTCATCTGGTGAGAGAGCTAGCCTGATTATTGATGGGCTCCTCTTGAAAGCAAGTGAAGGCCACCTGGAGAACAAAGAGATCTCAGCGGCTTCTTTTGTTGGGGTAGTGCTGTAGCACCAAACGTCTCAAGTAAAGTGCCAAACCATCAAAATTTGGACATTTTTGACACGAAGAAGAGGTAGCAAGTATATATTGGAAGGCAGGGGAAATCATTAGATGTCACAAATAACAGTGTGATGTAACCTTGATGCGATGACCAGATGTGCAAACTTCTAGCTAGCTAGCCGGCATGCATGTTTGCTTGTCATTTCCATTGTGGCCGGTCGGTAATTAGGGCTGGTCAGTGGACTGTACGTGGTGGCACTTTTGGCTGGGGGTGAGAACAAAGAGGCCGGATCGCGCGTTCAGGAAACTAATGTGTGAACTCTTGAGACCCAACGCTAACACTTGATACGCTATGGAAATACCATTTTCATGTCGGAAATGCCACTTTCATGTGGCTAAGCTAGGTTCCAATTACATATCAGAGGGAGGTCAAGGTTGACATTTTTTCGTGGTCACCTGGCTGCCTTAAAGAAGGAGTGAGCGCCACGGTTCGAAACCAGGTTGGCGGGTTTGTATCGCAAATGCAAACGATTTTGCATTATACAGAGTATAATGCAGGGCTGCAAATTCTATCCAATAAAAGCGGAGCAACGGATCGATTTTGAGTGAAGTTGCCATGCCATTGTTATGGACGTACGTGTCTCTGTCGACCTACTAAAGGAGAGCACTATATTTCAGGCGTTCTTGTGCTGAATTCGTGGACTACACTAGCGTCATGCAGTATGCTCTGTAAACGCAACCGTCGCCACAAGAAATACACGTTGAAAGCGGCTGCGGAAAGCTACATCCCCCAAACAGATACCCAAGAAGGAGACCTGGGTGCGATCTATGATGGCCCATATTTTAGTATCGGATTTGATGATTGTCTGGCTAGGTGTTATCCCTGTATGCACCAAGGAGCTCAGCTCATCTCAACTCATAGCTTTGCTAGATGTGTATACTATTGACTATCCCCCTTTGGCTTTTGCTCTGCCAGAAGATCGATGTAGTAACAAACAGAGAAACGGGAAAGGAAGTTGGGAAAGAATCTGTTGCTTGTTGCTTATTATTACTAGAGGAAATGAGCTGGCCTCCAAATCTAACCTCTCATTGGCTATTTACTGGCCTTGCTATACATGCTGGTTGAATATTTGCATTCTAGCTAAGGTTTCTGTTTAGTTTCTTGTGGAAGTTGTCGAAGTTGGACATCATCCACCGTCTAATCTGCATCGAGATCTGTGCATTTGGGAATATAATAGAAATATGCGCCACCTCTCCATATGCGCACGGATCTCAAACAAAAATCAACGGTCGATAGCGTCGAGGATGTCCACCTAAGAGTAAAAGCTGTTTTCCCCTATGGTCCTACAAACTGATGAGCGAATCCTTTCCGTTGCAGCGTATGTACCATGGAGAAGCTGATCATAATCAAGCATTAAGCCATGAACCGAGGTACGTGCGTGCGTGCATGTTCAGATGCATTGCACAGACAGATCTTGCTCCCATTAGTTAGTTATTCGGATCCACGAGGAGAAGCTGGATTTGGCTTGATCTTGTGAGTAGAACTCCAAAATCGTCTGAGTTTGACAATGTTATCCAACATATGTTGTTGTATGCTAGTCAAATTTTTACGTGCAACGTCCAGCGAGCTGAATTGTGTACATCCGAGCGTAATCGGATAAAATAAGGCCCGAATCTGGTGTCAAGAGATGGGTAAAGTCCAGAAGCGCTAGGTGCACATATCTTGAAGGCTTGAAACACATCAAATGACAAGAGATTATATGATTTATAGTTATAGGAATCCCAATTAGGTCGTGTTTGGTTATGGTAAAATCTCGCCCAATCCATACGGATAAATCGGGATTTATGCTTAAATTTCTAGCTCATTTATGTAGATCCTGACCGAAAATGGGCTTTCCAAACAAGTCCTTTAAGATTTTATCGTTTGAAGCTTTAGATATAGGCGAACAGATGATAATTGCAAATCCCAACCAAAGGATGAAATGATCTTCAGTTGCACAAGCAAATATAACGCCTCATCCGCGTGCGTCACGAAAGCCGACTACAGCACACATACATGCCTTTTGAAGTAGCGTCTCTCTCTCCCCCTCTCTCTCTCTCTCTCTCTCTCTCCAACCAGCGTATAGTCGAGGAGTATGGATAGGAACGCACAACGCTAGTGGCGAATGACTAGCTAGCTAGCGCTCTGATTCGGATTTTAATTAGGTGAGGAGAACGATCGAATCGCAACTTAATCAGGCACTTAATTAGCTAGCTTTTGCGATGCTCATCGTCTCTTTATTACGAGCGACGATCGTATACAACTCAGAAATCAAGCTATCACTTTAGTTTGGCGTTTGTTCCTATCGTCATATTGCGCGGTCATGTAAGCTCCCATTATTGGATCCCCAGCTCGATCGATCAAATGCTCCTCCCCGTCTGTCTAATCACGCTTAAAGGAGCAGACAGCAAGCTAATTAAAGGTGCCCGTGATGCGCCGTGCACTCATGCTGTCATGCAGGTTCTGTTCTATTGATGACAAATAGAATTGCTAAGATTCTGGAATCTCTGGCAAAACTTTCTTTTGCCTGAAATTAGACCTAGATTATATCTAACTAATGCGAGGGATACTGCCGGTGTTGGCATCCGTAAACAGACAGCTAATTGCAGGCTCGGCCTGTGCGCGATCGATTCTGCCATCCTGCCTCTTGCTGTGAGCCACATGATAGTCTTTTACTTGCATAGACATACTTGTTCTGCACCAAGATCCGGGCTGCCTTCTACAGACCAGTGGTTCTGTTTGTTTTTGCCATCATTTTACATCCACCTTAATTTGTTTACCAGGAAGTGTACGGTGCTGTAACAGCTCGTTTTTCAGCCCGTGAACAGTAACTGAAGATTTTCAGTTGAGTTCAAAAGCTCTATTTCAAATTTCGTTTTCAAACTTCAAATCTCGGTTTCAGTTTCCGGTTTCGAATTTCTCTCCCGGGCTTGGCCGTCCTTCCATGGCCCCCTCCCTCTGTCCTCCTTCCCGGCCTGTGCCAGCCTCAAGCCACCCCAGCTCCCCCTCCTTGTCGCCCATGCCACCTCTGCGCGCCGTGCGTGCTCTGGCAACGTCGTGCACGCGCCGCGTGCACCTGGCGCCCTGCCGCCCCGGCCGTTAGCATCCACCTGCCCCGTCCTCTCTGCTCTGCTGCCCTGGCGAGCCCATCCCGCGTGCCTGCCGCTCCCGCCGGTGCCGCGCCTCACCACCCCGTCACCCCCGCGTCGCCCTGCTTGTCGTCTCGTCGCATCACCGAGCCGCGCCCATGATGTGCTGACGTCGCCCCATCCCACCCCCATCTTCTCGGCCACCTGCCTAGTCCTTCCAATACGCGCCCATGCCGTGCGCCATCGGCCCTCCAACGGCTCCATCCTCCTCCGGTGCTATAAGAGAAGCCCCCACACCTCCCTTTCCCCTTCTCCCACTTCGTTCTCCCCTCCCCGAGCACAAAGTGAAGAGGACCGAAGCTCCCCTTGTCTGCCGCCACGCCGCCCCGCCGCCATTTAGCCGCTTCGGTGAGCTCCTCATCGCGCCACCACCGTCATCGCGTGCCCCCGGCACCGAGGAACTCTTCCCCCCAAGCCGATTCGGTTTTGCTTCACCGACGCCTCCGGATTTCGCCTTCTCCTCCGCCTCCGGCCGCAACCATCCTCACCGCCGTTCTCCGCCCTCCGTCCACCTCCGACCCCATTCTTGGACCCGGTGAGCTCACTATGTCGTCCTCTTGCTCGTGCTCCCTTCATCCCCCTCCCCGCGCCACCCCATCTCCGGCGCCGCTGCATAGCCGTGCGCCGCTACCGCCGCCGTGTGTTTCCGGCGCCACCGCCGCCGCTCATGGGGTCCCTATCCCCACGGGGTTCCGTTTTGCCCACTCGCCGGCCGCCCAGCTGCCCACACCGCTGGCGCCGCCGTTGCCCCGTGAATGCCAGCACCTCCCCTGTTTGTCGGCATGGAGACAAACACTGTGCAGTGTCTTTTAATTACCTCAATCTGTGTCTTTAGGGTTTGATGTTAATGGCTGCTGATTTATCTGCTGCTGTCCCAATGACGTGTGGGCCGTGAGCAGTAAATGAGGTTATTTAACTCCGGTTTTACCCTGAGTTCCTTGAAGTCTATGACAGTGGGCCCGAGGCACTTAGCTGTGCATTAAGGGGCTGTTTGCTTTCGTTCCTAGAGAAGTTTTGCCTGGCCTAGATAGCACCGGAAATCTTTCTGATCGTTGTTTGAACACTGTCGGGCTGAGCTGCCTGGCTCAGGCGTAGGAATCGAGCGTTTGGCTCGCAGGCCTGGCAGGCAGCTTATCCGCTGTCTATCGGTTCAATCCAACAGTCTATTTTTCATTCACCAATTCCAGGCACAAACTTTCAACCAAATAACTTATTTTCAGGTTTGCCTGACCAGGCAAAAATCATCTATTTTCCACGCTACCTCCAAGCACCACTTTTTTCTAAGCATGGAATCCAGGGCACCAACCAAACAAGCCCTAAAACCTTCGGTGGACCGTGGCATAGTACTCATGGGCTTGGTCCACACACTATGCTATAAACCGTGACACTGTGCTTGGACCCATTGTCACTGAGAGAATTCTCGTCTCTTTTATTTTCTGAATTTAATTCAAAGGAAAACTTCGGGAGTTTTGTTCTTCCTCGTTATAACTCTGTTTTAAGCTAATTTTGTTTAAAATTTTGTCTAAATTCAAGATCTTACTAATGGCAGTGGTCTTGTTTCATTTGGAGTTCATTTATTATTTCTTGTGTATTTATTTATTGTGTTTGATTGTTTGTCCTTTTTCGGTATGTTCGTCCAAATAGATTCCGAATAAGGGGGAGATCTCCAACTTGATCAAGCTCAAGATTATCAAGACTCTCTTATCTTTAACCCAAACGAGTCAATACTTTTATCATATTGAACCTATATTTTATGCAAATTATATTCTTTCGAAGTAGCAAAATTGTATGCTTTAATTCTTTATGCAAATGTATGTTAAATCTTAAGGTAGTTAAATACCAATTTGATAATTAATTAATTGTTATACCATCCTTTGACAATTGAATCCATTAATCCTTATCGCCCTAGTAATTATATGGTAACTATACTAGTTATAGGTTGTACTTAAGCGATATGCTAGTCTTGCTTAAGTAACAGGGCATTAAATGACCTAATCATCATCTTTTAGTCATGAAAATGGATTTGGACGGTTATTGGGGCAAATGACTGAAATGGTGGTGATAATTTGGTTTATACTTCTCAAAAACCCTAATAACTTGCTAATACCACATCTGGACGGATGATATGATGGATGGTATGGTGATGGGTGCTAATACAACCCAAGGAATATTGGTTTGTGGTTAGTATGTGGAATGAATCGCCTAGATAACCCTAAGGGCTTAATCCGATGATGACATCCTATTGAAAAACAGTGCAACCATAAGTCGATAATGGCATCGACCTGGCTAAATAATTTGTATTCTTCAGTACGGGTTGCACTAAGTAGATGACCGCGACGCCGCAAACCTTTGTGATTACAGGTCGGGGTGCACGATAAAAGTCATTAAGAGGGCGCAAGAGAGGGTCTGGGTAAGGATTGATAGGTCTATATGAGCGTAACCCTTCTCAGACAAAACCTTAGCGAGTGTAACAAATACTGAGGAACGTTGTAAAGGGCTTGTGATGATCTCTCCTTGATTCACATGTCTACGGAAACGTGTGTACATATCGAGATGATTATCTCTTGTAGGTAAAGTGTACAATTTTCACAGAGTATAAACTATTCGAACAGCCGTGCCTACGGTCAAAGGCGGACATATGAACTTACTAGAGTTAGTTCTATTTCAAAAATCTTTGTGGGTGGGATGAAAAATGTGACGGGCGCACCTAGCTCTGAAATTGGATTTTTCCTAGGTAGTCGTACCCAGTGATGTTAAATGGTGGATGTAACCACAATCAAAATAAGCATAGGTAGAGGTAACCTTCGCTGTATTTAATATTACACTATTATTATCTTTAATAAAATATAATTTGGTTAAAATGCTAAGTCGTAGGAATTTGTAACTATGATAATTGAAAACCTTACTTTAGCAAATAAAAGAACCTGAGCCATCCTTGGTTAGTCTTGTATGTATATTATTTGCATTTTGTGTATTGGCTTGCGAGCACGGAAGTTGTGCTCATCATTGATCTTTCCCCTAACCTTCAGAAGCCGCGGATCCCGGATATTATGCATACTATGAGGATCCAGATGTCGAAGGCCAAGGAGATAATAAAGCGTAGTTTAGTCTTTAGCTGTTCTAGTATCGTCTCAGTCTAGCTGACTCCGTCGGTATTTGCATACAACCAATAATTATCTAAGTCCTTAGGTAATATCGGTCGTACACGGGCAACCCCAGTGGTTTGCCTGTAGAGAGCTGTGTTCTACCCCTTTTGTTTCTGCTGTCGTTTCCACTACTTTCGTGATGTAATCTCTTGGTCTGTTCGGTCCTTATTATAAAACTTGACCCGATGCGGTCTATGTAAACTCTGTTATGTTAAATTAATGAATGGTTTGGTCTATATTATGTATAAAATGATTCAGTAATGTATCTGTGAGTGCTATCTACTGATCTAAAGAATAACACAATATTTTTCACAGAGGATTCAAGATTTCAAAAATCCGGTCCGACAGGTGCCCTCGAGCATAAGAGGAAGAAGGGTGCAAACACTTTATGCTGATGGTCTTGAAACCTTTTTTTTCCTTGAGACAAGATAGACATGAAACTCTTTTTTTCCCGTGAGACAAGATCGGCTTGAAATTGTCTCTTCGGAGACATCAGGTGAAATTGGAACATAAAGAAGATTAGCATGGCTCTGCGCAAGATAGGCTTAAATAATTAGAAAGCAAGAACTGGGCTATACTGGCACCAAATCAGCCCAGACCATATATCATCCGGCCTGTTAATATTCGCCTGGATGTAGCTCAATTTTGGTACTAGACTCGGCTTCGGTCCTGTATTGCGGTATAGCTAAAATTCACATTTTGTTACTTCCTCCTGGACCAAGAATTGACCTGGCCAGAGTCCTGAGATGCCGCACAGAACGAGATTTGTAGACTTCTAACATACGGAGAGTAGCATAAGCTCGGCCCAGTTACTTATCGGATTACTCATGACATTTACTCTCTAAAAAAAGGATTACTGATGACATAACAACTTTTTTTTTCTAATAAGGGACGCAAGTTTTTCTTCCTTTTTTAAGGGTAAAAGATACGCAAGTTTTGTATACGGGTGCATTTGGTATGCATAATCTCAGTCCCTGCAATCTAATATTACTTGTAAACATATTACCAGTAAACTAATATTCCAACGTTTTGGTTGATTTGTTGATTTGAAGTAAACTACAAATTAGTCTTTATCATAATTCAAACATTTGATAACTCGAACTAACAAGTCCACAAATTTAAATTACATGATTTGAAATTTCAAACTTTGAAGGTTAACATGTATAAGTTTTAAATCAAAAACGAAAATATTGAATTTTACAATTTAAATTCCAAAATTCATTATTTATTATTCAAAAGTTCATTTTTGGATTTTGAACTTTGAAATGTTAAAATTTGATTTTTGGAATTTAAATTCTCAGATTTGAAATTCAAATAAAAAATGAAACTTTCAAAATCCAAATTTACAAATTTTAAATTCTCGAATTTGATGTCCGAAAGCGAATTCGAAATTTCATATTTTAATATTCAATATATATATATATATATTCAAAATTTGAACTTGAAAATTTGATATTTAAATTGTCTAAATTTAAGATTCCAAAATTTAGGATTCAAAATTTGATATTTTGGTTTCCAAATTCAAGTTTTGGGAAAAAATCCATAATTCAGAAATTAAAATATTAAAATACATCACAATTTGGATTTTGAATTATGAAAGTTCAAATTTTAAATGTGTTGAATCTGCAAATGATAAAAAGTGCAACAAAAAAGATTCATTTCCCTTGGTATTCTAAGATTGACACCATTTTCTACGGAAACAGATTCCTGAAATTAATGGTAATCTAGTTCCCAAGTGTCGATGATCTAGTGTCGATCTTACGAATGATCGTTTTTGGCTAGATTCCTGTGAAATAGATTCACACAGAAAAGAGACACGGAGATTTATACAGGTTTAGACCTTCTCTTGGGAGAATAATAACCCTACTCATGTGTTCTTGTATTCAGTATGCTTATTACAATCGGGAAGAAATCACTCAAACTGAGTCAATGATCCCTTACGGCTAACCCCGATCGCCTTGTCCCTCTGTCCATGGACTTCAGCCCTTATATATATAGTGTGAGAATTGGTGTCGGTTACTCCATATCAAGAGACGTCTTTACACCTGATGAATTGCACACGTTGATGGTAGTTATTTTCAGAGGAAACTGCACCCCATGTCGCTTGGCAATTACATCAAGGACATATATATAATACGAGCAATTATTTTGGAGAACAACTGTGTATACTAACTGCTCTGTGTATTGAACACAACATATAAGAGTCCCTAAGGGTGTGTTTGGTTGCCTGTATGTCCCCAGCCTAGCTCGTATGTATCATCCAGGCTAAACCTAATCAGGCTGAGTGGATGCAATGATGAGTTGTTTGGTTGCCTGTTTCTGTTGGGCTAAGCTGTGCTGAGATGTTGTTTGGTTGCTTGTATCTGGCGCGGAAGAATGTGAATGAACTCACGAGCGCTGGCCAGCTTGCATGCGCTCAGCCTGGCTGAGGAGGGAAGCTCGAATTGAACGTTTCCCTCGGGCCTAGCCCGAGAGGGAATCTTGCATCCACTCAACCAGGCTCACCCACCCAACCAGGCAACCAAACACCCAAATACTTGCATCTACTCATGCGAGCCAACCCCATGCAGATAACCAAACACACCCTAATTGATTGAGCCCGTATTTCTGTAGGCTTTATCGATTATAGAATGTTTTTAGCAAATCTAGTCGTAGAAAGACTTACGATCATAGTGGTCGTAGAAAGGCTTACAACCAGATGGTGGTCGTAGAAAGACTTACGACCACTCAGTTAAACTTCTCCCTTATGAACAATAAGGAGTATACTTTGAGTAATATGAAGATATTGCTGTCTATGATATCAATTATAGATAAATAGTTAAGTGAGGATTATCATATCCTCGTAACCTAGGTAATCTTGGATTCATGGTTATGATTACTGGTTGTTTTAATAAACAGAGTAATCTCATGGGATTTCTGGAGGATTCCGGCCACCACTCACCGAAAGTCAATGTGACGATCCACTTGTCTAGAACACCTTGACTAGCAAGATCTATTCTTGATCAGCAAGATGTGTGTGTTCCGCAAACAAATCTTAAACAACGCAACCATCTAGCGCCACTAGCGTTCTTGCCACCAAATTAATCGCCAGTCATTTCATCTATTTAATCCCTCCCGACCAAATCTTCCATCAGATTAGGCAACCCGCGGAAGCTTCTGACAAACGAAGGTTTTGACTCTGTTCCATAAACGACTCTTCACCATTTTACAAAGGACAACACTATAGATAGTCTATAGGTAGTGGTGAATCCAAGATGAAAAATGAGAGTGGGCTTAACCGCTCAAAGCCTCAAATGACTAAACTAATTTGTAATAAACAAAGTCTTGTATTCTTTTGCAATCAAATTCATAGTTTCATACATGAATAAAAGCAAAACAAAAAATGAGAAATACAACAAAGGTACCTCGCTAATGGAAAGTGCATCCCCCAAAATATGTAAATATGATTCCAGTAGGCTACAACATGTACATCAAAATTAGAAAAGTTAGTGATATAATAGCAAATTATGCTTAGATGATCATGAACATTCGAAATAAAAGAACCATACCACTAAGACGCTAGCTTGAATCACGACTTTTATGAGATAAATTCATTCTGCAATTTGTAAAGCAAGTGATAGCTCATTTGTTATGCTCAACAATGTTATAAAAAAAATGCATGATGAATACAAGTTGAAAGGATTCCATATTTTTCATTAAACCTACTGCTCCACCATGATTTGTGTTTTGACAAGCATCTTCACTTATAAGTTCTAGCACATCCACAATTGCCTCTCACATTTGGTACATACGAAGCAAAGTTTTGAGATGTGTGCCCCACCGAGTATCTCCAGGTCTAGCTAGGCCAGATTCCTGATGTAGCCCTCTCCTAGCAGATATCAAACCATTCTCCAACTTGTCCAACAAGATATCTTGATGCTTTTCAATCAACACATCTTTTCTCTTGCGAGATGCACTAACAGTCGTAATTATTAGGGGAAGATAGTTGAAGAAATCAGCAAAGTTCGTTTCTCCATTATTGCAAACCTATGAATTAATTGCTAATTGAGTATATACCACACTATATCAAACATTTAATGATTCAAACTTACTAATAAATTGGTAATTGAGCAACAAAAAATATACCATGCACAACAGTCAACACTCAATTACTCGACAAAATTAATTGACGGCTTCACTTCTTCAGTAGCTCCACGTCTCCACTCAATTACTCAACACTCAATCAAATGACTCCACACCTCCATCTTCACAGTTTCACTTCTTCAGCAGCTGAGTAGCACCCCGCCTCCCCCCAAACCCAAATCACCTCCAGCCTCCGGGCTCCCACACGCCAAATCGCCTGCTCCGCTGGCCTCCAGGCTCCCGCTCCTCTACCCAGCTGCCAACTTGCCCTCCTACTCCTCTCCTTTGGCCTCCGGACTTCGGCTCCCATGCCCGACCACCTAGATATGAGGACTGAGATCTCCCTCGGTGGCTCGGTCCATTCTCAAGTGCGCCGTGCGCCGCCTCCAGCTCCTGGTTCCCCTCCGACTCTCCCCCACCCAGACCCGATTGCTGGCTGGCCCAGCTCCCTGCCTCGGCGTGGCTCGACAGCCTCCCTCCTCTCCCTTGGCCTCCTCCGGCCCTCCGGGTCCAGATGCCGGCTCCCTGCCTCGGCTCAGCTGCCTCTCAGAGACTGGGATGGTGGAGTGTCTTGTGTGGCATGGCATTCACGATCTCAAGGCCAGATCGATTCTTGTCCAGTGCACTCACGGTGGCCTCCCTCCTCGCCTCCTCGGCCTCCTCCGGGTCCGGCTACCGTTGGCGTCGAGACATCGAGGACCACAGTGCGGCGGTGGCTCCCCGCCCCCCAGCTCCCTCTAGCTGCCATTAGGTCTAACCGTCCAGGTGTGCCTCTCCTCGCTGAATGGGGAATTGTTCGATTGAATGGGGAATTTTGGAATGGGAAAAATGAGAACATGATGTGGGACTACCGTGTGGACCTATGGGGGATGAGGGTGGATGTGAGTTGGGCCTAGACTTCGTTGCTTCGGCCCACACGCTTTTGCTCTGCTTGACTGCTTCTTCTTCTTCTTTGGGGCAATTGGGGAGCCAGAGGTTCTACCGTTCTAACTTGGGGTTGCATTACCGCCTTGCTGCCAGGGGGGTTGTCCAGTTGCCGGTGGAGGGTGGGCTTCAGCCCGATGAAGCCCCCCTGGGGGATTCGCCCCTGTCTATAGGTACTACGGGCTGTTAAAAAAAGTGGTTTTTGCTAAACAACATCCGGCTGTTTTTTATGTCTTTAAAATAGTCGACTTTTCATCCATCCGATATGCTTTGAGATTTGCACTTCTTCTCATCTGATTAATTGGGTCCGAATTTATTATGATTTTTTCTTCGGAACATAACGGGTTCACCACATTGCCGTATTGTGTTAGTATAGAATTTCATTTTGTGTCTTTGTTTTTGCTCAATCTCTCAAAGTATATGTTAGATTTTGAATCATGTGATGGAAATGTGAGTTATTAAGACTTTCGAGAATAATTACAGTGACCAAGAACAAAAATTACATAAATAAATTACTGTAATTTATGTATAATGAAGTTGTAAATGAACTATAATTTGACTGTTTTGAGCTGAGAAAATAGTTAAATCTTGTATAGACGGACTCTAAAACAATGTAAGCACTTGCGTATTCCCTAAAAAGTATAAAAAGTTACATCCCTAGCCTCTTGTTCCTGTTGAAAACTAATCTAGACTTGCCAATTAATGGGGTGTTAGGATCCTGATACAATCAGTATCGGATCAAATTAGTTTGTTTTTCCATATTTAGGCTTTCTATGTTTAGTTTTGGCTTGGTTAGCAAGTTACGTAGTCTTTAAAAGGGCATGTAATCGGATGTGTTTTGATTAAAGCAAGAGAAAAAGAAAAACCAGAAAACGCTACGTGAGCAGCACCAAAAATTCTCCTCACTTCCTGTGTGTACGTGAGTACTTGCTTCTACAAGAGTTGTCTATGTGAGTTCTAGTGCGTGTGTTTCCAGCATGATTACGTGTGTGTATTGCTTCAAGAGCATAGAGTGCTTCATCTTCTAGTCTTTCTTCTAGCACATGTACGTGTGGCTTCTAGGGTGTCCACGTGCTTGAGTTCTAGCGCCATCCAGGAGCTGTTGTGCGTGAGTCCAAGATCTGTCGTGCAAGGACGTTCTGCCGAGCACAAGCTTTTTCTTCGGATCGGCCGAGACTTCTTCGGTTTTGGGCCAACAATTGGTATTAAAGCTTTGGTGATTCTCGTGTGTCGAGTATTCTCGTGTGTTGAGCGGCAACGATGTCTGGGAGCACGTGATTGGAGTCCCCCACCACACCACGAGCCCCTGCAAATGGCAGCAGCGGTGGCGTCGGCAACAAAGGCCAGAACGTGGTGGTGCACCAGATCAGGGAGGCGTTGGTGTCGGTGTGCTACCCTACCCTCGCGTGCACGAACTACACCGAGTGGGATCTCTTGATGAGGGTCAACATGTAGGCTAGGGAGTCTGGGAGGCGATCAATCCGAGAACTGCCGAGTACCGGATTGGCAGGGCGGCGTTGGCGGCCATACTCTATGGGGTGCCGTTGGAGATGCTGGTAACACTGGCGGTGAAGGACAACGCCAAACAGGCCTAGGACGCTGTCAAAACCATGCGCATGGGCGTGGAACGTGTTCGTGAGGCGAAGGCACAAGCCTTGCTCAAGGAATTCAATGGGATTCGCATGAAGAGCAACGAGCTAGTGGACGATTTCGCCATGCGGTTGACCGGGCTTGTCAACAACAACCGCACACTTGGCAAAACCTTGGAGGACATCAAGGTGATCAAGAAGTTCCTCGGTGTCATTCCTCCAAAGCTCATGCAGGTGGCGATCTCCATCAAGCAGTTGATCGACCTGCGAACCATGTCCGTGGAAGAGCTGGTGTGCCGGCTCAAGTCTGTGGAAGAGAGGATTGATGTGGACGAGGCGGCCAATGACGGTGGCCGTGAGGCCAGTGGCTGTCTTCTCCTCACCGAGGAGGAGTGGCTGGTGCGCACGAAGAAGCGGGAACAGGGTGACTCCTCTTCAGGTGGCGGCAGGAACGGCAACAAGCAATGTCGTGGCCACAACAAGCAAGGCGGGCAATGTGCTGCCCGTGATGACAAAGAGAGTGCTGGGTCTAGCGGCAGCCATAGCGACGAGGAGGACAACAGCCACTCCGATACCAGTAAGCGCAAGTTCAACAAGAGGAATATCAAATGCTACAAATGTGGCATCTGAGGGCATTTTTCTAACGAGTGCCGCAAGCCGAGAAGGGAAGCGGCGCATTTCGCTACGATGGATGATGAACCGGCGCTGCTGTGAAGCCATCTTGATTAGGGGGTGATTGTCTTAGTATATGTTTTTTTTTGCATATTAGTCGAGTCTAAAGTCATGAACTAGGAGAAGGCAAGTCTTGATTAGGAGGAGATTGTTGGAAACTAATCTAGACTTGCCAAGTAATAGGGCGTTAGGATCCTAATATAATCAACATCGAATCAAATTAGTTTGTTTTTCCATGTTTAGGCTTTTCGTATTTAGTTTTGGATTGGTTAGCAAGTTACGTAGTCTTTAAAAGGACATATAATCGGAGGTGTTTTGATTGAAGCAAGAGAAAAGAAAAACCAGAAAACGCTACGTGAGCAACACCAAAAATTGTCCTCGCTTCCTGTGCGTACGTGAGTACTTGCTTCTACGAGAGTTGTGTACGTGAGTTCTAGTGCGTGTGTTTCCAGCGTGATTACGTGTGTGTATTGCTTCAAGAGCATAGAGTGCTCCATCTTCTAGTCTTTCTTCGAGCACATGTATGTGTGGCTTCTAGGGTGTCTGCGTGCTTGAGTGCTAGCGGCATCCAAAAGTTGTTGTGCATGAGTCCAAGATCTGTCGTGCAAGGACGTTCTGCCGAGCGCAAGATTTTTCTTCAAATCGGCCGAGACTTCTTTGGTTTTGGGACAACAATTGGTATCAGAGCTTTGGTAGTTCTCATGTGTCGAGTATTATTCTCGTGTGTTGAGCGGCGACAATGTCTGGGAGCACGTGATTGGAGTCCCCTACCACCCCGCGAGGCCCTGGAAATGGCAGTGGCAACGGCACCAGCAATGAAGGCCGGAATGTGGTGGTGCACCAGATCAGGGAGGCATTGGTGTCGGTGCGCTACCCTACCCTCATGCGCATGAACTATACCGAGTGGGCTCTCTTGATGAGGGTCAACATGCAAGCTCAGGGAGTTTGGGAGGCGATCAATCCGGGAACTGCCGAGTACCGGATTGGCAGGGCGGCATTGGTAGCCATATCTAGGGGGTACCGTCGGAGATGCTGGCAACACTGGCGGTGAAGGATAATGCCAAATAGGCCTGGGACACCATCAAAACCATGCGCATGGCGTGGAACGTGTCCGTGAGACGAAGGCATAGGACTTGCTCAAGGAATTCGATGCGATTCGCATGAAGAGCAACAAGCCGGTGGACGATTTCACCATGCGGTTGACCGGGCTTGTCAACAACATCCGCACGCTTGGCGAAACCTTGGAGGACGTCAAGGTGATCAAGAAGTTCCTCTGTGTCATTCCTCTGAAGTCCACGCAGGTGGCGATCTCCATCGAGCAGATGATCGACCTGTGGACCATGTCCGTGGAAGAGCTGGTGGGCCGACTCAAGTCTGTGGAGGAGAGGATCGATGCGGACGAGGTGGCCAATGACGATGGCCGTGAGGCCAGTGGCTGTCTTCTCCTCACCGAGGAGGAGTGGCTGGCGCGCATGAAGAAGCGGGAGCAGGGTGACTCCTCTTCGGGCGGCGACAGGAATGACAACAAGCAATGGCGTGGCCACGACAAGCAAGGCGGGCAATGTGCTGCCCACGACGACAAGGAGAGCGCTGGGTCTAGCGGCAGCCATAGCGATGAGGAGGAGAGCAGCGACTCCGATACCAGTAAGCACAAGTTCAACAAGAGGAATATCAAATGCTACAATTGTGGCATTCGAGGGCATTTTGTTAACGAGTGCCGCAAGCCGAGAAGGGAAGTGACGCATTTCGCTATGACGGATGATGAACCGACGCTGCTATGAAGCCATCTTGGTTAGGGGGTGATTGTCTTAGTATATGTTTTTTTTGCATATTAGTCGAGTCTAAAGTCATCAACTAGGAGAAGGCAAGTCTTAATTAGGGGGAGATTGTTGAAAACTAATCTAGACTTGCCAAGTAATAGGGAGTTAGGATCCTGATACAATCAGCATCGGATCAAATTAGTTTGTTTTTCCATGTTTAGGCTTTCCATATTTAGTTTTGGATTGATTAGCAAGTTACATAGTCTTTAAATGGACATATAATCGAAGGTGTTTTGATTGAAAGAAGAGAAAAGAAAAACCAGAAAACGTTGCGTGAGCAGCACCAAAAAATTCTCCTCACTTCCTGTGCGTACATGAGTGCTTGCTTCTACAAGAGTTGTCTACGTGAGTTCTAGTGCGTGTGTATCCAGCTTGATTACGTGTGTGTGTGTGTGTGTGTATTGCTTCAAGAGCATAGAGTGCTTCATCTTCTAGTCCTTTTTTTAGAAAGGCTAAGCCCAGCTTTTATAGAAAGCCAAATATAAGAATTCATACAGATCATTTTCTGATCTACAAACTGGGATTACCAGCTTACATCAGAGAGTTAACAGAAAGTCATCTCAAAAGAAATCAGCAACACTCTGGATCAACAAGCAAGCTAGCTAATACATCCAAAAGGCTATTTTAAGAAGCCAACTAGCTATTACATCCAGAAGAGCAAACTATGATATTCAGCATGACTTCTCTAGATAACACTCCAGGCAGCATCACCAAAGTAGCAAAGGATCAGCCTTCTTGTAAATCACAAAAAAAAATTCATCCAATCTTCCAACCGCTTAATCACCTTGTCCATTTTCCCCCTATCCTCTTCCTTGATCAAAATGCGCCACTTCTGCAAGCAAGATAGAGATTTGAATATAGCTTCAGATGGATGTTTTGGCAAGATCTTCTCAATTGCCATTCGGTTTCTAATTTTCCATAGAGTCTACGCCAAAGCTGCAAAACTAAATAAGCAAACGTAGTAATCGTTAGCACCCCTCGCATCTAACCAGGAGCGGTGGAACTCATCTATAGAAACCGGGATCTTCTCCCACATCAAGGCTTCTTTAACACAAGCCCACACGAATTTGGCCAGAACACAATTGAAAAAGATATGGTTAGTATCTTCTCTCACCCCACAAAGACAATTGCTATCGCTCCCTTTCCAATTTCTTTTCTTGAGCTGAGATGTTGTCTGTAATCTATCTTGAAAAGACAACCAAAGAAAAATTTTAACTTTCAATGGAATTCTATTCTTCCACAATTTCTGATTCCTTCGAGAATAACCCCCCCAAAAAAAGACCAGTGTCTATAAAGAGATTTAACTGTGAACTTTCCAGACTTCTCCAAGCCCCAAATTACATTATCTCTTTTATTATTAAGTTCCACCCCATTTAGATCATTCTTCAAATGCTTCCAGAGATCCTCCTCTTCCTTACCAAATTGCTTGTTAAAGGTTATATTCCATTCTCCCTTCTCAAAGCAGTCTGCTACTCTCACATTTGGGTTCGAACTAATGCTAAACAATTTAGCGAATTTAACTTTCAAATGACAATTGTCAAGCCAAGCACCTTTCCAAAACAATGTATTTTCCCCATTACCAATTTGAAATACAAAACCCCCCCTGATTTTTTTTTAAGATTTCCAAAACTAGGAGCCCCTGAGATTCATATAATCTTTAACACCCCCTTTAGGAAAGTATTTGGCCTTCAAAATCCTAAACCACAGCTCATTTTTGGCTTCACTCATCCTCCAAAACCATTTGTATAAAAGGTACTCATTCATCAGCCTAGTATCAATCACACCTAATCCCCTAAAATCTTTTGGCCTACAAATTGTCCCCCATCTCACCATGTGATATTTAAAGGAGTCACTAGTCCCCTTTGAGAAGAAGTTTGATCTAATGGAGTCTATCTTCTTGTGAACCTCCTCACTGAGCCTATAAAACCCCATAGTATAAATTGATAGACTGCTGAGACAACTATTTACCAGAATGAGTCTTCCTCTTGAAGACATAATATTACTTTTCCAGCTATCCAGTCTGCTTCCCAATTTTCTTAAAATCCTTCCTGCTACATTTTTACAAACCTTCCTGTCCCCAATCTCAACACCTAAATAAGTCATTGGAAGATGACCCAGTTTACAATTCAGCATACTAGCAACCCTGTAAGCTTCCTCTCTATCCACCCCTAAAACATAAACTTCACTCTTATGATAGTTTATCTTTAACCCCGACATCCATTCAAAGCAGTAAAGGAGGAATTTGAGATTCAGAATATAATTCTCCTTACATTCAATCATAAGGACCGTATCATCAGCATATTGAAGAAGAGGAATACCCCAGGAATTAAATGTGAAATTAATCCTTTAACCAAGTGTTTACTCTTAGCTCTTTCAATGAGAGCTGCTAAAGCATCAGCAGCCAGGTTAAAAAGTAGGAGAGAAAGAGGATCCCCTTGTCTCAAACCCCTATGAGTGGTAAAATAAGGACCAATCACCCCACTGCTAAAGCATCAGCAGCCAGGTTAAAAAGCAGGGGAGAAAGAGGATCCCCTTGTCTCAAACCCCTATGAGTGGTAAAATAAGGACCAATCACCCCATTGATATTAATGCTAATCTTTCCCCCCTTTAATAGAACTCATCACCCAATTTATCCATTTCCCAGAAAAACCGTTGTCTTTCATAACCTTTTCCACAAAATCCCATTGGACCGTATCATAAGCTTTCTCAAAGTCTAACTTAAGAACAACCCCTCTCCTCTTATGTCATGGGCTAGGGGCACTGTTCACGACGCGGTTACTGTTCATGCATGAACAGTGCCACCCCCCGATTATTAGGAAAGTTTGCTATTTAGGAATCTATCTATTAGGTATTTGATATTATCTATTAGTTAGGCAAGTTATTATTGGATTGGATTGTTAGAGATAGGTTTCCTTAGAGATTATTTCTTAGTGGTCAAGCCGGGTCGTCCCTATAAAAGGGATATCATGTATTCATTATCAAGCAAGCAAGAAAGATGAATCTAGTCTCCCTCTTAAGGTTCTATCATCCCAGTCTATAGTATAATCTCCCACCCCACCAAGCCGACGCCGCCCGGCCTTCTTCCTGGCGGTGTTTACCCCCTATGATCTAAGGATCATTACATTTGGTATCAGAGCAGTCGATCCCTTCCCACGACTTCTGTTACCATGGTTATGGCGACAAATCAAACCATCAGACCTGTCGCTGAGTCGTTAGCTATGATAAAGGCTAACGCCAACAAGATAGCCATGAGTACCAACGACAATGACAAGAAGATAGCAGCCATCTTCCTCAATATGCATGCCACTTTGGAGAAGATGATTGTAGCGACGACAGCGAAGCCTCCCATGGCGGTGGCGATACCTTCTACAGAGGTGGTGACGCCTTCCACGGCGGCGACGGAGTTACCTCCAGCAACTATGGCAGCTGCCGCACTTCCACGTCTTACCATGACGCTGCCGGAGCTCGCCGCGGCCTTGCCGAAATCTGTCATGGCCACCGTAGAATTGTCAGGGTTGCTGCCATGCCTGCTGCAGCAACCGATGAGTTTGCCGCAACCACGCATGGAGGCAATGATCTTCAAGGACCCATATCACCATCGCAACCCTCGTCAACATGGGGTCACCTAGGGTCAGCAGCCATAGCCGCCACCACAGCTCGAGGACGAGCCGTCGCGAAGGAGGAGTAGTTGTCATGGGCTAGGGGCCTTTATTCACGCCATGTGATTCTTGTTCATGCATGAACAAGGCTTCCCCACGATTATTAGGAAAGTTTGCTATTTAGGAATCTATCTATTAGGTATTTGATATTATCTATTAGTTAGGCAATTTATTATTGGATTGGATTGTTAGAGATAGGTTTCCTTAGAGATTATTTCTTAGTGGTCAAGCCGGGTCGTCCCTATAAAAGGGATATCATGTATTCATTATCAAGCAAGCAAGAAAGATGAATCTAGTCTCCCTCCTAAGGTTCTATCATCCCAGTCTATAGTCTAATCTCCCACCCCACCAAGCTGACGCCGCCCGGCCTTCTTCCTGGCGGTGTTTACCCCCTATGATCTAAGGATCATTACATCTTAGTAGTTCTAATCTCATGAAGAATCTCATGTAAAGATAACACCCCATCTAAAATATGTCTCCTCTTGATAAAGGCAGATTGACAATTATTAATAACCTTATTTGCTATTTTACCCAACCTGACAGCCAACATCTTGGTAATAATTTTGAAACTAACATTGATCAAGCAAATTGGTCTGAAATGTTTTATTGAATTAGCCTCCTTAATTTTGGGAATCAAAGTAATCACCCCATAGTTTAACCATTTCAGGTCAAGCTTCTCCTCATAAAAGTCCTCAACCAACTTCATAAACACATCTTTAATCACCCCCCCCCAAAAAAAAAACTTTATAAAAGGAAGTAGGGAACCCATCCGGCCCTGGGGTAGAGACTGCAGGTAACTCTTTAATTGCTGACCAGACTTCCTCTTCACTAAAGGCTTGAATTAGACTTGCACTGTCAGCCTCAGAGATTCTAACCTCCCCCTTCCAAAAATCATTCTCAAGAGTAACATTCTGACTAACTTCAAAACCAAACAGTTTCTTATAAAACTGGTATATATGCTCTCAGATATCATCTTCTGTTGTCAAACAAATCCCTTCTTTCTCCAGACTGTGAATGTGATTCTTTCTTCTTTTACCATTAGCATAACTATGAAAGTATCTAGAATTAGAATCACCTTGAGTAATCCACTTTTCACTACCCCTTTGCTGCCAGTGTATTTCCTCTACATCATAAATCCCTTCTAGTTTACTCTCTACTCTGTACCTCTCTATCCACTCTTCAGGACATAAGCCGTCAGTATCTGCCTTCATGTCAAGTTTCCGAAGATAACCCAGCAAAATCTTTTTGTTTTTAAAGTTATTCACATTATCATTAGCACCCCAGCCTCTAAGAAATTGTCTTAGAGAAGCCACCCCCCCTCCCCCATTCCATCTGTCAATAGAGTAAATCAAATTAGGCATCTTACTGCTAATATCACCCCATTTACGTTTGATTATTTCTCTAAAATCCTCCTGACAAAACCACTTATTCTCAAAATGAAATCACCCTGGAATTTTCCTGTTTTTATCCCCCTGAGTCCAACACTAAAGAGCTATGATCAAATCCTACCCTGATCAAACTGTGAGCAGTACAAAGTGGAAACTTAGATTCCCAGTCGTAGTAACCAGAATTCTATCCAGCTCTACCATGACTGGACAAGATTTCTTATTTGTCCAAGTATATCTAGATCCACCCCTTTTCATTTCCAACAGCCTATTGTTATTAATAAAAGCATTAAACTAATTTATCAAAGAATAGTTAATGCGATCAGAACTCTTATCTCCAGCTTTCCTGATCAAGTTGAAGTATCCCCCCAAAACCACTGGATGACCTGACTTCAAACAATTATTCTGAAGCTCCTCTAAAAATTCAGAAGTACATTGATGCTGGGCATGACCATAAATATTGACTAGATCCCATCTGAAGTTAGTTTGTTTATACCTCAAAGTCATACTTATGAAGAAAACTCCTTGGTCTCTACCTTCAATTTCCAGAATCTCTGTTCTCACCCCCAAAAGCATCCCCCCTGAGTGTCCCTGTGAAGGGACCCAATGCCACTCATAACCAGCTTTCCCAAACAAAGCTTTTAACTCTCTAGGAAAAAAGGATTTCTTAATGGTCTCTTGCACCCCCAATAGCTTCAAACTTTTCTTTAGCAATCAATTCCTTGAGCTGTCTGATTCTTGAAGGTTTTCCCATACATCTAATATTCCAGAAAAGGAATCTCATATATTACACTTTTTGAAGGGAGACTTACCTATTTTCATCCTAACTTTACCTCTGGCATTCATTCTGAAACCTTTGGCACCCCTTGCTGCATTATCAATAATACGTAAAGTGTCATCCTCCCCTCTAACCCCATCATCAACCTGAATATTCATCTCCTGATCAGTCTTAATTTTGGATTCAAAATCAGCTTTAGCTATAGCAGCCCTAGCTAATTCCTGAGACTGCATAGTTGAGATGGCCCCTTTAGTTTCTTCCGTATGTGCCCCTAAAATTATCCCACAAGCAGAGGCTACTTCTTCTAAATAATGAACATGAACATCATTAAGAATAGTAAAAGAATTGTTAGCAATCTTACCTTTGGTATCCAGATTTTGAATAGATTTTAAAATGGAAGCTTTTTCCTGTATTAGTATGCCTTGGTCTTGAATTCTTGAGCTCTTCCTAGTTGCAGCTAGTGTCTCCTTAAATTTCTTCTTTCCTCCTTTTTTATGATAGGTAACCCAAACATCTTATACCTCTTCTGCCTCAGTCAGGATAGGAGATTCCCCCTTCCTTCCTACACCTTGATTATGAGATAATATTTCCTCTCTTATCTCCGCTACACCCCTTTGTCAATCAAATCATTACTAACCAAGCATTCCTTTCCTGTCTCCCTATGAGATTGAGAATCTTAATTGTCTTGTATTTCTATAACCTCTTGGCTATCTGATGCAATACCCCTCATGCCCTTATGCGTTTTGTCATGATAAGTAAGACATGGCCACAAAGTTGCATCTATAAATGAGGTGCCATCATCAGTATGAACCACTATAGCATTCGATGGAATCTGATATTTGAGTTACTCAGAGCTTGATGACTCACCAGTCAATTGAGTATAAGAATCCTCTTCATTCTCCCCCCTTTTATCCTCTCCTACCCCTTCATGTCCAGAAGGCCCTTCTGGGACCAAATTTCTAGGAAAACTAAAAGCTAATGGCACAATAACCAGAGCTTGGCTTTTAGAATTAATCTCCATGGTGTCATTGTATCCCTCTATCCCCCGGATTCTGCTTCCATATGTTGCTTTCCTTTATTTTTGTTCGAATCACCTCCACTTTTCTGAATAGAAGAATTATGAGTATCTCCACTATACTTCTCTGTTAGCTTCTCCCATTCAGTTTTATGGTTACTTCCACTGGAGTCCTCTTCATCCTCATCATCATCATCATCCTTTCTATGAATATGTGATTTGTTAAAATGATCATATACTGGAGCCTTCCCACCTACACCCCCTTTTGCTTCGAATTTAATCTCATACCCCACAGCATTAATGAAAATTTTAACATAACAATTAATATTAGTAGGGTCTCTGCTCAGAACTTTTACCCTAATAGGGTCAACCCTCACCAAGCTAATCTCATCTACTTCTAATGGTTCCCCAACAGTGCTGACAATTTCCTTCACAATTTCCACTGTTTTGGCTGGTATAGGGATTCCAGAAACTTTAACCCAAGCAGTGGTTAGAAGTGAAGAAGCTTTCGGGTCCATATTGGATTTCTCAATCTTAGCTTTGATAGAATGGAGCACCAACTCAACTCTTCTTGTTTTTGCCCAAGTTTCTAGCATTTCTTTAAAAGGAAAAACTACTGCATATTCAGAATCTGATATCTTTCTCACTTTCCAATCCCAATTAGCTCGAATTAAATGTTTCAGCTCCGCTTCAATTTTACTCACAGAAGCTGTACCCTCTTTAACAATCAACACCCCTGTAGCTGCTTGTTGCTCAGCTAATTTCATCTTCTAGTCTCTCTTCTAGCACGTGTACGTGTAAGTCTTTCTTCTAGAACATGTACGTGTGGCTTCTAGGGGGGTGTCCGCGTGCTTGAGCTCTAGCGCCATCCAGATCCAGGAGCCGTGCAAGGACGTTCTGCCGAGCGCAGGCTATTTCTTCGGATCGGCCGAGGCTTCTTCTGTTTTGGGCCAACAGTTCCAGCGCAGTGACCCAAATCACTCGCACCACTCGCAAGCCACGCTAGACAAACCTCGCCATGGAACTCTCACTGACCTTATCCCCTTCGCTCCTCTTCATCCCCCTCCCTCTCCTACCTCTCCTCTACTTTCTCTACCTGCGCCAGGACCCCAGGAAGCAGCCTCGCGCCCATGGCCTCAAGGTCTACCCCATCCTCGGCACGATTCCCCATTTCGTCAAGAACCAGGACCGCTTCCTCGAGTGGTCGACCGGCGTCATGAAGCACAGCCCCACTCACACAATGTCCTTCAAGGCGCTCGGCCTCACCGGCGGCGCCATCACCGCCAACCCGGCCAACGTCGAGCACATACTCAAGACCAATTTTGGCAATTACCCCAAGGGCGAGCTCACGGTGTCCATGGTCGAGGACTTTCTTGGCCACGGCATCTTCAATTCCGACGGCGACCAGTGGCTGTGGCAGCGCAAGGCCGCCAGCTCCGAGTTCAACAAGCGCTCGCTGAGGAACTTCGTGGTTGACACCGTCCGGTTCGAGGTCGTCGAGCGACTGCTGCCGCTGCTCGAGCGGGCGGGCCGCGACGGGCGGACTCTCGACGTGCAGGACGTGCTCGAGCGCTTCGCGTTCGACAACATCTGCCGCGTCGCCTTCGACGAGGACCCGGCGTGCCTCGCCGAGGAGAGCATGGCCGCGCCCCAGAGCGCGGAGCTCATGAGCTCCTTCAACGACGCGCAGAATGCCATCATGGCCCGGTTCATGTCGCCGGTCAAGTCGCTGTGGCGCGTCAAGAGGCTGCTCAACATGGAGCCCGAGAGGCGGATGCGCGAGGCACTCGGCACGATCCACGGCTACGCCGAGAGGATCGTCCGGGAGCGCAGGAGGAGAGGGGAGGCCGGGCTGGCGCGCAGGGGCGACTTCCTCTCGCGCTTCGCCGCGAGCGAAGAGCACACCGACGAGAGCCTCCGCGACGTGGTCACCAACTTCATCCTCGCCGGGCGCGACACCACGTCCTCGGCGCTGACCTGGTTCTTCTGGCTGGTTTCAGGCCGGCCCAAGGTGGAGGACAAGATCGTGAAAGAGCTCCACGCGGTGCGCGCGTCGAGCGGAGGGAACACGGCCGGCGCGACTTTCAGCTTCGACGAGCTGCGCAACATGCATTACCTCCACGCGGCCATCACCGAGTCCATGCGGCTGTACCCGCCGGTGGCCGTCGACACGCACAGCTGCAAGGAGGAGGAGTTCCTGCCGGACGGCACGTTCGTTGGGAAAGGGTGGTTCATTTCCTACAGCGCGTACGCGATGGCGCGGATGGAGGACATCTGGGGCAAGGACTGCGAGGAGTTCAGGCCGGAGCGGTGGCTCGACGAGGAGGGCGCGTTCCGGCCGGAGAGCCCGTTCAAGTACCCGGTCTTCCACGCCGGGCCGAGGATGTGCCTCGGCAAGGAGATGGCCTACATACAGATGAAGTCCATCGTGGCGTGCGTGTTCGAGAAGTTCAGCCTCCGGTTCGCCGGCGGCGAGGGGCATCCGGGGCTCGTGCTCTCGCTGACGCTGCGGATGAAAGGCGGCTTGCCGATGCAAGTCAAGCTCAGGGCCAGCTAGGCTACTTATACATCATGTCCATTTCGTAACTTCTGTTCTGTAGTGTTCTCGTTTGATCTGAGAAATAAAGTTGCAGTGGACAAGTTATTGATGTAATATTGTACTTAGAGTAAAGTCCATTATCGGTCATTAAACTTTTTATGCTGTGTCATTCCGGTCTATAGATTTTCAAAGTGTGTCATCCTAGTCTCTCTAAACACTTTGGGTGCAAACATAGCTCTCTTCTTAGAAGCGCGATAATGGCACACTTTGAAAGTCATAAACCCATTTATACAAAGATAAAAAGTTTAAAGACTAATTGAGACCCAAACAGTGTTTAGGGACCGGGATGACACACTTTGAAAGTCTATGGACCGGGATGACACAGTATAAAAAGTTTAAGGACCGGTAATGGACTTTACTCTTGTACTTAATTACACGCATCACCTACTAGGAAAGTAGAAGTGGAACGCTTGTCCTCTTCAAATGGCCCACCCCAATTGGAGCTTATGTAAAAGTTGCATAATTGCATTGCGTTAAGTAAATGTGTTTGATACGCCGAACGCACTGAACGCGCATTATCAATTCGGTTTTTTAAAGAGTACAAGTCATACACAAACACTCAACACACACCACATTCACAAGTCACATCATCTACACACACGTGTGTTTTATCGGAGAGATCTAAGACCTCACAGAGTGCGAACACACATACTTACACACTGATACATATGTATACTCTTAAAATTGCTAGACACAGGTCTATAATTTAAACCGTGATGGGCTAGGAGCACACCCATGCGCCGAGTTATCTGAGCCCAAGCCAGCTTCCGATCTGATCACTTCAGTTGCCAAACTGGGAAGGGCACTTCTCATCAGTCATCAGTGACGACATCCCCACCGAGCTGAGTCTGCAACCTTTTCCGGAAGGCTAGATTCTTCTGTCTTCAACCGTCTTCACGACATCTGCCTTTTGATCAGCTGCTGAATGGTACTTCGAAAAACACCCTACTGGCAGAAGATAAGATCTGGACCTATGCACGAAACACCACACATGAAATCGGCATGGGTTCAGAATGACACTCAGCAGCATGGCAAAGAGAACCTTTAACATCGCACCACCTTAGTAGATTTGCTTGCTTGTGTTACGGTAAGTATACTTACAAACAATGTGTGCAAGTGATTTGCTTGCTTGTTTTAAGTCTTAGGCGAAGATTCATTTGTATACAGTTTGCTCCCTAGTACTCTACCCCTAGATAAGCAAAGCAGAGCTTCAGTTCTGTGTAGCTGTTTCTAAGACATAGCAAACTCCATGCGATTGACAGATTCAACTTGTAATTTCCCATGGAGACATGTTGTCATATGGCATATAACCCAAAAAGAGAAGCTTAAGCTTCAGCGTTGCTCGTTTACCTGCTTTCGCATTCGCTAAAACTAATCGCACAAGCACAAATCATTCATCGTTTCACAAGCAGAAATGTAAGTCAGAGTACTCATCCAGCTCAACTTTGGATCGGAGATTAAGCATCACCAGTCAAGAACTCGACCAATTAATTAAAGACGGAGCAATTCTAACTAGAGAGAATCTTTCCCTGTCTCAGCTGTGTGTGCTAACTGCCAAGCACCCAAATCACTCCCATGGTTTGGACTTGGCAAGCCTGAGATCTCGATCGCCATGGAGCTCTCGTTGACCTCATCACTCGCCATACTGCTCCTGTTCCTACCTCTCCTCTGCTTCCTCTACCTGCGCTGGAACACCAGGAAGCAGCCTCGCGCCGATGGCCTCAAGGCCTACCCCGTCGTCGGCACGCTCCCGCACTTCGTCAAGAACCAGCACCGCCTCATCGAGTGGTCGGCCGGCGTCGTCGCGTGGTGCCACGCACACCATGTCCTTCAACTTCAAGGGCCTCGGCCTCATCACCGCCAACCCGGTCAATGTCGAATACATCGTGAAGACCAACTTCCAGAACTACCCCAAGGAGGAGTTCGTGGTGTCCGTCATCGAGGACTTCCTCGGCCACAGCATCTTCAACTCCGACGGCGACTAGTGGCTCTGGCAGCACAAGGCCGCCCGACTCTGAGTTCGACAGCGCTTCGCTCAAGAACTTTGTGGTCAAGACCGTCCGAGCACGACGGCGGACGCGGACGTCAGCAGCGCCGCGTTCGACAACGTCTGCTGCGTCGCTTTCGACTAGGACGGCGTGCCTCACCGAGGAGGGCACGGGGCGAACAGGCGGACCGAGTTCTGCGAGCCTTCAACGACGCGCAGCGAACATCGTCATGGCGCGGTTCATGTCGCGCGGTCAAGTGGGCGTGGCGCGTCAAGAGGCTACTCAATGCGGAGCTGGAGAGGCTGATCGCGAGGCGCTTCGACGATTCATCGTCCGGCGAAAGAAGGCGTGGCGAAATTTGGCGTCTGCGGGCGACTTCTGTCGCGCTTGGCGAAAGCATGACGTGATCACCAACTTCGTCCTCACCGGGCGAGACACGACGTCCTCAGCGCTGACCTGGTTCTTCTGGATGGTGTCTGGCCGGCCCGATGTGGAGGGCAAGATCGTGCGCAAGATCCGGGCGGTGCGCGCGTCGAGCGGGAGGACGGACGCGGCGTTCGGCTTCAACGAGCTGCACGAGATGCACACGCGGTCATCACGGAGTCGATGCGGTTGTACCCGCCCGTGGCCATGGATAGCCACTGCTACCAACACGACGACCGGTTGCCGACGGCACGTTTGTTGGCAAAGGGTGGTAGGTCACCTACAGCGCATACGCCATGGCGCTGTTGGAGGAGATATGAGGCAAGGACTGCACGGAGTACTGCCCGGAGCGGTGGCTCAACGCTCGACGACGACGGCATGTTCCGGCCGGAGAGCCCGTTCAAGTACCCGATCTTCCACGCCGAGCCGAGGGTAGGCGCGCGAGTCTGGTGTCGTCCCGCCGAATCCTTGCAGGCCTGTTAGTCTCCGTGGCCCACTCGACCGCAGGTGTGCCGCCGCCATCTTCTGGCGGGATCTTGCGCGATCGCCGCGGCACTCGGGGGCCCTTTGACGCGCTGGACCGCGAGCCGCCTATTCGTACCAAGCGTAGGCGCGATAATGTGGGCACGAGCGAGGGTGGACGCGATCGGACGACGGTTTTTTGGGGACGACGTGGCCAGGCCGGCTGGGGCCCTTTCCACCAGGAATTAATCCTTCCTATTTTAGTTATAATCTTCCGTTTCATCTGAGAGCAAAATTTGTTGCAAAATTATTCTCTCCAAAACGGGGCCATAACTAAATAAAATATCATTTTTCTCTCACTACACTCCCTCTCTCATTTCACTTACAAGTAGGCCCACATATATTTTTTTTGAGCTAGCAGTAGACGCACCGGTCCTGGCACCGCTCGGCTTGGCTGGTTACAGTGGGTTGGCATCGGTGCTAGGAGGCACAGAAGAGAAACCGGAAGGACTGTGCCGGACATTTGGAATATATTTATGAAATAATCTGAAGAGGGGTAAAATTCGATCCTACTAAAGAATAGCTAAGGTGACGAATGTATTCAAGCATCTATTCGAGTGTTCCTAAAAAAAGCTGAAGATGAAGTACCAATTCTGACCTACCGCACACAAGTTCTTGGATGAGTATGTCGTAGCAAAAGGACTAGACAGTATGGAAAAGAGACCCCGGTTACTACGAGGTGAACCAGGGGATTCTCAAAAAGGGGGACCGATACCAAGAGAAGTAAATGTGTATTAATTGCCTTTAAAAAAGTCCTCCTTGATTACATGGGGGAGATAACTGTTTATAGCCTTCCGACCCGGACACGCGAGATTACAATTCTACCCCTAAAAAGACCCTATGCCTGTAAGGGCTGCAGGGGTTTTTCCATCCTCCTCGCGTAGCCGTCGATTCACAATAGACCTTCCTGGTCCTGATCCATCTGGCCGACCCGGGAACTTCTTGTACCCTCACTCACGGGTATGCATGTGCCTCATGGGCCTTCGGCAGCCTTGACCTTGGCCCGTGGGCCTTCTAGTGCACCTCGGGACTCCCCCAAAGGTATGCCCTCCGCGGGCCACTGGCCAGGCCTTCAACCTTAGCCCCCGTGGGCCTTCTAGTACCCCTTGGGACTCCCCCGAAGGGCCTGTGCCTCCCTGAGGGTCCCAAGGGCCTGTGCCTCCCCGAGGGCCGCTGGCCGCGCCTTTGGCCTTGGACCCCATAGGCCTTCTGGTGGCCTTCGGGTGCCCCTCAAGACTCCAGTGGAGGTATGCCCGTACACTCTAGGGGCCGCAGGCCGCACCTTCGGCCTTGGCCCTCGGGGGCCTCCCTATGGTCTTTCCACGATGGCTGGTGGGCCACCCCTACGACAAACCCCTCGCGGTTGAGGTCCTGCTTTGTCATGGGCTCATGACTGGAACCACACCTTTTTCCCGTAGGGTCCAGGCACACCGTCTCCTTCGGTCTAGCGAAGCGTGTTTGGTGCGAGCCCCCCGAACAACCTGTGGGTCGTTGTTGTGCTAATGGCGGTGTGTTGGATGGTGTGCGCCATGATGCCAGGGGTGTTAGTAATGGCGCGCCCTCCGGCAGCCCGCAGGGCCGCCGTCGCTATTACTGTGCCGCATCGGGTGGTGTGCGCCATTATGCTGGTGGATGGCAATAATGGTGCATCCTCGGGTCGTGCGACGATTGATGGTACATGGGGTGTTGTGAGTGGTGGGAGGGGGGGCATTTTGTAACTGGCCTATGTCTTTTTAGCTTCCGTCCCTTATCGCCTTGGCCACTGGCGCCTATAAGAGGGGAGGGGACCCCCCCCCCCTCATTCTTCTTCTGTGCTCTGCTATTCTTGTTGAGAAACTCTAGTGCCTTGCTTTTTTGTTTCGCGCGCTTTGCTTCACCTTTTGTCCGCTCGTTGCGAACTCCGAGGGTTTGCTATGACGAGGCGAAGCAAGAACAGCTGTGGAGAGGTGTTTTACACCAGCAACCTCGGGCGGTCGAGCGCGTGCTTCGGACCCTCGTCGAAGAGGGAAAGCTGGAGTCCCTTGACGTGGCACACGTTCCTAGGGCAGCGACGGTACTGGCGCCTCAAGCGGACGAGGCGTTTGTCTTCGTGGCATACTTTGACGCGGGCCTTCGGATGCCCTGCGTCCCGCTAGTTTCCCAAGTGCTCGAAATTATCTGAGGTAAGTGGCGCTAACACCCAACTCCTCATGAAACGGGGGTCTTGAGTGGATCATGCGATCCATTGAAGCGGAGCTTCATTGTTTGCATACCTCCACGACGGCCGGTGCCAGCCGAAGAAGAAGAACACCGGCAGAAGCGAACGGCGGTGTGATCTTCGGTAGAAGGCTCGCGCCCAAATGTGCGTGTCGACTCGTGGCGCGGAATCGGTGGGAGACCGATTGGACCCAGAGGTGGTTCTACAATGCTTCCCCCGCGATCGATGATCTTCAGTCCACCGACGAGCTCATCCACCTTACCCCTCCCCCAAGATTGTGTTGACCTCACGGGAGGAGGCCCACCTTGTGTTGCTGCTGAATGCGACGACCAAGCTCTCCACGCGAGACCTGGTGGAAGAGTTTTGCGTGTTTCGGGTGTGGCCCCTCGCGTAGGGCTGGAGTGTCACTCCCGGGGAGCCCAAGGATGGGCTTCCCACCATCGAAGTCGGCGAGCGCAAAGGTTTGGGGCTTCGTTCCTTTCTTTTGTCTCTTTTTATTTTTGATTGGAATCTAGCTTCCTTTGTAGTCGCCTCACCCCGATCAACGAGGCGGCCCAGAGTGCGGAGGTGCTTTTGAGACCTTATACCGGGCAGGAGCACGCAAAGCGGCTAGTGGTGGTGCGAGAGCCTCAGCTTAATCGGGCCTACAAGGATAGGGTGCGTCTGTCGGCACCGAGGGGGTCCTGCCTCCAGTGGCATGTCTTTGTGCGATGATCGCAAACTGGGACGAGTCCGTGGGGGCCGCTGTTGCCGGCTGTCGGAGGCTTAGCATTTCCTGGCGAAGGCCCGCCAACTCCTTTTGAAGGGCCTCGTATGCTTCTCGGGTCACACTCGTGGCCACGGGCGGAGCTGGGCTCGCCTAGTGATGTTCAGGAAGAGACACCTCGACGGGCCGTGTGTCGCTCCCGACGATGTCACCATGCGTGGAGTTATTGGCCTCCTCCGCATCGGCGGCATTCTTCTTCTTTGCGGAGGTCCTCTCGCTTACAGCCCTTGGGGTGCTAAGGGCGTGATCCTTCTTCTTGCCTCGATCATGAGACATTAGGTGTGCTCTTCCTCCGAGGGGCCATACCGGTGCTCCAGGACTATGCTTTGTGACTCTCTTGTCGACCCCTATGGACAGCGCCAACTGTCGTAGCAAAAGGACTAGACAATATATAAAAGAGACCTCCGGTTACTACGAGGGGAACCCGGGGATCCTCGAAAGGGAGACCGATACCAATAGAAGTAAATGTGTATTAATTGTCTTTAAAAAAAATCCTCCTTGATTACATAGGGGAGGTGGCTATTTATAGCCTTCCGACCTGGACACACGAGATTACAGTTCTACCACTAAAAAGACCCTACAGGCGTAGGGGCTGCAGGGGTTTTTCCTTTCTCCTCGCGTAGCCTTCGGTTCACGGTGGACCCTCCTAGTCCTGATCCATTTGGTCGATACACGTGGTCCACCGGTATCTCCTCCCCTTCACACTGTGTGAGGTGCCCCGGGCCAAAGGGCTCTGGACACCCTTCGGTACTCGGTTAGTTGGCCCTAGGCAGGGACCTAGGGACTTCTTGTACCCTTCGGCACGTCGCCAAGGGTATGCCTGTGCCCTCTTAGGGCCGCTGGCCGCGCCTTCGGTCTTGGCCCCTGTGGGCCTTCTGGTGCCCTTCTGGTGCCCACCGGAACTCCCCCGAAGGTATGCTTGTGCCCTCCAGGGCCGATAGCCGCACCTTTGGCCTGGCCCCCCGTGGGCCCTTCTGGTGACCTTCGGTGCCCCCTCGGGACTCCCGCGGAGGTATGCTTGTGCCCTCCGGAGGCCGCAGGCCGCGCCTTCGGCCTTGGCCCTCGGAGGCCTCCCCGTGGTCTTTGCCTGGTCGCTAGGGCCAATGGGTCACCCCTACGACAGAATCTATATACTAAAAAGATATGTTCTCTCACAAGGCAACATAGAATTAAAGATTGTCACCACCAAAAAGGATAAATTGCATCGGTGTTGAGAATGTGATTCAGATATGAAGTTATTGACCAAAACAACAGGAAAAAGGATGTGCATCAATTGTTCCAGACGAATATGGCTGATAACATGGTATGCAAAAAAGTAAAACTTACAGTTGGAATACAGAACGCCTCAAAATGTAGTGCAATCACAATAATCTTTTCTTCCCAGTGGGTGAGTTCGTCCTTGTGCAGAGAACCTTCCGTCCTTTGGCACGTCTCCGCTTCAGGACCTTTCTTCCTGCAGTAGTGCGCATCCGCCTGCGGAAACCATGTACACGGGAAAGTGACTTCCTAGATCTTGACCTCTTGGTCATGCAGAGGGCAGCCTTTCCGGCCCTAATCTGCAGACCACGAGATCTTCGTGTTGTTACTCTGTTGTAGCTGAACCCAATTCCCAAAGAGGAATCTGACATATAGAATGTTAAAATATCAAAAATACTGAAGTCATTTCAAGGTTGGAACAGAGAAAAGGGTTTGACACATAAAATCTAGAATTTGCTAAATTGAACATAGTCATAAATCAATTATGGGATTTAGCTTTCTTTGGCTGTGTTTTTGTTCTCAGAGATTATTTGATTGTACTTGGTAGGGCTGTGCAAAATGGATTGAACAACATTATTTGGCTGATTTTAGGACCACCTGGGGTTGCTTTAGGTGGTAGACAAATTGTGTTAGATGATTTACTTCATTATACCAGTCAATGGTCCAGTCGGGTGCAGTTGCTTCCTAAAACTTGAGTTTTAGTTAATAAAATAAGAACTCCAGATCTATGTAGCTGTATTGTGAGAATTTGCAATGTCTATATGATTCATGCCCCAGAATTCAGATACATATACTACAGTCTACAGATCATCTGACACTACTGGAATTGCAGGACATGGAGAACAAAAAGAAACCTTCAGCTTGGCACGTTTTCCTAATTTTGTGTTCACTCACACTGATCGCTGAAATATGAACATTATCAGTTTCATGTTTGGACAATGAAATATAAAATCTGGGTCTACAACTACAAGTTAACTTTGTCTCTCATTCGAATTACTTACGCAAATTTGTTTGCTCGTGGTTAATTACAGGAGTGCTCAGACTCTACAATCGGACATTTCAGATTTCATCAAACCATGTACATTCAACAGGTCCAACAGTATGGAATTTAAGATTTTTCAGAGAAATGCCGGACGAATTTCATATTTTTTAGACACCTATTTAGGGTTTATTTTCCTTCCACACGCTAAACAAACATCAATGTCCATATGCTCTTCTGTTTCCTATTTTAGACTAACACAACAAGTGAAGCAGTGAACAAACTATACAAGCTTAAAACACTATATCAACACCTCATTGCCCAGACCTAGAGCCTACACCCACCGTTCCAAAGTCCAAACCCGCCCTTTCTCTTGCAGGTAACTTCCCTCTAGCTCCCCAACCCAACGGAATTAGCACAGCAATACTGAGAAATAAAACGCAAGTAAGGAGGAGAGGCTCTCTCACCGGAGAACGAGGAGGCTGACGTGAAGGCGAGCGACGCCGAGACCGCAGCCGAGAGCGAGGCGGGGGAGGCGGAGGCGGGTGAAGTGGAGGAGGACGAGACGAAGGAACTCCTGAGAAAAGGGGAGGCGGAGGCGCCCATCAAGGCCGCCTTGAGAGGGCGGAGGTCGGCGCCGATAGCCACCGCCGAGATCCTCCCGGAGTGGAGGGAGAGGGACGCCATTGGAGAGGCCAGGGCTAGCGCCATGTCTGGGGAGTCGGGGTGCGGGCTAGCCTCTCTCTCTCCCACTTGATGCTTTCATCTTATCCACGACTCGATGAGATGTTTAGGCTTGTAGACCGTCCTTTTTGTTGAGGAACTATCGCTGGCGAGTTCAGTCCGAACGATTACCTCATAGACAAGTATAGAATCGTAAGAACAATGCGAGAACGAAGACGAGAATAAGAGATTGAACACGAGAGATAAAGGGGCTTTGCTTCTCTTTATTCCATCATCAATCGATCAATAAACTTCTGATGAATAGCACCCTGTTTATAGACTACACCCTGCTAGGGTTTGGGATGGGAGCCCATACATGGGCGGCCGGCCAGTCCATAGTTTCCTAACACTCCCCTTGGGCACCCATCCTTACATGTTCATGCCTCGTCAAAACTCCATAAAACCCAAAGGAAAAAATTTGGAGAAAGAGCACATGATACAAGTTACTCAAAGCGTTACGAATTGCCTCATTAAAACCTTAGCCGAGAAACTTCGGAAAACTTCGTCAAGGAAAAAGAGTACAATCCACCCAATTTCATTTAATCTCCGGGATTTACTCTTTGGGTACTCGATCTTAAGTGATCAAGCTTCGATAATGAGTTCGTGAAGATTCTCCTCAGATTCTGCACTTCTCTAAGTCTCATCATTACAATTCCACACATGCACCTTTCAAAGCTAGATGCTAGAAGTAACTTCTTGAATAAATCGCAAGATTTTCACATGACTTAGTATCGCAAGACTTTAATTTAAGTCCATCTTTTGCAATTCATGAGCAAAGAAGAACTTGGGGTTGATATGCTTTGTGAGAGGACTATTCACATAACTCATTTGCACTTGTGCAACACAAGCTTCATTATCTTTATAGATAATAGTAGGGGTTTCTTGCAGTATTCAATCCACATGACTCTTTGGATGTGGTGAATCATCCGCTGAAGCCAAACACATTCTCGTGAGGCCTTGTACAATGCTATGATTTCCAAGTGGTTCGTCGGAGTCGATACAAGACTCTGCTTAGATGATTTCCGTGGAATTACAGTTCCACCACATAGGAAACATAGCTTTGTCTCACGACCGGGTCATCACGGGTTCTCTGGTACCCGAAGATTTGCATAGCCGTTCATATCCAGGTCTTGGTTCTTTCTGTAGAACAGACCAAGTTCATTACTTCCTTGGAGATATTGGAAGATGTCCTTCATTCCCTACCAATACCTTTGGTAGGTTACGCACTATACCTTGCTAATAGGTTAACGGCAAATGCAATGGCGATCTAGTACAATTTGCTAAATACATGAGTGCTCCTATCGCACTTAAGTATAGGAATTCGGTCCCGGACTTCCTCCCTCTTCTTTAGATCTCATGCGAGTCTTTGTCTTCTTTGCAAAGATCTCCAGACCATTAGCAATTTCAAAGGGTATGCCTTTCAAAATCAAACATTTCCAACACCTTCTCGAGTGTAGGTTGGTGATGTACTAAAATCCCTTGAGGGTATGCTCAAGTGCGAGCCTAGGCAACATTTGGTTTTACCCAATTCTTTCATTTGAACTCGACTCCAAGTGAGAGATTGCTTTCTTAATACCTTTCGGGGTTCTAATGATATTCAGATCATCTTCATACACCGAGATTATACAAAATCCATCACAGGATCATTGTATAAATACACAGGATTATTCTCATTGTTCGTGTAGCCTTTCTTGCATAGAAAGTCGCCAGCGATTATACCACATCTGCTGATTGCTTAACCCGTCAGTGACTTTACGAGTTTCTGCTTGTCTGATTTCTATTTGCTCTGTCTTGGTTGGAGACGGGGATACATTCGGTATCTTCATATAAATGTCGAATCCAATATTCCATAAAGGTATGCTATTACCACATCCATTAATTTCACTTTTAACTTCAAGTTAGCCGCCATTGAGATTAAATATCTAAAGGGTGATTCCGCCCATAATGACCGAGGAATAGGTTTCTTCATAAACAACTCCTAGATGTTGAGTGAAACCTTGTGCAACAAGCTTTTCTTTACTTCATTATTTTCATTTCTCTTTCGAACAAATACCCACTTATGCCCTACAAGGTGCACATGGGGAAGCGAACGATTTTCATGGCTAAACACCTTTCTTTTATTCAGAGATAATAATTACGCTTCTATTGCCTTCTTTCAATCTTCCCAATCTGATCTTTTCATTCAAATGAGCGTCTGAGCTCGGATCAAGATCAATGATTGTGGCAACTTTCTTTGCAAAATCAAAGTCGACATTGGTGATATCTTATTCATAGATTCTTCCGAGATCACAAAGTTTATAGCTATTTCTTCAAGGGCGATTCTTCTAATGCTTATACTTGCTCATCGTTGCTTTCATTTACTGGGCAAGTCCTTTAGTTTTTCAACTTCGATGTGTGCGCACACATCCATCTTGATGTCTCTCTTCATGGGAGTGTTCAATTCTAGTATGCCTTGTTCGAAGGTTCCATACAAATGCCAGTCTCAACTGGCTCCCTTCTCAGTTCTGGGAACTTCGGTGATCGGTATGTCAAGTCCTTCTTATCCTTTTTCACCAAAGCGTCCCCTGTTATTTCTGGATTCGAGGGGTCGGAGTTCTCGTCCTTCAGAGGCCTTAGGGCGGGATTAGGGATACCTTCATCGGTATTTCAACCCTCTCCTGCATTGCGTGCGAGGCATATGCGACTTGGTCACGCTCTTCAAATCACTAAAGTGGTTAGGCGGTTGATTAGCTAATGCTTGCAAATCAATTATCTTCGGACTTCAATTATCTTCGGACTTCTTTATTTGCTTTACTAGTCGCGAGTCATGTACATGGATTTCAATTATCTTACGGATCGCAATTATCTTACGGACTTTTCTATTTCCGACATTTTCATCAATGGGTTGATTTCCTCCCTAATGACGGAAACTAGCTTCATCTAATATACTATCGTGAATCAGGCGTTATGCAAATCTCTCATCATAGGTTCCAAATACTTGATTATGGATCTTTGTCACATAACCAAATATATATCCCGACTTTCGGAGAAGGCCCATTGCGATTATTTGTGGTAATGGTATAGGTATATAAACCTTGCAACCAAACCTTCAAAGATGAGAAGTTTTCTGTACTGACCCTTGCGCTAGTTGCATAGGTGAATGGATGTGATATGCTAGTGGTCTAAAATTGATGAGAGTTGCTGCGAGTAGGACTACGTGTCCCCAACATGCAGTTGGTAAATCACAATTCTTCAAAGGTGGTCAGGCAATAAATTTACTCCTTGTAATTAATGCCTCTGTTAATCCATTCTAAGTGTGAACATGCGGTACAAAATGCTCAACTTTTAATTCCCATTGCCATACAATAATCATCAAATGCCTTTGAAGTAAATTTTCCGGCGTTGTCCATTCTAGTGGACTTCACATGATGATCAGGGAAATTATTCTTCAATTTTAATTATCTGCGAGACTAGCTTTGCAAAAGCGTAGTTTCTCGTAGACAATAAACGTACATGCGACCATTCCGAGGAAGCATCGATGAGCACCATAAAATACCTAAATGGCCCTTACGAGTGTGTATAGACCGCAAAAAGTCTTCTGGATACGGTCCAAGAATGTAGGGACTTCATCCTTCGCTTTGAGCATAAGGTTTAGTAATTAAATTCTTGGTGGCACATGCGGGGCACACAAAATCTTCATGATTAGAAATTATTTACATTGTCCTTGTGAATTGTTAATTATATTTCTCATCATCCTAAGACCTAGGCGGCATAATCTATCATGCCGAGAGATAGAAAAGGTTGAGCTTCTAAATACGGTTTTCGAGGCGATAGGTGCAGATGCCTTAATATTAGTGTAGTATAGCCCGCTTTCAAATGAAGAAAGTCGTTACGATACCATTTTTCTACTTTCTTCACGCTTTATAATGAGCGGTATTTCTTACCATACTCTTCTTGATCTCTACGTGGAAACCGCTTTGCATGAATATCCTTGAGAGTTCTAGTCGATTACGGGTACAACAAGGCTTCTTTAATGACCAAAGTTGTGCCCATTAGAGGTATAATTGAGGCCTTTCTTGAGCCTATTATACAAGTATCGCCGCTTGCGATTGTCGTTAGACTACCAAAGATTCTTCTTGATCGATCGGCGTCTCTCTCAAGATGGTATTTGTTGTCTTTGCTACTGGCTAAGCACACTTCCTCCAATAAGGCGCCACACGCGTTCTAATATAATGTACTTTATTAATATGTAGCGAAAAGCAAGCAACACATAAATAAAATACTTGGATATCGTAACATAACTTGTTATTATAAATACGAGAATAAGTCTTGCGGGACTCGTCATAAGAATTTAATGCTTTGCTCTACTAGAGCTTACAACCATTATTCAAAAATAATTCAATGTTACGCTTCAATTACAAGCGCAAGTTACTATAAAAGATCCAAGTGCAATGCGTGCACTAGATCGAATCAATAAGTATTCGAAACTTACGCCTTAATCTACTCCATGTAGATCTTCTCCTTTTGGGCAACTACTTTGCGGCCCGCTGCGATGTCCAAAAGAGGGATAATGGGGTCAATTGCTACTAAATTTGTCCACATCCATGGGTGCAACTAATGGGTGTGGATCTTCCGCGCTGCAATGGCGAGGTGTGCCTCATCTTTGCCCTATGCCCTTCTTCTTAGATCGAAAGCATCAATAACGTCGACTCACGACCTTACCCTTCTCCTCCTCTCCTTCGTGAGAGGCTTTATCACCTTAGTAGTCTGCGAGCATTGGCTTCATGGCCAATATTGTTACTAGGTGGCTATAAGATGTAGTTCTTCCTTAGAACATTATCTTAAGCTTCGCAACTTGCATGGTGTCAATTAATGCGGCATACTCCGTAGCCGTCTTGGCGATAGTTGCGTCATTTGATTGCACCGCATTTGGGTAAAAGGTAGAGAGAGTCTTCTCAATCTTACGCTTATCCGTGATTACAAGATCACGAGTTGAAGACTTGTACAAATTATGTACAAATTACGGCCATCTTTGGTCGAGTTCTTGAACTCTAGTTCGTGATGCCATCATCTTCATATTAATGCAAATAGTTCATAAGATTCTTGCTAGTAATTTTCATAAAATGGTTGCAAAATTCTTATAATGCTCTTGAACTCCCATTCGTGTTCCCATACTTTTCTCGCATTTTTCATGATTTATCGCTATTTCCAATGATTAAAAGCAATATAAACAATCACAAATAATCAAAAGCATAAATACAATAAATAAATTGCATAGAAATAACAATAAAAAGTTAAATATGCTTCAAATGCAAAAATTGGTACAAAATTCAATTCGAGGCCTTTTTCTCTTTGGAAAAACAATTTTACGAATTCTGCTATTCGAGGGGTAAAAGCGAAAATTTTGGTCTGAGAGAAAATTTCACGTAATTTTCAAATTCAAGGGCCTATTCGCAAAATTGGATTTTCTTTTGCCTTTTTCGTTTTTTTTTTTTATGTAGGTCGTCCCCGATTAATCTTGCCCCACTTGGCCCATCCGTTGCGTGAAAAAGGGGAGCGGGTAGGGTTTCCCCTACCTCGGCTTCCCATGGCGGTCGCCTTCTTGTGGCTGACTCAGTCTTGGTGGCTTAAGGCCATTCGAGGCAAGCGGGGGGCGCTGCATATTGAATATGGCGCGGCGAACATAAGTGAAGCGTCTGTGTGGCAATGGCCTTGGCGAGGCTGACCGTGGCCATGACCGTCCGAGGCTCGGTGGTTCTTGGTGGTCGAGGTTTGGCTGGCAGGCGCGCGGCGAGGGCTGGGTCAGACGGTGGTAGGCCGGCCGGCCGGCGCGGCGGAGCGGCGGCGGTCTCGTCAGGCGGCGGCGGCGGCTCTGGCGGCGGCTCGGCGCCGCTGGCGGGCGCGGCGCTGCGTCTCGATTCTGAACTGGGGCGCTGACTCTCGGCCGGCGCGGCCGCGTGGTCGGTGGCGGCGGCTTCCAGCGACTCCATTTGCGGGCAAGCATAGCGGCTCCATGGCGGCTCTATGGCCGATCGCTCCTTCTAGTTCTATGGCCGACGTCTTTGTTCATTCGCGCGATTCATTGTTCATCGCGCAAGATTCATCGGTAGCGACTCTCGTTCATCGACATCTGAGTGTGCTATTCGTGCGATGCAATTGTTCACGCAATTACCGATCGGCTTGGCGGCGACTTCAAGTCGGCTCGCGGTAGTTTAGAACAAATTTGCAATTCAATCTACTTGTACAATCGACATCCGATCTTTCATGCAATCTACCCATCGACATTGTGTCGGCGACTTCAAGTCGGCTCACGATAGATTAGAACGGTTGCACCCTAGAAAACCAATCTAGAAAGCAAATTTGCGTAATTGAAAGCAATCTAGAAAACGATTCAATCTCTGGCGTCGTTCATCGACGGTTACCTTTTCGATCTTGCGAGAAGAGTCGATCGTCTTGATAACGTGTTGAGGAACCATCATTTGGCGAGTCGAAATCGACGATTACCTCATAGACAAGTATAGAATCGTAAGAACAATGCAAGAACACAAGAACGAGAATAAGAGATTGAACACGAGATATAGGGGCTTCTTGCTTCTCTTTATTCCATCATCAATCGATCAATAAACACAATGAATAGCACCCCTATTTATAGACTACAGATCCTGCTAGGGTTTGGGATGGGGAGCCCATACATGGGCCGGCTTCTGGGCCAGGCCCATAGTTTCCTAACACTTTTCTCCTTGTGTTGTTCGGCCGACTGAGGGTCTATTTGGTTGGTGTTTTAGACTTTATGTTTGAAAAAAAGTGGTGTTTGGATGTAACCTGAAAAGTAGATGGTTTTTATCTGATCAGATAAACCTGAAGATGAGTCGTTTGGTTGGAAGTATGTGCCTGGAATTGATAAATAAAAAATAGACCGTTGAATCAAACAATCAACGTGGATCTGATTCAGACAGCTGGCTCCCAGGGCGCTCATTTCCTACGCCTGGGAGCCAAGCATCGAAGCAAACTCCCGCCCAGGCAGCGCAGCGTCAGGTCGCAATCCAAGCAGCCCCTAAGTGGCCCGCATGTTGCTGGTCATCCGGATCCATAGATGGGCCGGATAAAATAGTTCCCACCACACAACTAACACAAGTACTACCTTGTATGGGCTTTGCCATCTGAAATACGAGTACGGTACACCCACTCGTTGTCTTCTTTATGCAACAACTTGCTCTCACTCAAACCGACGATTTGCTGCTGCTTGCGAGCCCGGCCCGATTCCGTCGACTGACCAAGCAACCACGAGATGGGCGGATGCGACCTGATACTGCCTCGTAGATGGGCGAAGACGCAGACGGCGTTATGCCATGCTTGGGTCCAGTACTCGGCCCGGTAGTTAGCGATGAAGAATCTAGATCGTCATTATGAGTTAATAGAGTATTTTAGTAATTAATGGCAATCGTCGTGTAGACTAGTATTTTCCATAAGGTGATGAAACAAGTTGAGTCACATGATGATGAAGATCTTGGATGACATCATGAGTTGGTTACTATCAAGTCAAGGTTCAGAATGAAGGATGTTATCACGTTTTGATAAGCATCAAGACAAGATCTCGAAATGAAGAAAATCATCATGTATTGATGATATTCAAGACAAGATTCCAAAGTGAAGAAGACACAAGATTGTCCATACCTTCATCATTTCAATATTTAATTCGTATGTTTTGCCTCATCTAAATGAAGACACAAGATTCAAACCCTAATCTCAATCTCAACAAAATTTGTTTCCTCAAGTCCTATCATACCCTCAGAGAGGAGGCAAGAGAGTCTCACATGGTGTAGTATAAAAAAATCCATAGATAGGCTCATTCATTAGAATTTCCCATGGTGTGTGCACTCTAAACCTAAAACTGCAAACCGGTTTCACAACTGAGGAGCTACACTCTGTTGTTATCATGTATAGAAATGGTTCTTGATTTCATTGTTCACCCAAATCCAAGAACCACATTACCTAACCCCTATGGTATCGTTTCTTGATTCATACAACCCCCTGTTCTTGCGAAAAATACGTAGCCCCAAATTCGATCCTGGAACAAGGAAACCATCTACAAGGATTAATTGAGTGAGGGCTCACTTGTGCCGTGATCCAAAGAATGGGATTGGGAGGAGAAAGCGATGGCGGCTATTGCTTGTTGCATTGTCGTTGCCCTCCACCTCGCGGTTCAGCGCCTCCATGAAGGCCTCGATGTTGAAGCCCGAGTGCATGCCCTTGACCTGTGCAATCCCAACAACAAGAAACCGCAATTTAAATCCTTCCCTTTCCCAAGAACTCGAGGAAAATGGCAAGAAAGGCAGGGGGAGGTTGGGGTCGGTTCATTCCTTTGGGTGGACGGCTGCGGCACGGTGCAGGGCCCCTCAGTGGAGATCTTGTACAGGTCGTAGAGCCTGAGCAGCGCCTCCTCAGGGATGCTCGTACCGGAGGCGGCTGAGGCCTCGACGAAGGCGAAGGCGGCGCTGTAGTCCTCATCGAGCTCCTTGCATTCCACGCCCTCCCAATCATTGTCGCTAGCGCTCTGGGAGAAAGGAGGAAACAAAGACTGATCAAATCCAACCAAAAGGAAGATGACAGAAGAACCAGGTGAAGAAAAGCACAGAAAGGAGCTCGTGTACGCCACCCTAAGGCACCGGAGCAACCAACACATCAGAGTGCGGAACTCCTCGAGGAAGGAAGGAGGGGGTGGTCGTGGGGAAGGAGAAAGAGTTGGGGGCGGCGGTGAAGGATGAGGGAAGCCGGGTCGCTGCGAGGAGCACAAACCAGCAGTGGTGGCGACTGGTTCTAGTGCCAGTGGAGAGATGTAACACCCCGGTTTTTCTGAGCCTTTTTGAAGTTTTCAAAATAAAGAGAACCATTTGATTTTGATGAGAGTTCAAAATCTTAACTTGAGATTTTGGAATTAAGGTGTTTAAAATGACTAAATCAAACTTCAACTAAATCAAGGTCGGTTTCTTTCGAGTTTGTTGGAGTTCTTTGGTGTTGTTTTCCCCCTTCCTCGGTTCGCTCCATGCTCCCCTCAGCCCCGCTCTTTCTCCTCCTTTCGTTTGGATCCGAGGGTCCAGACTTCCCTTGCGTTTGAACCTCTCCCTCCGTCCAGACCTCCCTTGTGTTTGGTCCTCACCCTCTTAGTCTTTTTGCAAAGACCACCCTCTTGGGTCGCGCCTCTTTTGTCCTTTAGTCGTGACCTCCCCTTGAAGTCACGACCTCTCCTTGGTCACGTGCACCCCTTGGTCACATGACACCCTTTGGTCACGACCTCCTCCTTTGGTTTGACCACCCTCCCAAGTGTTGAATGGCCCCACTTGTCAGTCCTGTTCACCTTCTTCTTCCTCTCGTCACGTCGCTGCTAATCACTACTACAAAAAGGCTAATACTGGATGCCTCATCACAAACGGTTGACCAAAACCGTCTGTATTAAATACAACCATAGACAGTTTTGGTTTAGCGACCGTCTGTATTACTGGCTGCGCTAAAAACCGTATGTGAAGAAGTAATATCACAGACGGTTCGTGTTGAAAACCGTCTGTGAAGTATCTCAGACGGTTCTGAACAAGCCATGGTAAAATGAGAGAGTTAGTGATTTGAAGCTATGGTAAAATCAGAGTGTTAGGAAAATTCAAAGCCATGGTAAAATTAGAGAGTTAGTGATTTCAAGCCATGGTAAAAAAATTGCAGAGTAAGAAAAATTCAAGCCATGGTAAAATCAGAAAGTAAGAAAATTTTCAAGCCATGTTTTTTATACGAACCGTCTATGATATGTCGTCACAGACGGTTTTTGTATGAAACCATCTATGATTCGCAGCGCGGGAGTTCGAAAATTTTTGAACGCGCGCGCGGGAGGCAAAATATTTTAGCGCTGTCCTTATATATTATAGCCACCCCAATTTTGTTTTCCATCAGTCACTCCCTCTCTCCTCCCAACACCGAGCTCCAGCGACCACCCTCGATTCCCCGTCGCGGTTCAGCGAGGAGACACAGCCGACGACGACGATGAGGAGGGATACGGAGGAGCTCCTTGTCTGCTGGAAGGTACGTGTACTTCCCCATAACATACATAATTTGTTGGCTGTTTGTTGTAAAGAAAATTATCTTAATTTTGTGTTACCTAAGGTTGGAGTGCATTTGGAGGTTTTCAATATCATCTTCTTCTTCTTACGAGCTTGAGTCGAACTCGACGACATGCAAGAACATCTTGTGATATGCTGGTGACCAATCCAAGAAGCTGATGAGTTCTTCAGGAGCTTGGAGGCATAGATGGTTTCTAGCTAGTTTAACTTTGTAACTTTATTATTTTTTCCCATTCGGAGGGGACGTTGTTTCCCTTTCCTATAATGTGTTTGCCATCAGAATTTTAATTGGATTTTAGTTGTTTTGCTAGAGGTTGCATATGGAAACTACTGTCTAGCACTTGATTGGTTTGGCTCAAAATCCGATTTTTTTTTTGCAATAGAAAAAACTATTACAGACGGTTCTGAACAAGAATCGTCTGTGATAAGACTATCACAGACGGTTCTTGTTCAGAGCCGTTTGTAATAGCTTTTTCACAGACGGTTCAAAAACCGTCTGTGATGACTCATGTCATCACTGACCTATAAACTCAGACGGCTCATAAAACCGTCTGTGATGATGTTTTTGAACCGTCTGTGAAGACCTTTTCTGTAGTAGTGAATGCAATTGTCCTCGCGTATTCAATGTTGTTGCATCGCATTAAATGCTGTCGCTTTTGCAATACCTGTCCCCATCATCTCCTTCACCTACTCGGCATGCTTTGTCCTGTCGCACATGCCCTTGATCGTGTGCACCTCTGAGTCCTCCAGTGACTCCCCCTGGCTATATAAGCCTAAGCAGCCCTCTATCATCACCTTTTGCCAATTTCCTTGCTCTCGCTAGTTCTTCCGTGCTTCAAGCTTTGTTGCCTAGGAGTCTGCTGAAGCTTGCTCCATCCTCAACCACCTCGTCGCCAAGAAGTTCGCCGGAGCGCCGCACTGTCTTTGTGTTGGGATACAGGTAGACTACGATAGCTACAAAAAAAAAATTCTACCATACAAACTAGGAAGCCAAGCAAGTAGATGATCACAGATCGTTACCCTCAAACGCGCAGAGCAGTGGAAGAAGGGTTGGAGCAGCCTGGTCCAACGTAGAGCGCGTCGATGTAGTGGTCGTAGTCGATCGTCCAGCGTCGATCACGTCGATGTAGTGATCGTAGTCGATTGTCCAGCGTCCTCACGAGTCGATCGTCTCCTCCAGCAACCTCTGTAGTTCCTTGTGAAGATCGCGGATCGTCCTCAAGCGCAACAATCGCAGTAGCGCCTCTACGGTATCCACACGTCAAGGGAAGGAACAACCGTACGCCGGTGTACTAGCACCAAATCGCACAACAGAGCTCTCAGGAAGATGGCGGCTAGGGTTTTTGGTAGAGTAAAAACCTTGCTACCCAAACAGCCTCATGCATCTCCTTATATAGTGCTCGTGACGGATCCTATCCGAACACGTTTGACGAATCGTATCCGTACTAGTTTGTTCCAACCTATTAAGTGTGTGACCCTGTAGGTTCATGCATAATCGTTTGTGACTCAGAAACCTTTTCCGATCACGGGTCGTAGCGGCTCCTAGCAGAACATAGCAATTCCAGAATACACATAAATTATATCGGACGAACCTTAATACAATATGATCTACGACCAGGTCCTCATCACTTACGACCAGGTCCTATCTCTATATGACCAGTTCGTATTTGGTTACGACCAGTTTGTAACTTCTTACGACCAGGTTACGACCGCTCTGTGACAACGTTCGACCAGTCTACGGCCAGCTCGTATCTCCATACGACCAGTCCGTAACTATTCGAACTAAGCGACCTACTCGTGTATTCTCCCTTTGCCTCACGATATCTGGTTGAACTCCAGGTGACATGTTGTGTCATCCATGGACTGTTCAATACTTTCTCGATCGAGTGTCAGATAACTTTACGTGGTCGAACACTTCGACTACTAGTGGCATGGCCATGCACTTTCTTTATCCGATCACAACGAGGGGCCCAGAGACATCTCTCATGTTATGTCAGGAGGGGAAAATCACATATCCGACCAGTCACATGCCTCTGCATGTTTCATAGCATACCCGAAAGCTACCTTTATAACTACCCAGTTACGAGCAGTATTTGGCAACCCCTAAGAGTGCTATTATATATGTAGGAAACCATGTTGATCTCAGGTCTAAGGATTATACATCATCATTTCTTGAGACCAACTAACGACACATAGAATCATAACAATCTCAATAGTGTCTCAAGGTGGGTCTTATCCAACATCATGTTCTCTAACATGTGTCCATATTATTGGTTTGATATCTCCATATCCATGACATATGAAACATAGTCATCAACCAATACATATGCTAGTCTATTCATATTGTCCTCATATGTTTCCGACCAAGGATCGTACAAGAATAATTATCGCATAAATATAGAGTTTCACAATCAAGTCACATACTTGATAATCAATATTAACAATATTATTCTAGGAACAAGATAACATATTATCCAATATTATGAATATAATGAAATATAATCATCTCTATGATTGCCTTTAGGGCATATTTCCAACACTTTGTCGCCGTCGTCATCCTCCTCCAGCCTTCTCCGGCCTCTCTCTCTCTCTCCCTCTCTCTCCTGGTGAGTCTCTCCACGCCCTGTTCTTTCCCTTGTTCCTACGACTACGTTGCGTATTCGTATTCCTTCTTACGACTACGCTGCATAGGCGTACCCTGTTGTATTCCTCGTACGACCACTTTGAGTAGTCGTATTGTCCTCAGGACCTCCTCCTCAGGACCTCCCTCGACCTCCCTCCCGTTGGACCTCCTCCGAGGGCTCGTTTTTATTTCAGCTCTTGCAGTTGGCTTTGGTTTGTTTTGGAGTTCATTTGGTTTTTCTTTATTTGATATTTGTTTGATTTGCTTCGTTTTCTTGTGTAGATCTCGACGACTCCGGAGAGCCCGAGTACTTCGAAGAAGACCCTCAAACTTTCGAGTAAGGCAAGTTACACCCTTGATCATATTGAACCCAGTATCTCAAATTATTTAATTTCTGTTTCAAATTACTATTGCATGCTTATTTGAATTCAAGTAATTTAAATCCCTATTTTAACTTCATAGTTATTCCTAGTTCCTTTGTACATCTGAACTTGGTTATGGATTCGACCTCCCCTTGTCACCGTAGTAAAGAGCTAATTGGTACATTAGTATGAACTAGCATGTTGTAAAACTCTATGCTTAGTCAAGGTTAGACCAAAAATCTTGATTTGGAAAGTTTTACTATCAAAAGACCAATGTTATCAAAATGTTTTATCCGTGACATTGGGTTGTCGTGGAAGCTTTGAAAATGTTTTTGAAAAGCAAAGCAAAAGGGAAAATTGGTTTTGTCAGTGTTTTAGAACCGATCTTACGTAAAAATTGTTTGATTCGGGGGGTCTCCTAGAATGGAATCACGCAGAGAGATTGACACGGGAACTTTTATACAGGTTCAGGCTTTCTCCGGAGAGAATAACACCCTACTCCTGTGTGTGTATGGTATTGAGTGTATTCTGAACAATCAGGAGAAAAACTAAAACTATTACAGATGATAGTGCTTGTCTTCCTGATGGCCCTTGATAGCGTGTGTCTACGCCTTGATTCGATCGTCCTTTCCTTCTCTGATTGCCGCCTTTATATAGTCCGTGAAGGAGTGGCCGTTTCTCTGGGTGAAGTGGCACCTCATCACATCCTCAGAATCTGCACATGTTGGCGAGAATCACCGGCGTATAACTCCTCCACGCCTAACATTTATATATCGAGATAATGGAGCATTACGTGCTATTACTTCGTAACATAACAGATGATGATCGCTTGAATTCCTTAATCAATTGGACCCACTTGTCTGTAGGTTTAATTGATCATAAGGTGGTCATGGCTGACTTGGTCGTAGAAGAACTTACGATCATAAGGTAGTCGTAGCAAGACTTATGACTATAGGGTAGTCATAGCATGACTTATAGGGGTGGTCGTAGAATAACTTACGACCACCTAGTAGGCTCCTCCCTTATAAAATTAAGGGGTATACTCAGGGACCATATGACGTCACATTTACTTATAATAAGAATTATAGATAAAAGATAAAATGAGGATTATTAGATCCTCGTCAGGTTTGGACTTGGGCGAATTGGTTATTTGGATGGGTGCATGTTCATACACGGGATTGATCCATTTCTATGGTCGAGGCCTAGGGTTCTGTTGGAAGTCACACAGTCAGTTAAAGACCGGTCTTCGAGTGTATTTTGCTATGCCTCACCGTTCAACTACATGTCCAGGATGGGGAGGACCTGGCCAACTAATCTGCAATGTTCCACCGTGGTCATTCCATCCGGTTGTGTAGGTATCTTGATGACCTACTTTTATTCATTCCCATCTGGCGCAAGAGGGGGCTTAAATCCTGTGGATGGTTAGTCCAAAGGAAGCGAAATCTTAGCGAGGGGGAACTGCGGTGGAATGGTGCATTGTAAAGGCATTGTGATAATCACTTAGTCGCACACCTACGGTAAAGCTGTACACTTCTGCAGAGTGTAAAGCTATTCGAATAGCCGTGTCCACGGTCATGGACAAGTTAGCAAAGCTGCTCCAAGTTAGATTTTGATTTTGTTTTCAAAATGTTTTTTGAAATGGTTTTAGATGTCTATCCAATTGGGAATTGGGCTGGTAGCCTTGTGATAGGAGGGTATTCTTCACCACTTGTTGATGAATGTTATCCGACTATAAAACTGATTTAGAAAATGAATTTTAGTTATTGTATAACTGCTTTGAAACTTAGTACATGTATTTGAAAACAAACTTGACTTTACACAAACCAACACTATAAGCCTTCCTTGAGATATCCTTGTATTCATGCATTTAATCTGTTACTTGACGGGTGGGACTTGCGAGCACGGTTGTTGTGCTCACTCTTGCTTGACTTGTTTGAGCAGGAGAGGACGTCTTCGATGAGCCAGAGAACCTCCAAAACGACTAAGCTGCGACCTCCAGACGATTGCCTGTGGCGAATCGTGTGGACCACTCCGCTTTGTTCCACTGTGTTTTGTTTGTCAGCTGCTAAGCCACCCTTGTAATCAACTCTGTTGTTATCTTAATAAAGTTTGCGTTGATTGATGTTACCACTTTTGTTCACTGTGTGAGCTAGCTGTTGGTCCTTGAAACTAGTTTGGTTGTGCACAGAGAGTTCGGAACCTCCCAGGTCCGACCGTGTAGTCGTGCCTTTAAGAGATCCTGGGTCCGGTTGCGACTTTGGGACCTCCCTGAGATCCGGGCCGTCACAGGACCTCCCTTCGAGGTGCCCCTGAGATTGGCTGTGACCTTCCTAAGATTCGGGTCGTGACAAGAGAGAAAACCGAAGCAAGAAAGGTATGGAAGGAAAACATATTCGGGAGCTTTTTCTCTCAGTGGCAAGTGCGCAGGCACATGTGGTGAAGCAGAGGCAGTGAACGAAGACACGGAGCCAGCGCAGGCGAGCAACGAGGCGAGGCGGAGGCATCGTACGACATGCAACAAAACGAACACAATCGAACAATCAAGAAAAAACGGCTGACATGGACACCGTGGCTGAGCCTCAAGTTAACTACCTTTTATATAGAAAGATGCGCCTAATTAGGCCGAGCTATGTTGCATATATGAATGCCAAATGGGCCCTGCATCATCCTAGACGTCGATCTCGTCTCATCGTCCTTTTCAATTGCGTCTCAACGTCAAAGAAGCAACCATTCATGTGATGACGATGGTGTTAAGCAGCAAAAATGTCGACACCCTAGCGAGCACTCGCTCGTCCGGACGACCTGGCAACGCCTACAGATGCGTGCCACCGCCGGGGGATGACCACATCCTGTCCTCATCCGGGCCCGCGCGACCTGGCCGGCCGACGCCACGAAACGACGCGCCGTCCGTCCAATTCCGACTTCCGACCATCTTGTGTACGGTTTAACTTTTTCCGGTCCCGCGCGGCGAGCTCGTAGACATGCATGGGGCCCGCCACATCGGAATTTCCGGTGAGATTTTTACTCGTTCATCTATTACATGTTAAAACTCGATCACGGACCTTTCAGAAAAAGAAATATACTAGAAATTCTATAAAAAAAAACAAACAGCTAAACTTTAAATTGGTAGAGCTTAATTTTGACGGCTTGGATTTGATAGTTGTATTAGATATATATTAATTTGAAAAATTTATAAAAAAAATCTAATCCTTAATTTGATAGACCCTAATTTTAATAGCTTAGATTCAATAATTAGTTTAGATATATATTAATTTAAAAAAAAGTAGCACTACATTTAATTCAAATATCGAGTATAAATTTACTCGATGTACCCACCTCTCAACCCTCTCTTTCACATGAGCACATCATGTCGCAGTCACTGCCAGTGCCAGCAGGTGCCGCAGGCAGGTGATAAAGCTAGTACTGTGTCTAGTTGTCATCGACGTCCTTACATTTCAGCAGATTCGTACGGCTGCTGTTCAAAGATTTCGATTGATTGCGTGCATATATTGATATATAGTTTTTATTGATTTTGCAAACAAGACATTCGTACAAGAAGCAGCGAATCATGCGTGCAACATTTCATCGTCAGGACAGCAACTAATGAAAATTCAAACAAAAAAGTCAAAAGTCTGATTTCTTGGTTGGTTCTGAAGGTTTTTCCTTTCTTCCTTAATTTCTTTTTTTTTGCTTGTGCCCGGCCGATTCAAAATTCTAGCTAGTTCATGCTCTAATTATTTTTCTAGTCATACAATGTTCATTTTTCTAGTCATACAATGTTCTCTTTTGTTTTCTAAATAGTTTTTTTTCCACTATTAACCCAAAGTGCCGTGGATCTAGAATTTTTGTGGAGAACTTGATACATCGTTGTCAGTTAGGCTAAAGTTACTGGTGGACAAATCAAACATGTAAGATTTATACTATAGTTGCATCACCTGACACTGTAGTCATGATTAATGTGGCATGCACCTTATATTAGTACGTGGAGAGAGCCTAAATTAACAAGCATGTGGCCATTGAGATGACGACATGAATTGCGGTGGATCTGATTTATTGTGTCTAGCGCTTTTATGTATACAACATAGTACTATAGCTATAGTCCTTCGGTCTTAATTGGATGCAGTATTGAAGAGAGAAGAGCCATGCCACGTCGATGGTTTTTTGTGAGCCGTCCGATCGTCTTTCGCTTTGTTTAATCGCCGTTCGATCCGTCGCAAATTTTCCCTTTGCGCTTGTCGAACGCGCAGCGCAGCCCTCTCCACGCGCGGGCCCCACGCACGGCGCGTGTTCACGCGAGATTTTTCGCGGGCGTGCCTCTCGGCGCGCGTTTGTGTGGGCCCCACCGGCCGCAAGAGGAAAAATTCACGCACAGTCTCGGCGCACAGGATACGCGCATAGGCCAACTAGTTTTAATAATCTGGTGCAAGCTAGCTACTAGCTAGGGAAATTCATATCGATAAGCAATATTCGTACGTGTTAGTGCAGAAATCCATTTGATACCGAAATTAAATTAGTGGTCCATTCAGCTGTGTTCTGAAAACTACGAGTGCGCTAATTAAGTTCGATTTCAAGCTCACCTACTAATAAACTACCCTCGCGCAACTAGGGCAGTGCGTCCCGCCAGCCCCAACGATTCGCATCGCAGGGGCCTCACATAGATGGAATAATTCACAATTTGTCTCAGCGAAGAGATGGATTTTAGAATTTGCCTCCTATGTGTATATGATATGTGAGCTCTGGATCTACATGTCATAGACACATAGAGAGACAAAATCTAATATCCATCTATCCCATGAGGGCAAATTCTGAAATCCCCCCACATAGATCAGCCCCGGGGCGTCCAGCTCTTTTGGGCACCGGGCCCGCTTCTTCCTCCCCTCGTCGGGGTTTTGGCATTTCGCCAGGCGAACCGTCGAATCCACGTACGCATGGTTTAGTCACGGCTCACGTACCACCAGCCCTCACTTCGCATGCTCCTTGCCGGTATAGGGGCCCAAAAGCTGCTCCATAGCGCGCGCGGCCTCGTCGATGGGCATCACTACAATAATACTAGCACATCTCGTTCAAATCAAAACAAAAAAAATGAAAAAAAAAGGAGGAGAAACCAATGCAAAAACTAACACCTTCGCGACCTATTACCACGAGGGTGGGAAGACTGCCCTTCGGGTCTCCAAGCTCCACGCTCCAGCTCTGCGCCAGGGGCCACACCCGGAGCGCGCAAAACTCCTCCACAAGGTCCCATGTGGAAAGCTTCCATGTCGCATTGAGCAAGAGGTGGAGTAGCGCATCCTCCCTCGAAGTGAGCAGCACGATCTCCGGGGCGACGGTGAGTTGAATAGGCCCTCCGCCTGATTGAAGACCATCGCCCGCAGGGGACTTGTGGTAGAACCACCTCCGGGTCTAGTCGGTGTCCCACGGATTTCGGGGCATCGGAGCTGGCGCATACATCAGACAATGCGCCTTCGGCTGAAAGTTGACGCTGCTGAAGTTCAGCGTCTCGTTGGTGGTCTTCTTCTTCTTTGGTTGGCATCGCCCGCGTGGAGGTATGCAAATAGGCAGCCCTCCCCGCCTGTCCCCGCGGAGCGCATAACCCACTAAAAACGGCGAGCTTCACGAGGGAGTTGGGCGTCAGCTACGCCAACTCTACCCGGCATAGCTGAAGCACCTTGGCCACTAGCTCCACGCAAGGGAATCAAAGACCGACATCAAAGAAGGCGGCGAAGACCACCGCTTCATCCTCCAGAGGCGCCGGCACTGTCTTCGCCCCCAGGACCCACACCTGCGAGAGGTCCTCGAACTTTCCCTCGTCCTTCAACGCTTGAAGCACCCGCAACGTCACGGTGGAACGACCAAGGTTGTTGGTGTATACCACGCTACCACCACCCTCCTTGCTCCACTTCGTCATATCGAGACTCCTGAAGGCACAACGACTGAACAACGGAGGTCAGCTTGTTCTGAAAAACAGTGTGCAAAGCTACAGAAACAAAAACAAAACGCGCGAAATAAGGGCTGGGAGGATCCCCCCTATTTATACGCGCATCAAGACCATAAGGAAATAGAACAGGGGAGCCGAAGAGCCACGGGCCACTCACAAGAAGACACGTGTCACCCACACAGGATCCCCAACCAACAGCATTATGGCGCACAGCAACCAACGACGACACGCGCTATTCCGAGGAGCGCCATCAATGCCAACTGTCGGCATTATGGTGCACAGCAAACCAACGACGACACGTGCTATTCGAAGGGGTGCCATCAATACTAACTGGCGGCATTACAATGCGCGATACCCAACACGCCAGCATACCTGCGAGGGCGACCCATGCGTCGCTGGAGAACCCAAGTAAATGCACACTTCGCCAAGCCGAAGGGGACGGTGTGCCTAGACCCTCCAGGAAAAGGGTGCAGTTTCAGCCATGATGAAGCAGGATCTCGACCGCGAGGGGATTGTCGTAGGGGCGACCCCAACGACCCGACGAAGACCGCAAGCACCTCCCGGCGTCTGATGGCCAAGGCGCGCTCAAGCCCCTTGCCCTCTGACAGCACCAAGAGCACCTTCGGGGGTGGCCTGGAACTCGCCTAGAGGCCACTGAAGGACAGGCGCGGCTAGGGACCTCCCCGATGGTGCGACATACCTTTGGGGAGGCCTCGAGGGTGGCGCAAAGGCTCTCGGAGGGTGGCTGGAGCGCCACATACCCGGAAGTCAGGAGTTCCCCAGTGCCACCTCGGGACACCGAAGGGTGTCTCGGGCCTCCTCGGCCCGAGGACACCCTGCACACAGCGAAGGGTGGAAAGCACCGGTACTCCAAGCATACTAACCGAATGGACGAAGACTAGGGAGGTCCACCGTGAACCGAAGGCTACGCGTAGGGGAGGGAGCCTCTGTAACCCTTATGGGCGTAGAACCTTTTTAGGGGTAGATCCGTAATCTCTTGTATCCTATCGGAAGGCTATAAATAGCCTCCCCCTATGTAATGCAACAGACCTTTTTTTGGACAATTTATACACATTTACTTTTCATGACAATCGGTCTCCTCTCTGAGGATCCCCTGGTCCCTCTCGCGGATATCAGGGTCCCCTTTTCTCACTGCCTGATCTTTCTTGCTACGACACTTACGAGTTCATTCTGCCACCCACCTAGAAGCAAGCGCGAGTGGCCAACATACTGTCCGGGGGGAATTCATTATTTGCCCTCACGTCAGTTGGGTTTTTAGAAAATACACATCTTCCCGATGTAATACATTGTTTGCCCTCAGGTTAGCCTTTTTCTTCGTTATTTGCCCCCTTTGCAATATTTTAATCTTATATGACCATTTTCCCGTTACCAAACATGCGAAAAGATATTTTTACCCTTCATCTCCGCCCAAACCGTCCCCTCCTCTCCTTCATCTCCCATTCTCTCCTGCTCCTCCTCCCGCACCCGCACCAGTCACCACTTGCTCTCACCCCTCTTGCTCTCCCTTATCTCCTCTCCTTCCGTTGCCGCCTCCTCCTCCTGCTCTCCCTCCTCTCCTTCTTCTTCCAAAGTGAGGCTTCATGGCAATGGACATGGCGGTCGAATCGACTGGGCACCAGATCCAAAGATCTCCTCGCCTCCGGAGTTGCCGTCCCCACGCCGTGGTCTTCTGCTCGATGCTCCTCTGCCCCGAGCTCCCGCCGCTGTCCCCGCCCGGATCCAGGCCGCCTGAGCCTCCCGACCTCGCCCTGACTCCTTTAGCAAGAAGACAACCAAGGACGAGCTCATCGTGCGCCAGATCCGCGTCACCCGCCAGGAGGCGCCGCTCAGCGCCGCGGCCTCCTTCGACCGCGACGCCGCTAGCGCCTTCCAGCTCTATGTTGCCGAGGCGCTCACCTTCGCCGTCAAGTGAACATGCTTCCTCTATGGCTGCGTCGACGCCGACACCAAGGAGGTGTTCGTCGACTTCATCTACGAGCCATCATGCACGTCGCCTCTTCCTCGCTCTCTCGGTCTCCCCAAGCACCTCTCGTAGTCGGCGACACCCCAAGGCGTGGAGGAGGCAAGGGTCACCAAGGGCGCCGTTCTCCGAGGATCGTGAGGCCGTCGCGTGGCGCAGGAGCCAACCAGCGTCTGGCCGACGCCGAGATCCAGACGGATGGGTGATGGACCGGTTTCGGGTCCTCGGTGCCAAGAAGGGCCAAGAACTGGTGCTCTGTAGGGTCAAGAAGGTGGAGTGATTCGCTCATGGACCTGCAGGTGGAAGTAGCTCATCGATCAATTCAGCGTTAACGCCTGTTCAATTGATCAAGTCTCCATGTTGTCTTATGCACTTCTCTGATTTATTACGACTTAGCAAGCGATTTTCTTTCTTGTTTATGCCCGTCTGTTGTTGGCATCCAGTGAGATATTTTAGTGAGTTTTTTTTATCGATGTCGTCGCTAATATTCCAGAACTACATGGATGTTATACGGATGTAGAAATGGCTACTATGATATGTACGTTATCTTGTTTAATGCAAATTCTTTGACAAAATTGCTCCATCTAATTTGTATCGATTCTGGCAACTCATTTGTAGTTTGCCTCAATGATTTCGATCCTGTGAGCCTGCTTGTTCCAACCAATCTAAATAACTGATAAATAAAAGCACAAGCATGAAGTTCAGCGGTGCTAGTGGCAGCGCCTGCTGCTAGAAGGGATTCATGTAGCGGGGCCTGTCCCGACCAAGGGTAAGATGGTCTTTTCACGTGTCTAGTAACGGAAAAACGGGTAGATAAGATTAAAATAATGTAAAGAGGGTAAATAACGAAGAAAAAGGCTAACATGAGAACAAAAAACATATTACATTAGGAAGAGATGTATTTTCTGAAAACCAACTAACGTGAGGACAAATAATAAATTCCCCTTGCTGTCCGGGAACTACTGCCAACCCAAGTGCGCCGAGCCGTGGGTGGGAGCCCGTGGAGGTGAAATTCGAGGACAAGAGGCACGTCAAAGTGCAGATGGTGGCATCGCCGCTGATCCGCCTGACGAACAAGCCGAACGCCAAGATTGAGGACATTGGCAGCCCCGAGAAGCTGATCGCCTCTCTCAGGCCTTTCGTCACCGGCAACACCTTCGACTCCGACAAGCTTATTGATACTTCTATCGAGAAAATCGGTGACCAAACTGTAATTAAGCTTCCCTTGTACAATCATTAATGTGCAGCAATTGCAAATCTTTCTCTCAAGTTAGTACTAGTAGTTACCAGTTACTGAATCGTGTTGCTGAAAGATGATGCATGTGCACAATTCTTGTGATGCAGTACTACACCTATTTGTTGGAGACTCCACTAACACTGACCGGTTCTCACAATCTGGCGAAGGCCACTGCCAAGGGGAGCACGGTGGTGCTCTTCGTCGCAAGTGCCAACGACAAACAGTGGCCGTCGTCAGAGAAGGTTCTGAAGACCATAGTAGACTCATTCCAAGTATGATTGCAGCAAGCACGGTTTTGTGTGGTGGCTGACCTTGATGAGTATTTGACAACCTTGGCCTTGGGTTGAGCTTGTTTGAGTTGCTTATCTGAAATCCGAGGTACTATTTTGACAAGAAACTACTTGTTTTTTAGGCTTAGAAAACTGAGTGAAGAGCTACTTGCTGTCGACTATCGAGTGAATATAAGGTGATAGTAGTACTGTTTAATCTCTGGAGCTTAATCCTTGGTTAGTTAAATTGTTTATCTGTAATTATAATTATAGATAGCAAAAAGGGAGAAGCTTAGTCGAGTGGTCGTAAACCATTTTACGACCACTCTATACGGTCGTAAATACTTCTACGACTACCTAGTGGTCGTAAGATTTCCTACGACCACATCATAATCGTAAGCCTTACTACGACCACTTCATGATCGTAAGTTTTACTACGACCAGATCAACTAAGACCACACTATGATCGACAAAGTCTGCATACATGTGAGCCCAATCGACTAGGGACACTTATGCGCTGTGTTTAATACACACAGTAGTTAATATATGTTGTTATTCTCGGAGATAACTACACATATTAAGCCCATGTCTCTAACATAACTGCAAGACGACATGAGAGGATTAGTCTCTAACAATAACCATCACTGCATATGCGTATTTCATCAAACAGTGAAACGTCTCTTGGTACGGGACAACTGTCACTCTATCACGCGCTATATAAAGAGTAAAGCCGGTGGACAGAGGAGAGGAACAACGACAACGAACACAAAACAAGATCAGCAGAGAGAAGTTATTAAGTCCTAGTTTTAGTTATTTCTTTCCTGTTGTAAAGTATAATCGATGCATCAACACAGAAGTAGAGTTATTATTATTTTAGGAGAAGATCTGAACTTGTATAAAAAAAACTCATGTCTTTTTCTGTGTGGTTTAAATTAAGAAGTGCCTTTAGCATTCATTTGTAAGATCGATACTAAATTATCAACAAGATAATTTCTAGTTAAGTGTACACAATGCACAGGGACAAATTGTTTTCGGTAAGAGCAATACAGCTTACGCTGATAAGTTAGAAATGGGATTCCCTAATCCGTGTTGTCACTTGTATGCATGCTTGCAGCTGCCGAAGGGCTAACATATGTTTTGAACGAGTGGGATTAACGGTCTGTTCATTCCAAAATGTGTTTACCCAGTTAGCTAAGATGAAAAGCAGGTTTGTTTTGTGTCAACACCATTGAGTTGCGATTTGCTAGTAATACATCTATGGTCAGCCCGAGGTCTCCGATGGGTATTTGTCACGTGGAAGCACCAATCTTAAATCACAGAAAAACTCCCCGCTCCTTCTCCTTCACCACCATCCCGCCAGCGAGGAAGTCACCGAGCGCCGCCTAGTACCACCGCCGATGGATCTCGTCGCCTCGACGCCAGCACCTCTGGATCCCGTCGTCCTGGATTCCCCTCCGCCGGGGTCGTCGTGCTCCGCTGGGCCAAGGCTCATCTCCCTCTCCTGCGGTTCTCAGAGCTCCGTCCTCTCAGATTCGCCCGCTCTGATTCGCCGCTCCGCTCCCCCCCCCCCTTCCGTCCACCGCAAAGAGGAAAACTCATGGAGAGGCTAGTAAGTACGTCTGATCACCAAACTTGGATGAAAATTTCCATGAATTTTCTCTGAAATGAGGCTCGTTTCTTGCGCGCTGCGTCCTCCTGCGAAATGGGGTTTCTTGGATTGTTGTCCTATTGGAATTAATACGGGCTAGGCCCAATTTTAATTGGAATAATTCAGAATTTGCCCCAGTGAATAGATGGATTTCAAAATTTGCTCCTATGTGTCTATGACATGTGAACCCTGAACCTACATATCATAGACACATAAGGGGCAAATTCTGAAATACAACTATCTCATGAGGGCAAATTCTGAAATCCCCCATTTTAATTCTAATTAATTTCTGGAAAATCTCAAAGGCCCATGTGCACATGCTAAAACTGTTTAGTCCCACATGGAGAGGTGAAGGGGAGTTACATCATTTTATAAGGTGGAACATGGTAGCACCTCTTGTGGAATTGGAGAGAGCCAACACACGCAGGCTTGCCGCCATCTCACCGAGCCGAAGCCAGGCGTCGTGTCTACATGGCGTGTGTCGGGTGTGGGCGCGTTTTTCTTTATCTATTCGAAAATCGAAATGCACCGACTCGTAATTGATGGCGAATCAATAGCAACTGTTGGCCTTTGGACTCTGCTTCTTGATGGCGAATCAATGGCAACTGTTGGCTTTTGGACTCTTTGCTTTTGGATATTTAAAAGAACAGAGTACTTCTCCAAGTTTTTCACAATACAGAGCTCTTCAGTTTTGTTGCTGTCTCTGGCGATCTCCATTCCGGTGAGGTGCGTGTACGGCCGCACCGGGAGAGCAGGCCTCTGGAACCTTCGTCGTTGAAAGCATGCACGAGCGAGGACGAATAAGGTTTTTGGGGAGCGTTCGCGCGATTGCTCGCTGTTTCCTCTTCATTCGATTCTCTGCTACGTCTACATCAACTGCACGACTACGATTCTCTGCTACGTTCTACATCAACTGCACGACTACTACCACGACGTCCACTACGTCCTAACGAACAACGTCCTCATCAAGAACTCTGTTGCAGCTTCTTCTTCCACAAAATCTAGGTATGACTATCTCTCTCTTGTTACTTGGTTTGCTTTACTATCTGTTGTTGTTTTGAACACTGAGATAGGTATGTTAGCTTCTGTCCTTCTAGAATCTGGTATGGCTATAGTGTTCTTGGTTATCTGCTTTGTGAAAATAGCTAGAGTAATTTTCATGATTTATCTAGCATATTTCTGGATTAAAGTAATTCGAAAAATGCTTATATATTCAACAATCCAAAAACTTTATTCTAGGCATAGGCATTTTTCGTCAACTGGCTTTGTTGCTGCGCTCAAATCCTCTGAATTCGATGGTGCGAATTACAAGAGGTGGCGCACCAAGATGGTGATTTGGCTAACTACCATAAACGTTTTTCATGTGGCAAATGGCAAGCCTGAAGGAACACTTACTCCTAAATAGGGGCAAGCGTTCGAGGCTACTGATAACCTTTTTAAAGGTGTCATGGTTAGTGTTCTTGGTGAGAAGTTAGTTGATGCATACATGGTGATTAAAACTAAAAAAGAGATGTGGGATGCACTCAAGGCCAAATTTAGGGTTTCGGATGCAGGCAGTGAATTATATCTCATAGAGCAATACCATGACTATAGAATGGTTGATAGCCGTTCTGTAGTTGAACAGGCTCATGAGATACAATCCATGGCCACAGAACTTGAGTACTTCAAGTATGTGTTACCAGACAAATTTATCGCGGGAGGCATTACTGCCAAACTTCCTCCTTCTTGGAGGAATTTTGCTACTTCTTTGAAACACAAGAGGCAAGAGTTTTTTTGTTGAAAATCTCATTGGGTCTCTTGATGTTGAAGAGAAGGCGAGGACAAAAGATACACACACTAGAGGTAACGAGGGACATTCTAGTGCCAATGTGGTGCAGAAGAAGAATGGCCAAGCTCAAAAGTTCAAAGGCAAGAACAAGACTGCACAATCAACAAGCTTCAAGAAGAAGAAGAAGAACACAAAGGATAGCATTTGCTTTGTGTGTGGCTTAACCCGGTCATTGGGCTAAGGATTGCGACCAACGCAAGGGGGAAGAATCGAGAATGGCGTAATTCCAAGTCCGCTAATGTTGTTGTTGGTACTCTCGAGACGGGACGCCAGGGGTATGGTAATTTACCTCATCGTTTTTTCCGTATGTCAATCTATCGATTGGTGGATAGACACCGGTGCTAATATACATGTCTCAGGCCGACTTTTCATTGTTCTCTTCTTACCAGTCACTCGGGATTCGATCGTTCTAATGGGGAACGGGTCACATGCCATCGCTCATGGTGTTGGCACGGTCGATCCAAGTTTACTTGGGAAGATTGTGTAACTGAAGAATGTGCATCATGTGCCATCTATCAATAAGAATCTCGTCAGCGGATCTCTTCTGTGTAGAGATGGCTTTAGACTGGTATTTGAGTCCAATAAATTTGTTGTATCTAAGTGTGCACAATTTGTTGGTAAAGGCTATCTGTGCGGAGGCTTGTTCCGCCTATCTCTTTCAGATTTGTGTAATAATATTGTGAACTATGTTTGCAGTGGTAATGAGACTACTATTTGGCATTCACAACTTTGTCACATATATTTTGGTTGTATGACGTGGTTAGCCAGTTTAGAGTTAATCCTGAAATTCACCCTTGCCAAAGGTTCTAAGTGTCAAGTTTGTGTGCAATCAAAGCAGCCTCGTAAGCCTCATAAGGCCGCAGAAGTAAGAAACTTGGCACCATTAGAACTCATACATTCAGATTTGTGTGAGACGAATAGTGTGTTTACAAAAGGTGGTAAGAGATATTTCATGACTTTGATTGATGACTCCACTAAGTTCTGCTATGTGTATCTTTTGAAAACTAAAGATGAAGCTCTTCACTACTTTAAAATCTATAAGGCAGAAGCTGAGAATAAACTTGAAAGAAAAATCAAAAGGGTTAGATCTGACCGTGGCGGCAAGTACTTTTCTAACGAGTTCAATTTATTCTGTGAGGAACATGGTATAATTTATGAGAGGACGCCTCCCTATTCACCCTAGTTAAACGGGGTTGCTAAAAGAAACTGCACTCTAACTGATTTGGTTAACACCATGTTAGACACAGCGGGTCTTTCCAAAGCATGGTAGGGGGAGGCTATATTGACTTCGTGTCATGTCCTAAATAGGATTCCCACGAAGAATAAAGAGATAACCCCATATGAACAATGGGAGAAGAAAAGACTATCACTTTTATACTTGCGCACTTGGGGTTGTTTGGCGAAAGTCAATGTGCCAATTTTCAAAAAGCGTAAGCTTGGACCAAAAACCGTAGGTTGCGTCTTTCTAGGCTATGATCACCATAATGTTGGATATAGATTTCTAGTGGTGAAATATGGAGTACCTGATGTGCATGTCGGTATAATTATGGAGTCCAGAGATGTTACATTCTTTGAGGATATTTTTCCGATGAAAGATATGCCTAGTTCATCGAGTCAGAAACCCGATACAATTCCTGTACTTGCCATTCCAATGGAATATTTTGAGCAAACCCTTGAGCAAATTCCTGAGGAGGAAGACAATGAAACTCTGAGGAAGAGTAAAAGACAAAGGACTGCAAAGTCTTTTGGTCTTGATTTCATTGTGTACCTTGTGGATGATACTCCAAGTACCATTTCTGAAGCATATGCTTCTCCAGATGCAGAATACTAGAAGGAAGCAGTCCGTAATGAAATGGTAACCATTATCTCTAATGGAACTTGGGAGATCACTGAGCGTTCTTATGGTTGCAAACCTGTAGGATGTAAGTAGGTGTTCAAAAAAAAGCTTAGGTCTGATGGTACTATCGAGAAGTACAAGGCACGGCTTGTGGCCAAGGGTTATACCCAAAAGAAAGGCAAAGATTTTTTTTGATACTTATTCACATGTGGCTAGATTGACCACTATTCGAGTACTACTATCTCTGGCTGCCTCACACGGTCTTCTCGTTCATCAGATGGACGTTAAGACGGTTTTCCTAAATGGAGAGTTGGACGAGGAAATTTACATGGAACAGCCAGATGGATTTGTAGTAGATGGTCAAGAAGGACAGGTGTGCAAGTTGTTGAAATCTTTGTATGGTCTTAAACAAGCACCTAAGCGAAGGCCATGAAAAGTTCGACAGAACTTTAACATCTCGCAGCTTTGTTATGAATGAAGTCGACGGATGTGTGTATTATCGCCATGGTGGGGGCGAGGGAGTCATTCTATGTCTGTATGTTGATGACATACTGATCTTTGGGACCAACCTTAATGTGATTAAGGAGGTCAAGGATTTCTTGTCTCAGAATTTTGAGATGAAAGATTTGGGAGTAGCTAATGTTATCTTGAACATCAAGCTGTTGAGAGGTGATGATGGTGGGATTACATTGTTGCAATCCCATTATGTGGAAAAGGTTCTGAGTCGTTTTGGCTATAGCGACTACAAATCCTCTCCAACACCTTATGATCCTAGCATGTTGCTTAGGAAGAATCGGAGAATAGCCAGAGACCAGTTGAGATATTCTGAGATAATTGGTTCACTCATGTATTTAGCTAGCGGTACCAGGCCTGACATCTCGTTTGCTGTGAGCAAACTAAGCCGTTTTGTTTCCAATCCGGGAGATGATCATTGACATGCTCTTGAGAGGGTAATGCGCTATCTAAAGGGTACTATGAGCTATAGCATTTATTATACCGGGTACCCTAGGGTACTGGAAGGTTATAGCGATTCAAACTGGATATCAGATGCTGATGAGATTAAGGCCACAAGTGGATATGTTTTCATACTTGGAGGTGGCACTATTTCATGGAAGTCTTGCAAGCAGACCATCTTAACGAGGTCAACAATGGAAGCAGAACTCATAGCATTAGATACTGTCACTGTTGAAGCCGAATGGCTTCGTGAGCTCTTGATGGATTTGCCGGTGGTTGAAAAACTGGTACGGCTATTTCGATGAATCGTGACAATCGATCGTGATTGTCAAGGTGAACAGTTCTAAGGATAATATGAAGTCATCAAGACATGTGAAGAGAAGATCAAGTCATCGGGAAAATGAAAAACTCTGGAGTAATAGCTTTGGATTATATCCAAACAGCTAAGAATCTGGCAGATCCCTTCACAAAGGGTTTATCACGGAATGTGATAGACAATGCATCGAAGGAGATGAGTTTGAGACCCACGTGAGTTATACCATAGTGGTAACCTATCCATCGGAGATTCCGTGAAGTAGGATTGGCGAAACAAGCTATTGGTTAACTGGGAGGAGAGTACCTTTATAGATTCACTCCATTAGAGATGCAATTCTTTCCTAAATCTGTATGGCAGGTTGATTTTTATCTTAATGTGTTCTTTGGCTTGTTAAAGCAAAGATGCTATCCTACAGAGCAGTCTTGAAAGAACACACCTATATAAGCTCGACTGCTAGTCACAGTCTATGAAATAGGGTAATTTTTAGGAAGCTCATGAATAGGCCAGGAGTATGACTTATATGCTCCAACTCATGGGGATGCTGGCGACTTAGTATCGCTTAAGGACTTAAGTGAAACTTATTCACACAAACTGTCAATTCAAGGCTTAGTCCATTGTGCGCCAGTGGATAAGTGTAGCCATTTAGGTGGATGTTCAACCTTAACCTGGTCTCCATCAAAACACCGGTATATTAAAACAATCTCAGGATCAAGGCATTTGACATGTGCCTTTGGGATCCAGTGGGGATTGTTGGAATTAATACGGGCTGGGTCCAATTTTAATTCTAATTAATTCTTGAAAAATCTCAAAGGCCCATGTGCATGTGTTAAAACTGTTTAGTCTCACATGGAGAGATGAAGGGGAGTTACACCATTTTATAAGGTGAAACATGGTAGCCCCTTTTTGTGGAATTGGGGAGAGCCAACACACGCCACAAGACTGCCGCTTCGCCCGCCTGTTGGTCAGGCGTCTTTGTCTTGGCGTCTTGTAGCGCGTGTCGGGCGATTTTTTCTTTTTCTATTCGAAAATCGAAACGCATCGACTCATAATTGATGGCGAATCAATGGCAACCATTAGTCTCTGGCCTCTTTGTTTACAAAACTCTTCGGTTTTGTTGCTATCTCTAGCGATCTCCATTCCGGCGAGACGCGTGTACAGCTGCACCGGGAGAGCAGGCCTCCGGAACCTTCGTCCTTGAAGGCTTGCACGAGCGGGGATGAATAAGGTTTTTGGGGAGCGTTAAGCCTCGTCATTGCTTCCTCTTCATCCGATTCTCTGCTACGTCTACATCAACTGCACGACTACGATTCTCTGTTACGTTCTACATCAACTACACAACTACTACCACGACGTCCACTACGCCATGACGAACAACGTCCTCATCAAGAACTCTGCTGCAACTTCTTCTTCGACAGAATCTGGGTATAGCTATCTCTCTCTTGTTACTTGGTTTGTTTTACCATCTGTTATTGTCTTGAACATTGAGATAGGTATATTAGCTTCTGTTCTTCTAGAATCTAGTATGGCTATAGTGTTTTTGGTTATCTGCTTGGTGAAAATAGCTAGAGTAATTTTTATGATTTATCTAGCATATTTTTGGATTAAAGTAATTCGAAAATTGCTTATATATTCAACATGTCCGGCGCCGCGTGGAGCTGGGCACCCTGGGTTCTTGATTTGCTCTGCTTCTTGTCGTCCCCAATTCGAGATCTTCCTGTGGGAATGGCGTCCCCTGAGATCTTGCGATTGAATGTGCAGTTTCTTGCTTCCTGCGTGTTTGCTTCTCTGATTGATCTGGAAGAACGAAGCTTCGTGTTGGATTCATGGAGCAGTACACTGGTACTGACTGGTTGCTGTGCTTGTGCTGCTGTGGATGTTTCAGGCGGTTCTGGCATTGGTGCAGGCCGTTCTTGGCCTCGCCCGCGGGGAAGCGCGGTGTGTGCGGTACGGCCGGCGACCGCGGCTGCACAGCGTGACGATCACCGAGTTCGGGGTCGTCGGCGACAGCGTGACCGTGAACACACTGCCTTTCCAGAACGCCATCTTCTACCTGCGGTCCTTCGCCGACAAGGAAGGTGTGCAGCTGTATGTGCCCAAGGGGCGGTGGCTCACTGGCAGCTTCAAGAATGTAAGTTTTAAATCACAATTTCCTGGCGGAGGACGACGACCCCGGCGGCGGGGAGGCCAGGACAGCAGGATCTAGAGTGTCGAAGTAAAGTGAATGGTTCGTTTTTTTAACTGAGCTAAGATATTTAAAGTTTAAAATCCGACTGACGTAATTAAAAAATAATTATTATAACACATTTCTATTCCAGTCTTAAACTAAAAAAGCATACGTGTGGGGGGTGTTGACAAGATGACGAGAGGAACAGGGAGTTTTTTCCGTGCTTTAAGATTACTGTTTCCACGTGGCATAGAGTCTTAAGTCTAAAAAAGCGGATTTTTTTTAATAATCTATTTTTTATTCGAAAATGCAGAAATAATAACGCTTAATTTTTATTTACAGAAATAATCTCGTGCTGCCGTACGGTTGGGTGAGTCCGGAAAGTCGCCCAACCGCAGTGCGACATATGTTGAAATCGCCTAATGGAACGGCTATTTAAACGTTCGAGGCGTCATCGCTCTATGGTATGGCGACTTGAATAAAGTCGTCGTACGGAAGAGCGAATTGCTAGGGCCTCAATCAAAGTCGTCCAACCGTATGACGACTTGGGCACGTGTCACTAAACCCTTGGTCCAGCACTTCCTGCCAAGTCATCCTACGGTTGAGCGACTACAGGGTCATATAGAAGGCAGCCCAGATCCCGTCATAGTTTTTTTCACCATTTGTCTCGGCAGAGGAGAAAAAGGGGAGAAGGTAAGGAGAGGGAGAAGCAGAGGAGCTCGAGAGAGCGAGACAATAGGAGGAGAGGAGCTTGGGAGAGGTACACAGGGAGGAGCAGAGCTCAGGAGAGGGCGGTTCGGGAGGAGAGGAGCTTGGGAGAGAGGTACACAGGGAGGAGCAGAGCTCGGGAGAGGGCGGTTCGGGAGGAGAGGAGCTTTAGACGTGAAAGAGAAAGACGAACGAAGGTAATACTCTTGTTTGTTCTTGTTCTCGTCCGAATGTAGGCGACGTGTAGCTACTTGTTTGGTTACGACATATATGGGGAATGTATGTCGAAAAATCACTGGTTGCAACGTTTGTAATATTTGCAGTCATGTCGGAGCTCACAAGATTGAAAGTGCATTACGGTGTTGGTACGATTCGTGAAGGTCCGCAAGGTGTTGACCTAAGTGATTTCCAGCAAGTCGATTTGGTACACCCGAACCTGGAGAATGCCCGAATCGGAGATGTTCTACACTAGCTCACCAGAAGCTTCTCCTTGGACCCCGAGGTGTGGAGTGTCGTCATACAAGGGGTTTGGAGTAAGTCTCCCACGCACATTCGGTGGGAGTTGAGCAGAGTGATGCGCACAGTTACATGGAAGGGATATCTGAAAGGCTGTAGGCGCCGTGGCAACGAGTGCGTGCTACCCATGCAGCCATGTCTGAAGGTACTCTTGCGAGCCTTCCGCGCCTCCGTTGGGTTGGTGGGAGCAATTCGGTTGTGGTTCATGAAAAAGGCGTGGTGGCCGATGTTGTGGACGCACAAGAGGAAGATGTGGCCGACGTTCAGAAGGCAAAAGAGGACGAGGTGGCCAATGTTGCGGAGGCAGAAGAGGAGGCTGAGGCAGAAGAGGAGGCTGAGGCAGAATATCATGCACCGCACACTCAAAGGCGATCCCGTGCAGATCACAGGAGCATGTCCACAAAGATAGTACGTCAGATGGAGATTGATGATTTGAAAGCTCGAGCGGAGGAGGAAGCTTTAGAAGAGGATGGTGATAACTCTTCCGAGGAGGACGAAGGTCTCATCCCGCAGGATGGAATAGGAGTGGACGTTGAGGGTCTTCTTGCACGCACGACGAGCACGAATCACCGTGGGAGTACAATGGGGCGGAGGTTCGGCCGTGCAATGTTTATCGACAAGGATCATTGCATGATGCCATTAAGGCGTGGGCTTTATCCATGCAACGTCCGCTTGCGTACTCAAATCCACCAGAGCAAGACATCGTGGTATGCGAAAGCGGTGGGTGTCCTTGGCGTGTGCACGCAAGGAGACCCAAGTACGAGACTCACTGGATTGTCTCGAAGGTGGAACCGCACTCCTGCTTGCTTAGTAGTGTTTTGCCGAGGCATCGCAACCTGACATCCACCTTCATAGCCAATGTCATGTATGGAGAGATAGTGAAGAAGACGAACCTGGAGGCCAAGCACATCATGGTGACTATCGAGCAGAAATTCAAGTACAAGATTAGCTACGCGAAGGCATGGCGTGCTAAAGCTTTGGAAAGGAGGTTCGGTTCTTCGAGGCGCCTTCGACAACCTTCCTCGTATGCTCCAGTGCCGCAGACAGAACCCGTACATACATTGCTATGAAGGACCAGCCACTCAAAAGACCGCCGCTAGGTTTTATGGTATTGCAGAGGACCTTCTTAGCATTCGGTCCCTACATCAATGCATTCAGACACATGTTGCTCGTGATATCAGTGGACGGGACATTTCTAACTGGGAAATACAAGGGCATGATCCTGACAGCAATTGGCGTTGATGGCAACAATCAGATTCTGCCCTTAGCCATTGCTTTCGTGGAAAGTGAGAATTACGACAGCTAGTTGTGGTTCCTTCAACATCCGGTGGGAGTAGTTGGGGTGCCCCGATGTCCGCATAATCCATGATCGCCACTCCGGATGATGAAGGCCATCCGACAACTTCAAAGAAGACCGGATGAGCCGCTCTCTGCCGGACACGAGAGCAGATGGTGCATTCGCCATCCGGGGCCAACTTCTTCAAGCGCTTCAGCAAAGAACCGCTGATGAAGCTGCTCAAGAGGCTTGCTATGCGTAATCGAGAGCGTAAATTTGATGCATTATGGCAGATGTTGGACGAGTACACCAGAAAGCATGTCGTCGAGAGGAACAAGCGTCCCCTCATTCCCGGGGCGGCACAACCCGAGCGCCTCACACCACTGCGAGAGCTCAACCCTCCCCATTTGACGCGGAGGACCTCGAGGGACATCGGGTGTTTCTCTCATTGGATTGAGGCCGAGCCATTGGAGAAGTGGTCCTTACTGCACGACACGGATGGTGCAAGGTATGGCATAATGACCACTAATCTTGCAGAGGTGTACAACTGGGTTATTAGGGGCCTCCGTTCTCAGCCTCTTGTTGCCATCGTCAAAAGCGTTCTGCATAGTACAATCGGATATTTCAGGGAAAGACATGCAAATGCGGCACTTCATGCAGCCAACCCACAGACACCCTACTGCTCGAAGATTATAGCATACATGCAGGCCAAGACCGATAAGGCTCAGTCGCACACGGTCTTCGTAATGGGCAATACAGAGCATCGATTCGACGTGATCTTCCGAGACAGAGCCGGATTCGGGATAGCTCAGTCTCTTGTTACCCATGAAGTATGCCTTGGAGATCATGTGAATGAACCTAGCTGCACATGCAATAAGCTAAAGCTCCTTCATAAGTCATGCTCTCATGTCCTCGCTGCATGTGGGACCATCCGCATGGACCCATCGAACCAGACGGAGTACTTCATGAAGGAAAGGTGCGGCGGTGTGGTGCGGCGAGCTAAGAGGCTTCGTGGTTGTGGATAACTTCGCCACGTTGGATAATCGCAAATAGGACTTGGATTCCAGATCTAGACTCGTTGAAAGGGGAAGGGTCGCCGCCAGAGTCGTCGCATTCGTGAACGATATGGACGAAGGGAAGGCTGCAGCGGCGGAGTAGACGCTTACGTACCGCCGCCGAGAAGGGCACACTGTTAGAACTTGCAAGGCGCATGTCGACACGTAGGAACTTGCATTACAACTGCTAGTATGTTGTAACATGTACTTTAGTCAGTACTTTGGTTCTTGTAAGCAATTGTGGAACTAGTATGTTATGGAACTAATTGTAACGTGTAATGTGCTTCTGTCCACGGACTTTAATGTACTTCTCGTTCCGTGTCTCCGCTAAGCCATCAAAGCAAGCCTATATTGCAAGTATGCATCTTCTAGTGGAATCCCAGAAAAAACCATTCGCACCGACATCGAATCATCCATGTTTTATGGCATCTTCATAACCACAACGAGCGTTCTCAGCATCTTCATAACTTCATCGAGGAGAGACTCCCTCACGTATCGTAATATCACTTACCTTTCTACTTACCACTCATTACTATCTCAATCGTCCTCACAAAATTCTACGAAATTTAGCGACTACAACAATATACGACGATCAAAAATGTTATTGCGAGTCCGACAAATTTCGTACCCTTCATATTCTACTTAAAATAACAAATGACCAACCAACGTTGTCACCACACTTTTATCTTTTTGAAAAATAACATTATATAATACGATTTGCTAAATACAATACCTAAAAATTGTAATATATATTTTAACACAATTGTTCCAATTGGATTGGCATAATTCCAAGTGTAGGAGCTAAAATCGTCCACTGGTTGGGCGACTTGAACTAAGTCGCCCAACCAATGCACGACGTCCTAAACTCGTATATTCGTTTGGCGACTAACGCTATAGTCGCTGTTCCATTGGGCGATTTCAATATGTGTCGCACTGCGGTTGGGCGACTTTCCGTACTCGCCCAACCATACGACGACACGAGATTATTCCTGTAAATAAAAATTAAGTGGTATTATTTTTGTATTTTCAAATAAAAAATAGATTATTTTAAAAAAAATTCTAAAAAAGCATACGGGGGGTGTTGACAAGATGACGAGAAGGAACAGGGAGTTTTTTTTCGTGCTTTAAGATTAGCGCTTCCATGTGGTATAGAGTCTTAGGTATGGACCTCTCCCTACTGTCACTCGTTAAGAAAAGTGGTGGAAGCTGGGGCCTCTTCGGAGAATTTTCTTCCGTATTGGACCGCTTGGCCGCATGGCTCCGTCTGTGTAGCCGCTGGTTTTTCTGAAAAGACAAGTAATTACGCAGTACTGTAGTAGTATATGGTATGCGGTAATGCAGCTACTGGTGACATGGACAGCGGCGGCACGAGGGGAATTGGGCACCTCGGATTCTGTCTCTCTCGGCATGCTAAAGCCCCACATACCATATAAGACACAACAACTGATCTTTCTGCGATTCGATTTACAACCTAGCACGCCGGGAAGCAACCTTGATGTTTCTTGCCCAGAGCCGTGTAGACTCTGTGCATACTTGTCGAAGGGGCGGGCCAGCGACCGAGCGAAGAGAGGTATCTCTCAATTGAGTTGAAAGTAGCGGCGGAAGTAGAAATTTTATGATAAAAGTGTACACTTTAAAGATTAAAATTTTTTTTGTACGACATGTAAGTCATTTCACAAATTCAACACAATTACACAAAAAAGTTCGAAATTAGTTAATAGTGCAATACAACTAGTTCAAATAAAATTTTACATGAATAAAATTCTCCTTATTGCTAGAATTTGCACTTTCATCATGTCCACGACATGCTAATCCTTAACGCAAAGTAAACCTCAAGCATCTAATTGAATAAGTCAACCTAGAAATGTAAAGTTGTTTATCTTCTTCGGTTTGCTTCCTAAGAGCTTGATCAATTGATGTTTTAGGTTTAACAAAGAAGTTGTATTTCTCTTGAGCTCGATTATGCACACTTCTCATACTACCCACATGCTTGTCAACTGAGTCATACCTATTCTAATTTCTAAATCCCCTTTTAACAAAACTATCGCTTCCCACATTTTTTCCCTTGAACAAACAACAAACAAAGCAAAATGCAGCATCCTTCTCGATACTATATTCAATCCAATTGTACTTATCAAACCAACTAACATTGAAATGATGCCTTTTACCTGATATTTTCCTTACGGGAAAATCATGTTGACGAGGTTGACATGGGCCTTTACGAATAAATCATCTTCGAACCGCATCTTGATCATTGACAATATATCTCATGATAGGTATCCTTTTGCTGGGATCATGTGGAAGAAGCTCAACATCATAACATAACTCATCACTGTCATTACCGGTTGCTTGTGCTTCACTTTGCGACTGGGGTTGAGATTGAGATGGTGCATTTACAGATAGAATCGAAGAAGCCACAACCAAAGCCAATTCATTTTCATTTATACTTGCTTCAGTTTCTCCTCCTTGAGTTTGAGTAGTTTCCACTTCAACAGTTTTAGGCTTGACTGTCTTGCCATCTCGAAAGAAA